>CAJHNH020000125.1:602790-737790 GCA_905116865.2 Candidula unifasciata | reverse complement strand
GAAGCCAATCATGGGAATTAAAGGCACCGGTCGTGATGCTGACTACATAACCCACCAATCGCCGACTGGTCTATAAAATATAGGTCTAGCCCTATGTGTCTTAAACGCCTCAAGACGCGGAAAAGAGTCCTTTAAGATTTACTGTTAATAAATGGCACCATTAATTTTGGAACTTTGTGCTGGCTGCTGAAGTTTGTGACGGAGTGATTATGGTAATACCCCAAGTACTACGATGTTGGTTCTGAACAAATTGGACTGGATTAGCAGCATGTTTTCCCATGGCTGCTAAAGATGGAGATGGAGCGCTGGCTGCTGAAAATAGGAACGGAGCGCTTATGTGAATACCACGAGTGCTGTGATGTCGGTTATTTATGAGCTCAGATAAAGTAATATCACTTCTGCTCTATATTAGAAAAGCCTAAACTTTTCCTTCCATTGCAAATTCAATTCTTTAATTTTGCCTCATCATGAAATAAAACTGAAATGTATTCATAAACAACGAGTGGGAAAATTGATAAGACTTACGTGGGATTAATTCAAGATATACGAAGAAATAAGTTAGATCTCTGTTATCAAGAGTCACTGAATGTCTGGGCAACCACTAGTAATAACAGTTATAAAACAAAGAAGATGGCACTACACTGGACACATCCTGAGAAGAAAGTAGAGAATCACAAAACAGGTATTAAAATAAGAAGTAAAAGGATTAAGGGGGACGGAACGCCCAGAAGAAACCCCAAAAGGAATGTCGATGAGAGAGGCCAAAGCTGTTGGAATGGATTCCATCCATGATATTGAACTGCCTGCACAGGATAGAAAGGAACAGAGGAAAGGAATAGACTGTGTGCCTGATGCGACAGACAACAGCACAACAGGAAAATGAATGAATCAACAATTGTTAGAGAAATGCAATAGCATTAAACTAGTCCGTCATGGTAACAGGATACATAATTACAAGCCAGGCACTGAAATAAGAAACAAGTCTAACGGCTACACCAAGGTGGCGTCCGCAACAGGATGATGGTGATACTGATTCTCGTCCACTAGACAAATGACTTTGTAAAGTAAAAAGACCCCAGATCACACAAACATGGGAACCGCAAGTTTCAAGGACGCCCCCTCTTTAGCCCCTCAGTATCGTCTGGCTGCTAAGCAACAAAAAGCTACGTCTGCAGAGTTTACATTCAAAGCTTTGGGTTCTTCATTTTCCCCGCCCATCGATTCTGTCTTTACGAAATCACATTTATGACCCTAGACTGCACTTTTCTCCGGCCACAGCTTTCTCCAGAAATAGAGTCGGCCGTGATCCGGCCAACCTCGCGCGGTGTCCTCCGTTCTTCCAAAAGAAAGCCTTTTCTTCTTCTTCTTCTTCTTCTTCTTCTTCTTTGCGTTCACCAAGTGTAAACTCTAGTGGAAAGTTCTGGTTGTTCGTCCACTTCCAGTTCCAGAACATGAGTGTTGCGTGTGCATCCGTTTGACATATATAGGGATTTTCACTATTCGGCCGAATACGAATAACGGGACCAACTATTCGGCCGAATACGAATACGAAAAGTGAATAGTGTATGAAATATATCTACACACACACACACACACACACACACACACACACACACACACACACACACACACACACACACACACACACACACACACACACATTCATAATGTCAAATGTACGCTGAACTTTTACTTCACATAAAGTAGCCTAGAATAGTCATCTTCTTCTTTAGCATTCTGAGCCCTTGAGGTTTACTGCTGCAGACTGTTTTTGAAAACCTGTAATAAGGCCTTATCTTTTTTCATTTCTACTTGTTTCAGAGCCATATAACACGACTGGTCTTATCAACGTTTTATATATTTTGATCTTGGTGTTGCGAGACAGAAAAGTGGACTTCAGCAGATGTTGAAGGGCATAGTATACTTTATTTCTAGATTGTATTCTAGATTGCATTTCTTCTCTCAGCATGTTGGAGCAGTTGAAGATTGCCCCCAAGTACTTATATGTTTCCGTTCGTTTGATTTTCATATTATCGACTTGGATGTGACCGGAGTTTATATTCTTTCCATGTCTAGTTAGTATTCATACAGAATAGTAAACACTTAAAGACATTTTATGTTTTGCATCCTTCAGTCAGTCTGTGGTAACTAAAAACTAGGAATGAAATAATCTTAAGTATTATAACAAGACACTAAACTTGGAAATTGTCACTGATAGCTTAGTTAATGCATGAAAGCTGCATTAGCTTTCAACAAAACCAATCGTTCCATGTAGTCAGTATTAAGGCCGTGTATGCAGAAGCGGGTGTAAGGTAATTACTATTCGTATTTGGCCCGACCGCAACTATTCGGCCGAATACCGAATAGTCAATAGGTCCACTATTCGGCCCCGAAGCAAATACGAAGTGAATATACGGCCCTAGTAATTAGTAAATAATGTTATACAAATCCAGTAGGAACACAGTGTAATTTCCAACCATTTAAAACAGTTATTTCGGGACCCACTGAGGCAGGGCTATTCAACAAGCGGCACGCGAGCTAAATCAGGTCCGCAGAGGCTGGCGAGTGGCCCTCGGATCACCTGCTACCTGGACTGTAAAAATGATTTTTATACGCTGGGTCTTGGAGCTCTGGTCGCGACGATACCCATTTCCCTATTTGGCCCCTGGATTTACTTATCTGACAGCCCTGCCCTACGGTAACCCGCTGTCCGATGTCAACGGGTACACTAATGCACGTGGAGTCGCCGTGGCAGAGCGGCTAGACGCTAACCGCGCATCGGGAGGCTCCCATGTCGACCCAGCCTTGAGCGGGTACCGGGTGCAGTCCCGGGAAGTAAAGGCGGCCGGCGTGATGCTGACCACATCACCCATCTTGTGCCAATTGGTCTACAAAATATAGGTCTAGCCCCATATGCCCTATACGCCTAAAGGGTCCTTTACTTCTTACTTACTTACAATAATGTGTCGGCTCTGTGGCTAAGTCGATGCGAACGCTTCGTAATGCCGGGGTGACGGGTTCGATCCCAGCTGCAGGCCATGCGCCTTGCGTTGGTTTCGACAGTGGTATCGGGGGCGCTGACCGTCCAGGAAGCAATGGCAAACTACTGGACGTAGAGAAACCACACAACAGCCAGGGGCTGCTGGAGTTGATTCTGCAACACTAATGCACACCAACAACTCACCTGGTGAAGACCCATTTTCTGTAGACTGACAGGAAAATGGAGTACGGGGTTATGAAGATGCCGATCAGCAAGTCGGCCAGCGTCAGCGAGTAGATAAAGGTTGTGTTGAAGTTGGTAAACGCCTCTGTCCAGGCTGCTACCACGAGGATTGTACAGTTGGTCAAAATAATCAGCAGAGTCACTAAAATGGTGACGAACGTTTCCACTGTAAAGTCAGGATCGTCGTCGTCTTGGTAGAATTCAGGCGAGGCGACTCCCATGGTTAGGTTTGCTTCCGGCACAGATTTTTGCAGTGGCGCCACCGTCGAAGTTGAGTATATGGTTGTTGTTGTTGTTGTTGTTGTTGTCTCCGAAGCAGAGGAGACGATGTTTATACAAGTCAGAAGGCATAAAGTTACAAGCCGCATTCGCTGGTTTATGTGCAGCATGATGATTTTTTCTTGATAAGGACTATGGCAGCATTTTATTAATAATATTCATCACAACTCACATCGTCTTAGAATTTTCACAGATTTAAGTCTCCCTCAGCCATGTTGAATTTGAATAGTACTTGTATGGACCAAATTTAAAGACCGTTTCAAGAAAACTTACAGCCAGTTGAACGTTTGCCACATCAGACTGTTAACTCATCTGTTAAAAGATGTTTAATCGGTTCTATTTTGGCTGTAAGGTCATTTTTAGGATAATTTACTTATTTAATTTCCCCCAAGTTGGATTTGAAATTTGAAGGTAATGAAAATACTGCGTTTTTAAGAACTAGGAATCACAGTATCCAAGTGAAACTGAAGATAAAGTACATACGATACACCAATCAAGTCAGATTAATAACCACGTAGTGAATAGTAGATATCAAGCTGTATGTTGGATAAAAGAATCTTTATGAGCAGAATCATTTTTTGATTTCTATACTATAAGCAAAAGTTTTTTGTTTCGTCTTAATTTTTATTTTGAAAAGTTTATGTTAATACTTTAACACAGTGGTCCCTTATCTAAAGCACCCCGACTAAATATGAGTTAGTCTTATATGTTCGATGTACCACTGCCATCAATAAAAGTTTCGTTTACTTTTTTAAAGGACATTTACATTATAAAAACATACGAAAATTCAAGCAGAATCTATTAACTTCCACAAAGAACACGATAAAACGCTCACGTCATGGAAATTACATTGTGCTGCTA
This sequence comes from Candidula unifasciata, assembly GCA_905116865.2. Classification (NCBI taxonomy): domain Eukaryota; kingdom Metazoa; phylum Mollusca; class Gastropoda; order Stylommatophora; family Geomitridae; genus Candidula; species Candidula unifasciata. Next base: position 733,427 of record CAJHNH020000125.1, on the reverse strand, counting down.
AAAATCTGCATCCGAACGAACTCAAGCATTTCATAGCAGCATTTCACAACACCAATGACCGTGGGTAAATACTCCAGAACAGAAACAAGGGATCAGAGCATGACGCCAGAGAAATGGGCACTTGACCCAAGGAGATTCAAAAGCAGCTTTCAGTTGCTTTGTCATTCTATAATAGGCTTTGAACAGGGTTAAATTCTGGCCATTTGTCGGTCGGCATGTTCTGATAGCTTTTGTGGAAGGCTTGTGATTGTTACCTTTGACAATGCTAATCGATGTCTCACACGTTGCTGGGGGTGACAGCGGTTGAAATCTGTGGATTATTTAAAAACGATTAGTTAAATCATTATCTCTTTCATTACTAAAGAAATTACTGTTCCTCATCTTTCTTATTCTTTTCCTCCTCCTCCTTCCCCTCCTCCCCTCCCCCTCCTCCTCTTCTTCCTTCTCCACTTCCTCTTTCACCGCTTTGGATGATGACGGAGACATAAGGTTCTGCTTATAGAATTTCTACCCGCGTCGACTACAGACACACTGTAAGTTCTAGAGTTTTGTTCAGATGTTATTGTTCCACGCTTTTTCTTGGTCTACCTCTCATTGAGAGGGAAACATAAGTGGAATTTTAATCAGGTTGGAACTGCTACTGTTAGAATGTTGGGTAGTGATCAACATCACGCCGGCCGCCTTTACCTCCCAGGATTTCATCTGGCACCAATCTATGGCTGTGTCGACCTGGAAGTCTAGATAATTCTTGAAATAACTCGCTCTGTTCGGATTTGAACCCACGACGTTCGAATCCACCGGCAAGCGACAAACTGCTAAACCAAGGCTGCTTTCCCACTTGTGTGAATTAGCTACTGAAAATTTTATAAGCTAACTTCAGGCAATCACTGTAATCACAGGTTTGGTTCGCGAAACTGCCAGGAAAGGGAGGGGGGGGGGGGAATCAGATGAGATCTAGCACCATGAATTATTCAGTGGTTGCTGGAATTCTCATTGGAAATGATAAAAGCCAAACAGGCCCCGTGACTTGCTACGGACAGTTTGATGCTGAAACACCATTACATCTTTGGACTGATTGATGCTGAAACACCATTACATCTTTGGACTGATTGAATATATACGGTGCAGTAGCGCAATGGCTAGATCTTTTGCTGACAGTACATAAGTTTTGAGTTCGAGTCCGTATCTGGTTAAAGTTATGTAACTGAATTAGTTGAACAAATCTCTTTATTGATTATTATTATTTTATTTTGAGGGGGCGGGGGAGCGTGGGTGCCTTAGACTGTGTTTATTGCCTATTTACTTTCCTGGTACCTAAAACTTGTTGCGGTCCACTATCCCCCATTGAACTATACATTTGTCGAAACGTTTAGACAAGTTCACAATGATTGAAACAAATTAACGGTTTTAGTTATTCCTTGGAGTTTGTTGATTATATCCCCAATAGAGTGCCGGTTATTGGTCTACACCAGTGTTTCCTAAACTTGTCTTAGTCGTAGCCCCTTTTTTTCAATAACAAATTGTCCACGGCGCCCTAACAGAAGTCAAAGTATGACTATTCGTATGTAAGAGCTTAAAAAAAAATTATAAAACTCATGTATCTTCGAATATTTCGCGGCACCCCTGTAAAGAGGTCGCTGTTTCCCGGGGGGGGGGGGCGGTGTACAATTTGGGAATAACTTGTCTATACACATTAGGTCCTTTGTGAGAATTTGTGTACGTTTTTTTTTTTTTTTTACACAAGTCTCCAAAACTATGCCTAAACGCAGTTTTAACTACTGTAAATAGGAACTCACTTAAGCACGTCCTGGCACTTAAACAAACAAGAAGGGACCTCACTTCGTATCGGCACTTAAATAAACCAGACGGTAAATCAATAGAACTCCTCTGTGATCCTGGATCATTGTCAAGTTCCAGCGTGATCCTTGCAGACATGAAGACACCAAGAGAGGCTCTTCACAGAGACAGTCGGGGCTGGCTGGATTTCTGTCAGGAAGTATTCCTACCAGTCAGAGCCATCAGTGGTAGCTCATTGGCGAGCAGGCTCGCCAACAGGTTTCATGGGTGAAGGATTGAATCCACAAAAAGGCGAATTTTCAAAACTGCTATGGGTTTCCGGGTAAATTCAGGCTAAATGTCATTCTCCTTGTGTTGTACCGGTAGACATCATACAGTTAGTTAGTTAGTTAGTCTGTCCTCTTAAACCTAGTGCGGCACATAGGGCAGATGTCATATCTCTCCATGTCTGGCGGTACGTTACCATCTTTAGGTCGTGGATGTTCATTAGGCTCATGGTTGAGTCGTCTCTGATTACGGTTCTACACAGTTTCTCTTGGTTTTTCCCGTTTTCTTTTCCAGTATGATGTCCATATGAGGGAAGGGAATTGAAAGGGGGAGGGATTCTGGTCTTGTTCATTCTGAGTGCATGGCCCATATAGTTCCAGCGACGATTTCTTATAAAGTTGGTTTGTAATATTCAAGTATTGGATTTGAAATCTGTCAAGTGGAAATTTAGTATACTTCTAAGATATCTGGTCTCAAAATTGTCAATTTTTTTTTTTATCTAGAACTACCGTTGATTTCCAACTCTGGCATCCATAAGTTACCATTGCATCAAACAGAAGTTTAAGATCTTAAGTTCTGTGTGTTTGCTGAATAGACATCATATGGACAACTTGCTTCAATGTCATCGATGGAATCTAGTCTACTACTTTAGACCTCTTCTTCAGCATTCGTATTAGAGCCATTTCCTGACTACATGTGTTTTCCATTTCTTCTTCCTTTCGCCATTCCACATGTCTCTGTTAATTCTGTAGTGCGACGCACCTCTTCCATTGTTCCATACATCTTGGTTTCCATTGGACAGTTAGTAACTGACCTACAGAGCATGTTGAGAAAGGTGAAAACAGGCATGCTTCGTGCAGAGTGGCAAGCATTACTTAAGAGGTCCCGGATAGTTAGCATTCTTTGGATATTTTCTCCTGGTCATGCTGGTCTTTTGGAAAATGAGCAGGCAGATAGCTTGCTGGCTCTGCACCACTTGGTGGTGAATTCATGGGAATGGGCGAACAGTGCAGAGGCGCAGATGGAGCATTAAGGTCTGAGCAGAATGGTGCTGTGAGAAGTTACCAGGGGATCTGGCCGACGTTAAACACCCAAGGGAAAGACGGGATGGATACACAACCAAACGCTTACTTCTCTTCCCAGGGATATACCCCTCTATTTTGTTCTCTCTAAACTTTTGTGACGTTTCACGTGACCAACATATTACAATTTTCTGTGTTTTTTCTTTAATAGCCAACCATCTTCAATATTCAGTTCATGCACTAGCCTTGAATATAAACCATCCCACAGAAGATCAAGTTGTGATAAACAATAGCTACTATGTATTTTGACTAGGCTAATGTTACCGTAAACACTAAATGTTGTTGCAAGTGTCTCACATTCTGCAGACAAAACACACGCATGCGCGTCACAGGACGTAGTCACTGCATACACGAGTTGTCGGATTTGAAAATACTGTTGAAAACGAATTAACAAATTTTCTGTTGAAAAGGTTAAGAATTAAGAACATAGGCCCGCCTCACACTTTGCCCTGCTTACTACACATCAATAAAACAAATTACATATGATGAATTGCATGAAAATGAAAACCACATACATTCACGCGCTCGCGTGTGCACACATACACGCAGACAACAAAAGCAAGAAATCTATATAGAAAGCAACAAATGCGCGAATCATTTAAAACCACACACACCTGAAAGTAGGAAATTCACTACGAGGGAACAAACAAACAACAACAACAACAAAACATGAAATCTGCTTTGTGTAAACCAGTAGAAATGAAAAAAACCTACAGGATCTACAATGTGCAAACTGACAGAAAGAATTGATCGGACCGCTAGTTATGACGGTCAGCTGTTGTTCCAGAAGTTAAAGGCAAACAAGGTCGAGATGACAAAAGAATCGATCATACCCGGAGGTCGATACCTCAAGCAGACAAAGATATTCGAATAATATCTAATTTAGCTAACTATATCGGCATCGACAACGAACAAGCGGACATGACACGAATCTAGCTCTTGATTTTCAAGACGAATTTGTAGCGTTGATAGTTTGCCTACAAAGAATCATGTTGTAAGAGTCTAATAATTAGGATCTTCCTTCGAAGTCAGAGTGCATCTGTCTGGGAGGCAAAGAACCAGCAGTCTGCATACAAATGAGTCAGATCTGTAAAACGGATGCACGCGCAAAACTCAGGTTCTGGAACAGGTCTGCAGTCCAAAAGTGGATGTAGAACCAAAACTTTAGCCAGAGTTTCCAGCTGGGCAACACGAAGAAGAAAAAGAAGAAGAGGAAGAAGAAGAGGAGGAGGAAGACTTCTAGCACAGATGTACTTGCATTTTCATGTGCTCTTATTTCTTGTTCTTCTTGTGTCCTACCGCTTTAGTCCTAAAGAGTCACAGAGAGGAGTTAGATGTAGTTTCTTGTTTTTTGCCTAGTTTGTGTTAATGTCATATTCTGTTTCTGGAGTATCTTTTACTCCCTCCACTCATCTATTTCTTTTTCTACCTCTTGATTCGTAGCTTCCCGTTCTTATGTAATACGCTCAAACTGCTGGATGATTTGATTCTATTCTGAAAAGATGACCAAACATTTGATTTTTTGATGTTCTATAAAATTGCTAACTGGTACTGTGCCTACGATTGTTCTTAGTTCTTTGCTGGTTACTCTTTCTCTGACTTGTTTTTCCTACCGCACTTCTTATACATTTCAAATTACATGTAGGAATATAGCGATAATTTTAGTTTAGCTTTTATCTTCTCCTTCGTTCTCCCTCTGCCCTCCATTTGTCGTAAATTTTCCGTTCTTCCGTAGGATTCTATTTTCTTTTTTTCTTTTGCGTCCTGCACAAAGAATGTAGATTGTCTTCCCCTGATACGGGTAGCCAGTTATCTTTGTGGGTTACTTTCTTTCAAGACGGTCCTCATCCGCATAGAACTGCAGGTTATACCTGGCCGGTGTAACCGTTGCAGGTGTCCTAATGACTACTTTCCTGCAGGTTGTACAGGGTTCTGTGATCCGCCTAGTTGCCTGCCATCCAGACGGAGATACTTTAACCCCAGGATAGTAAAGTAAACATTTAGGTAGCAGAACAAAAAGGAGAAACCGGGCTATCCTCTGAATGACGGTCCTAAATTACCGGGGCGGAAAATATACCCTAACAGGGCCTCAGTCACGTGTCAATTGCGCAGTTCCGTCGTCTTGAAATGCGAGCTTCCAGCGACTTCCGCCGCCGCGGAATTACGAACTTTCGGCAACTTCCGCCACCGCCGAGAGTGATCCTCACGCGACGTGGATTGGGCTAAACTAGATGGCTAGGACTCACAAGCAGCAGGTACCGCCTCTCCTGCATCTTCCTTCATTTTATTTGCTCGTGAGTCCAAACAGGCAATCTCTCACAGATAGCGATTCTTTGTGCCAGGGAAATATAATGAGCTCGGCCCAAGATAAACTGGGAATTAACGAGATTGTACAAAATATCATTAGCAAACTGCGTTCTGTTGGTTGGGTTGGGGGGGGGGGGGGGAGATAACAGCAAAGAATGAGAAAAGGGCTGCAAGAATTCCTAGTTATCACAGCGGATAGTGAGATGAAAAAAAAAGGCTCCGATTAATGCTGTAAACAAAAGGGAAATGCTGTTAAGAGAAGATGAAATACGTTTTATAAGAATTTATTGTTGTTGCTGTAACTGATATGGAAATGGACGGGTTTCAGACAATATAAATGCACACACATGTGCGTGCACAAACAGACAGACACAGAAAGAGAAATGAATGAGACAGCGGACAGACAGATGGTGAGAAACAGAGAGCGAAAAGTAAAGGGAGGGAAAATGAGGCGATCAGGCAGCCTAGGAGACATAGAGATAGGCAGGTAGACCGGCAGACAGACAGTAGTGTGCAGGTTGCGCACTAAAACACACTAATATTGAATAGTGCAAATAGGACGTCAGAAGTGTTAGAGATTGTTGTTATGAACTCGAGCTCGAGCTCAGGGAGTTGCGGCCAAGAAGTACAGGAAGACGGACTCGGGTCCGGCCTGGTGGATCCCATGGGAGGATTTTACCCCGGAATCTCACCATGAATATCAGCTTAAATGCTGGGTCTCAAAAGAGGCATGTTATGCTTACGAAGTAGTCGCAGCCAAGAAGTCAAAGAAGACGAACGTGTATGTCCAAGTGAGGTTCATTCCTATTGCAGGATTTACCCGGGGATACTATAGCGAAGGTTAAAATGGACGCTAGACAGCGGCGCCGTTCGGAACAGAGGCAAATTTTTTGCTTCTGCCGGACGGTGGCCGATGCATTTTTGCTCCATTTGTAGACTGGATATAGTTTCGTCGCCCAGCTTCTGAGTTGAATGCATGGCGTGACCCTGTGAGCTGCGGATTGCATTTGGAATGTTTTTTTTTTTTTTCGACTGTGACCAACGTGGTGGTGTGAATTGTAGATTCAGAAAATGGCGCGATGCCTGTCGTTCAATGCTTGCGGGACCCGTATTAAAATTGATCACGCGGACAACTGCTGATCTGTTGACGACAAGTTCTGCTATCATCAATGATGAACTGCATTTCTAATGTTGGACTGTTTGTGTTAGCACTTCGGATGGCTACCATATGCTTTAATGCGAGTGTATGCTAGATATGCTGAGACAGCAGTCTGTCAATCTTTCCACAAGGGACTGTGATAGACATTCTGAGTGTTTTTCGCTGGCACAGGAGCGGAGCAAAGATGGGGCAACCCGTTTGCTATGAAGCTGAAACTAAGACTACCAGACTACCAGACTATAGCGAAGATCAGCTTGGAGGTTGGGACGTGAAGCGTCAGCTATCTGAGCCGTGGTTCTCAAGAGACTGTAAGAGAACTGAAATCAGCATTCCTGCTGTACTTTTGAAGTGTTGACTTATTCTGACTCATCAGTATTTTTGGCTGCATATAGGAACCGGTGAAAGAAACTGTTAATGTGCTCCAAGATCGAGGCGATGACTTACAGAAGTATGTTGATGCCAAAATAGCTGTGTTTAGATAGCTAGTCTAATCTTCATCGAGAGCGAGTGTGGAGACTGCGGGGGTGATAAGTGTTATATTGCATGTTGGTGAGTTCTTTGCACTTATTAATTTTCTCGCGCATTATCTGCATTGAAAATGAAATACATCTTTTGGTGCGTTCACTCCCTGGTATGGTTCAGTTGGAAGAGTTAGGCAATCGGAATAGGATTGTTACTGTCGCCATTGTCCAGTTGTAGTCGGAGTTGTCACCCTTACTTTGACTGAGGAATGTTTGATTGTTCAAATCACACTGACCTTAGAGTTCAAGCTGACTTGTGTTGAATTTTGTTGGGACTAATAGGCAAGTATCAAGGGGAGCTCTCGCAATCCAAACCCCTGTAAACCTTGGCGCACATAACACAGACATAAAAGCAGATAACCAGACTGGCAAAAGTCATGGATATTGACAAAAGCAGACAGTTTGATCATTTCTTTCCTTTCGTTTACGAAGTTCATCGTGGTCAGTGCATTATTTTCTGGTTTTTAACAAAATTACTTAGATGGGATACAATTTTTTACGTGATTTTTTTCTATACTAAATGATAAGGAAACAAATCTAGAACTGTTCATACTGCTCTGTTGTTGATGAATCTCTGCCAGATGGTGACAACAGTATCGATATTATGATTGAAATCTAAGTGACAAATCAACTAGCGATAATTTAGTTTAGGATATGAAAACAACAAAATATTTCAATCGCATCAGTGTTTCGATCAGCTGTTTCCCGATTTTCGGTTGTTGTGAAATTTGACATATCATACAAAAATGACCATAAGTTCCACAGTATTTAAATTAATTGTATCAAATAAAGCCTAACTGATATATATAATTGAACAGAGAAGGCATGTGTGTTCTTCGAATTGGATAGCAGTCTTGTTGAACAAGTGATAAAGTAAGGTAGGCACAAACCATTTTATGTCAATATTCCTCATAGGTGTCTAACATCCTTGAATGTTGTGTGATTTTAATAATATTTTGTTGCTATATTTAAATATAGTTTAGATTTATTCTGCACTCATTTATCTTTAATTTGATATATTGTATGTCCCGATACAGCCAGTACTTTTTCTTCATGAATAATTTAGCTTTGTCGTGTTGCAGTAAAAAAAAAAAAAAAATCCGCTTAAAATTAACGCTGTCCAAACCCCAGGAAAAATGTGGTCCTGAAAGAGTTAATCACTACTGGGGAGGAATAGTTGCCGGGCGGTTTAGTGCTCGGTGAATATACAATGTCTCTCATCTCACCAATCTTTGATGTTCTCTGGATCTCCTATCATAATATTTTTTTTTTTTTAACCAGAAGCACTTGAGCATAGCTCATATTGGCTCAGTGTCATGAGTATCGAAGCCCTTCAGCCTCGGTGCCACGTACACCGGTATTCTGTGGAGTATGCGGTTTTTTGGCCATCCCCCTGTTTGAACCTGAGACCGGACACGCATGAGGATTGTCACCCGATGTCCAACGCACTATCAACAACGCTGGAGCGCCGGGCATGGCAATACTTTGAAATGTAGCGCCTGTGATTAGACAGGCCCATATTATTTTATTTGTGAATCTTCAAAGCCTCTTTTTTCAGTTTTAACTCAGGTAAGCAATCTAAACCAACACAGTGCTACCAGTGCCAAACCTGGACCTTATTAGAGCTAACCAACGTGAGATTAAAGCATGTGAGATGAAATTCCCGAGACACTGGTAAATTATCAGTCCAAGACCGACGAAGAAATGATACAGTCTGACAGACTCTGGGAACAGCACCTTACGACAAATTAGATGGCTAGCTTAAGATCAAATGGAATGGTAACTTCATTAGAATTCTGGTATAACTACCAACACAGCGGCATATCATAGAAGGATAAGAGGAAGCACCCAAGGAAAATATCCACTAGTATCATTAAAAACGTTATAGATCGAATGACAATAGCCGGTGTTACCCCACCGAAAGTTGAACCGTAAAATGTTCTTCCTCCCTGCATTTAACGGCAAATATGGAATTTGGATGTGGTACGATGATACTGATGATGATAATGATGATGATGATAATGAAGCAATCTAAATAATCCAGCTAATTTTAAATGAAAGTATAAAATCTCAGGCGTTCATTTCAACTCAACAAGCTACCAGTGATGACAATCATGCAAATACAAACACTTAAACACATACAACTGCACATGCTCGCGAAATTTCAACTAGCTCTCTGAAAACAACCAATTTAAAAGCCAACTCATTGGAATATCAAACTTATTTATTATTCATAAGCCAGATCAAATATTTCCCCCGTGTCGTAGATGTAAATTAGAGGAATTTTCCCAATGCCCAGTGGTGTTTGCGCATACCAGTGGCGCCGGTTCCGGAACCTGGAGGCTCGGGCATCTTGATCCCCTCGCCTTTCGTTTTTAAGGTTTTTAAGTTTGTGTTTATACATTTCTGATTATTATTTAATAAAAGAAAGAGCGGAGATCACACCCCACCCTCCTTCAACTTCCTTTAATGTTTTCTCGGTAGCAATGCCCCGGTAGAAACATCCCCACACACACAACACAATCGGAAAGAAAATCAGTACAGTGTGGATTTCAGACAGCACATGCATTTTTAAGACAGAAAGATTCACCATGGGGGTTTCGGGGCCCCAGTTGGGGAAGGGGTGGGGAGGGGGGTGAATAGAACCCCTGCCTTCCCAACAAGCATGTCGTAAGTGTCAAGTAATTGGGGACATTCTTCAAAGTCGGAGTACATCTGCTTGAGAGGCAATGAATCAACAGTCTGCATGCAAATAAGCAAATAAGGAAAGTGTAAAATGGATGCACACGCAAAACTCAGGTCCTGGAACAAAACCAAAGACCATAAATGGATGAACAATCAGGTCTTTCCACCGAGGTTGACAGCCGGTAAAGGAAAACAAACAAACAGAGAGAAAGAAGAATGGGGGGAAAATGTCTCTGTATTTTTGTATGGCTTAAGATCTTCTGCCCAAACTGACGGCTTGCTAAGACTGCATAGATTGGATAAACTGTCTTATACTGCTCAAGCTCATAATCTTTCAAACATTTAATGAATCATTAAATCATTACATAGTTAAAATTTTTGTCAAAAATCTGCACATACAATCATATTCTCATTAGCGCCATCTTCATTCGTCATCGTTCGTTGGAATTATCATCATCATTATCATTATCATCGTCAGCATCATTATTGCCATCATCATTCACTTCTTCATCCTCTATACAATTGCATACTAGATTTACACTACGACCGCAGCTAACTTCTACTACTATCATAATCAGCAGCATCGCCACTGTAATCAGCAACAGTAAGAACTTCCACCACCGCCACCCTTTTCTTTGTCCTTATAAACAATATCATCATCATCACTGTCATTATAAAAAATTACATCATCATCGTCTGCAACCCCATCGCATACGCTATTACTATCTTCATCATCAGGAGAAGCAGCAGAAACTGTCATCACTACCGCCGCCACTATCACCACCACACCCACCACCACTACCACCACTACCACCACCACTACCACTACCACCATTGTCACCACCACCACCATTATCACCACCGCCACTACCACCACCACCACTTCCACCATTATCACCACCGCCACTACCACTACAACCACAACTACCACCATTTTCACCACCGCCACTACCACAACCACTACCACCATTGTCACCACCACCACTACCACCACCACTACTACCACCACTACTACCACCACTACTACCACCACTACTCCAACCACCACTACCACCACCACTACCACCACCACTACCACCACCACTGTCACCACCACCAACACCACTACCGCCACCACTACCACCACCACTACCTCCACTACCACCACCACTACCTCCACTACCACCACCACCACTACCACCACCACTACCACCAATGTCATCATCCTCGCCGTAATTAAAGTAGCGCATGTTGTCCCTAAAGGAAACCCGACGATAAGTTAAGTGGTCACGCCATCTTTTGTTTAGTGGCCTTGAATAAGTAAAGGCCGAGCACTTAACACATCAACGACGTAATTGCAGGTCTTCCACAACCCTCCGGGCTGTTACCTGCCGGTTTAACCACTTTTAGATATAAAAACAAATCTTAATCTTGATGACAAGCTGGCAGGACAAATCCTAGATACCAAGTTCAATTTCTAAACAAGATATAACTGGGGTACTCCTAAGGGGTAGCTCAGCCTGGTGTAACGTGCGGACCTCTGTGGGTCAGATCATGTTGTATAACGGCACTGCCTGCTGTTGGGCTACCTGCTGTTTACCGCTCTATCTGTGTGCCAATCAATCCTGACCTATGGGTGTGGGTCATGGACAATGACAACAGCGCCTAGAAGCCAGCTTTAGGCATCAGAAATGAGAAACCGGAGAAAGGTGGTCAAAGTGACAAAAAGGTTCGCAGTCAAAGAATAGTCAGAATCTTGAAAGCCAGGTCTGAGATACTCGAGTGGAGCAGTCACAGTTCCGATGGTTTGGCCATGTATGCAGAATGGGAGAGAATCCGCCTCCATGGCAGGCATTGGAGGCCAAGGAACCAGATCTTCAGGGCGACCCAGGACCCGCTGAAAAGACAACATCCGACGATCTATAAGTGACAGAGAACTTAGATCGAACAAAGCCAAAAACAAAACTGCTGATAAAGAAGTCTGGCGATTTCTTAGGCAAACCTCTACAGCCGAAGGTAGAAAAGGATCGACTAAGTCAGTCAGTATATGCCTGTTCACGGCTGCTAATGAACGAAGCACAATTGAAAGAACAGACACACACCTGGCGGGAAAAAAAAAAAAAAAACAGACAAAAATAAACCAACAGTGGAGAGTTCATTAGCAAGAAATTCTTTCACAACATTCACCTACAAACATTTAGCAGCAACTACACACGCACACAGGTAAACGTACTCATATTCACACACGCACAACATCCCGCGTGGGTGCATCCAGTGACGAAGGTAATCTACAGGACCCTCGTGACTTTCCCTGGCACAGGCTGTAAGACACTACAAGCACCTGTCTCAGACATGCAGTCCTAGCTCACTTAATTCTTCTGGCCGGCAGAGGGAAATTACTGGCACGAAAAACCAAACATTGGATGGGTTTTGTGTCTGGGCAGGAAACTGTGGATTGGAAAACGCTGGGTCTGTTTTTTCCCCCTCCTGTGCAGTATTAATCGTTTCATCTACACTACGCTTGTCATTTTTGTTCAGACATGTTTATTAATACCTGTAGATAGCATTTAGCATTTACCATGTCCCTGTCCCATTCTCTCTCTCTCTCTCTCTCTCTCTCTCTCTCTCTCTCTCTCTCTCTCTCTCTCTCTCACACACACACCACGCTAACGTTTCATTAATTCCTTACTTACGTCCTTTTCAGGACCTATTTTTTTCTTATTTGAAGCCCCACTCTGGCTTTTGCCAGGGGCCGCAATATAGGCAGGCCATCAATATGGCCAATTGTCTGAACGCGGTTTCTGGGACCTCTCCACGGTGATCCTCATCCGCATGGTGGCACTTTGTGTCATCGGGTGTTTATCGCTTGTGTGATGTCCTAGTGGGGTAGAAAGTCAGTCAGTCAGTCGACGCTAACGTTACATAAATATTATTGCCAGCCTGTTATTCCAGTTTCGTCCTTTTTAGGACGTAATTTTTTTGTTATTTGAAGCCCCACTCTGGCTTTTGCCAGGGGCCGCAATATAGGCAGGCCATAAATATGTCCAATTGTCTGAACGCGGTTTCTGGGACCTCTCCACGGCTATCCTCATCCACATAGGGGCACATTGTGTCATCTGGTGTTTATCGCTTGTGTGATGTCCTGGTGGGGTAGAAAGTCAGTCAGACATACATATTCACAGTCCTTTTAAGGATGAAATGTTTCGTTATTTCAAGCCCCACCCTGACTCTTGCCGGGGACCGCAATATAGCCATGCAATATTATGGTCTAATGACTGAACGCGGTTTTTGGGACCTCTCCACGGTGATCCTCATCCACATGGTGGCACTTTGTGTCATCGAGTGTTTATCGCTTGTGTGATGTCCTTGTGGGGTAGAAAGTCAATCAGTCAGACAGTCAGTCAGTCACGCTAACGTCACCGCCAACACGATCGGCATTATTATCAACAAACACATCATCAGTAGCAGAAACAGCATCAGCAGTGTTAAATCCTACTGTTGCATCGATAACTAATTAATGGATTCTTAAATAATGACATGATTGGGTGGTAAAGTTCTGTTATGCAAGGGCATCTTCACTGCGCACAGGGCAAATGCATGTGCTCTCAACTTCTCTAGAACGTGATTCTGAGTGATATTATATTGACTACTCTCTGACTGATATTACATTGACTACTCTCTGACTGATATTACATTGACTACTCTCTGACTGATTTAACGACTGAGGTCCCTCGTTTCGTTTTTCACGTGGCGTTGCTCCAGTGGACATATCCAGACATCCTATCAGTGTGTCTCCACGGATGACAGTAATTAAGGCCTTTCTATTCCTATTCAGTAGTAGCAAAATATGGAACCACAAAGAACCTCGACCTTCTAAAGCAATAATCGTCTTACGCCCAGCTTCTTTGGATGAAGTTTAAGGAACTGCTCATAAACTCAGTGAAATAAAGCCGGGAATCTGATACAAGAACTAGAGTTAGACTGAAGGTAAAGACAGTCATTGCACCATCCAGCTGTCTGTACAAGTAGTTGTACATACATTTCATGACGATGGGCTAAGTATATCGAGAACAGTAAACGCCTTCTCCTTGAATAGCTGTATGCTCCCATCCGTGCGTGATTGTCGGTGATATAGATCTGTGTATCTTTTTTCCAGACCATACCGGTGTGTTTGTAAATTAACAAGCAGATATACAGGCTGGCTCTGCTCCACTGGGTAGGGAATTGATGCTGGTTTGGTTAAGGCCTTTTGGAGGCACTTGAAAACACAGAAGATCGAACACAAGGCCGCAGTTAATAAATAATGATTAAAGTAGGAATAACCTAAGGGTCTGGTAGATTCACAATATTCAGAGGAAAGGCAAGACAAACATAAAAATTCTCAGCTGGCCTCATAAGCACTGGAATTTGCGCCCAAAGCTGAGGATGGGAACGACTTGTTTATAGGGATGTCTCTAATGTGCTGTGAAGAAACATCCAACACAAAAATGTAGATCTCACACACAGCGGGAGGCCCAAATACAGCCAACAAATACACATCGCTGCTACAACAGAAGAACGTAACTTACCAGCTCCAGTCATTTCCCTATCTATTGATAAAGATGAGGCTTGAAGTTCACTTAACAACGTCGCACAGAAGAAACGACCGGTAGTTGATACTTGTAAGTTGAACAGCACAGCGCAAACTTGCACTAAACTAACCGTTAAGAAGTTGAGTAGATAACCACTTGTGAGAGGCATTCTACCTTGAGAGCAGAACGTTTCTAACCTGGAGGTTGGTAACTAGTACAAGGACAGCCAGGTGGTTATTTTAGCAAATAAGAGGAGAGCTCTTTTTCAGTTATGGTTTGTGTTCGTTCATCATCTCAGCGTTTATTTCATTTATCTGTACCGATATTTTATTTTCAGTATTTAGACATCTGCTGAAATGGCCGAAGCTTTAGCAGTTAATATCAACAATCCCCTTCTTTGTAAGCATTCTTTATAGTAAATTCAAAGTTAACATGGTAAGTTACGCGACTAGAGTGAACATCCAGCAATTAGACAAACACGATGAAAAGAAAGAAAACATTCCCATTTCCATTGGAATAATTCAGGTTTTTGTGCTTTATTTGTGTTGATGTAACTCTGTAGTAACTAGTAACGCACCTGATACAGCGAAATATTCCTGGCAATAAATTGTGCAATGTATTGCTTGTATCCGCATTATATGAAAACTTGAAATGTTGCGTTGAGCAGTTTAGCGTAACTGATTCTATAGCCTCTAAAATATAGTAAGAAAACTTTTCACGCCTCAAGGCACATCGGATCTAGTGACTCAAAGAGCCACTCTTCGGATGCGAATTCAAGAAAAGAAAATTCTGGAAACTATTCTGTTTTAAATATATTTAAATTTTATATTTAGGCAATGACTTCAGCCTGTGGTTCTAGTCCCACATTTTATAGACCAGTAAGAGTTTGCTGAATAGATCCACCTTCTTGAACATTCTAAGTTGGTGTTACTTGACCTTTCAAGCGACGTCTGGTATTGTTCTGTCCTGGTGCCCCAAAAATATCTCCAGAGGGTGACGAGTCGCCATGGAGATTACATCCGGAAAAAAAACAAATCTATTTCGTATGTATGGACTTGAAGCCAGTCTGGGCGATCTTGATAACATCGTCATTCATCGAGGGCTGGTTGCTCTATAAACAAGATGAGTCTAACATCATCGATGTATCGATGGTATCGCCTCCCTCTGCTCCTCCTCCTCCTCCTTTTCTTCTTCTTCTTCTTCTTCTTCTTCTTCTTCTTCTTCTTCTTCTTCTTCTTCTTCTTCTTCTTCTTCTTCTTCTTCTTCTTCTTCTTCTTCTTCTTCCTTTTCCTTTTCCTTTTCTTTCTCTTCTTCTTCTTCTTTTTTTTTTCTTCTTCTTCTTCTTCTTTTTCTTCTTCTTCTTCTTCTTCTTCTTCTTCTTCTTCTTCTTCTTCTTCTTCTTCTTCTTCTTCTTCTTCTTCTTCTTCTTCTTCTTCTTCTTCTTCTTCTTCTTCTTCTTCTTCCTCTTCTTCTTCCTTCTTCTTCTTCTTCTTCTTCTTCTTCTTCTTCTTCTTCTTCTTCTTCTTCTTCTTCTTCTTCTTCTTCTTCTTCTTCTTCTCCTTCTTCTTCTTCTTCTTCTTCTTCTTCGCGTTCACGGGCTGTTAACTCCAATGGAAAGCTATGAATGTTGGTCCACCTCCGAGCTTTAGTCTTCTTCCAGAGCTGGAGTTTTGCGTGCACGTCCGTTTCACAGATCTGCTTTAGTTGTATGAAGACTTTAGTTCCTTGCCCTCAGACAGTTGTACTTCGACTTCAAAGGATGTCTTAACAAGTCGACTACTACGACCTGCTTGGAGAGGCAATCATCTCGACTAAGTGCCCTGTGTGTTAGTTTTAGAACGTCTCCATTTATGCTACTAACGTAACTTCACTTATGATATTCTGCACAGACTGAGGCGCTTGGAAAGTAAAGACAACAGTTTTTATTAAAACATGAAACCAATCCTGCATTCCCGATGCACCAAAATTTCCATTTAAAAACAAAAAAGCCTCTTTTATCTCGACCCTCGACATTTTAGGAAGCTGTGAGAAACAATGTATATAGGCATTTTATAGGGTGTTTGAACCCTAATGCTTTTTCCAGAGTCAACTGGTAATGAGAATTACGGAGCTGAGGATGATAATCATCGAGTGGAAATGCTACAGAAGAAGTACAGGAGTAACAAGAAGCGATCGCAATGGAAACGAAGACATTAGAAGAATATAGCGGAAAGCAGTCGTACAGTTTATAAAAGAGCAACACATAAGATGGTTTGGATTTCTGAAGAGAAGGCCATGGTACCACCTGATACAAAGGCCCGCTAAAAAATATTTAAACACACACACACGGAGAGAGGGGGAGAGCACAAGGAGAGACTAGGACAAAGATGTAATGACATCCTTAAGAACAAGCTTTAGAAAATGAAGATCGACTTATAAATCGCATTAGAAAGAGCCCATGAACGATCCTTACATTAACCTCCAACACTTACCTGAGGTTTCAAGAGAAAGAAGAAGCTTATCTCTTTACTGAATCAAATGGGTTAACTGGCCCCAAACACTTTAGGAGCAATAGCGAACAGTCAAATGCGGTGTGCACTTATGCGGATAATAAAAATAAAACTTAAATTAAGGCATTCGCTTGAATCCATTTGAATACTTCACATCCAGAACACAAACCTGAAACTACAACCAGCCTACTCAAATGAAAGCACTAGACTGTAATATTCAGACTGCGAACTGGCCACAAGAGACTTAGCAGCTGTAAGTAGGAGCAACTCGGCACAGGGGACTGAATTCTGCTCTTATGAACAGGCAGCCCCAAATATTGATCGTGAGCTCGAGACTCCAGGTTTGGCCAGTTACCATTCCGGTGGAAACTGAACAATAGAGGACATGCGACACATCTCAGACTTCATACAGGCATATGGTCTTCACATCTGAAAACCACTGACAATGAGAACGAAAAGAAGAAGAAGAAGGAGAAGAAGAAGAAGAAGAAGAAGAAGAAGAAGAAGAAGAAGAAGAAGAAGAAGAAGAAAAAGAAGAAGAAGAAGAAGAAGAAAAAGAAGCAGCAGCAGTAGCAGCAGCAGAAGAAGAAGAAGAAGAAGAAGAAGAAGAAGAAGAAGAAGAAGAAGAAGAGACGAAGAAGAAGAAGACGAAAAAGAAAAAGAAGAAGAAGAAGAAAAAGAAGAAGAAGAAGGAGGAGGTGGAGGAGGTGGAGAAGAAGAAGAAGAAGAAGAAGAAGAAGAAGAAGAAGAAGAAGAAGAAGAAGAAGAAGAAGAAGAAGAAGAAGAAGAAGAAGAAGAAGAAGAAGAAGAAGAAGAAGAAGGAGGAGGAGGAGGAGGAGGAGGAGAAGAAGAAGAAGAAGAAGAAGAAGAAGAAGAAGAAGAAGAAGAAGAAGAAGAAGAAGAAGAAGAAGAAGAAGAAGAAGAAGAAGAAGAAGAAGAAGAAGAAGAAGAAGGAGAAGAAGAAGGAGGAGGAGGAGAAGAAGAAGAAGAAGAAAGAAGAAGAAGAAGAAGAAGAAGAAGAAGAAGAAGAAGAAGAAGAAGAAGAAGAAGAAGAAGAAGAAGAAGAAGAAGAAGAAGAAGAAGGAGAAGAAGAAGAAGAAGTTGATGATGAAAAAGAGGAGGAGGAGGAGGAGAAGAAAAAAGGAAAAAGAAAACCCCGCTTACACTGCTTGAAAGCTATACAGACTCACACAGAATCCACCGAATTCCCAATTCTTGCACCGCCACGCTCCATTCCTGTCTAAGACGAGTACATATCCAAGTCTCAGCAACGTGGATGGCAGATTAAGTCTTTCTCCCCTGTGCATCTTTTCAGCCTCGTACCATGAGGCATCTTCTTTAACCTAGCGGTCTGTAAGCCGCATTCCTCCAGCACCGGTAGATAAGCGATGACGAGCTACACACACGTCATTTTACTCCCAGAATCTGTCGGTGCGTTCGGGATAATGGTCTGAACTAATTCAGTGCGCGACCTCAGCTCAGATATGCTAAGGCAATCTATTGCTATAGTGCATACCAAAAGTTGTGCCCAACTTAAAAAAAAAATGAAACTCAGTAACTGTTTGGTGTAAAGTGATTGAAATTTGGCATGCTAACTATTAATAATCATGTCCATGTAAGATTTGTTTTGGGTTTGTTTTGGGAAAAAAAAAAATGACCACGCTTACCGTTAATGAATAACAGAAACTTTTCAAAACATCAAATAGCACAAGTTTCACTTGTAGGTGGTCATCTCCAGCATTATATTTCCGTGTGGTAAATGGACACAGTTTTTCACTGAATAAAAGATACGCTATTAAATTAATCATCACGCATCGCCGCACACGGAAATTAATTATCAAATAATCTCCGCACGTGTGTCAGTTACTGCATATTCTATATTTTTAGAGGTTGTTGTTAGTTGCGTATCCTTTACATGACGTTGCAGAACCAACCCCAACAGCTCCTGGCTGTTGTGGCTTTTCTAGACAAATTTACACCGAGTAGTGTGCCATTGCTTACTGGACGGTCGGCTTCTCGGTACCACTGTCGAAATCAACGCAAGGCGCAAGGCCCGCAGCTGAGATCGAGCCCGGCACCCCGGCATTACGAAGCTCGTTCGCAACGCCTAAGTCACAGACGCCGACTGAGACAAGCAAAAGAGAGGAAGACAAATTATTTGTCAAACAAAGATCAAAGAAAATCGTCGCTTAAAAAAAAAAAAAACAGCAGCACCTGTAATTGTAAATTACAAAATCACAAGTACATGGGAAATCTAAGACCACTTACAAAAATTCGTATTGATGATACAGTTTTCGAGATATCTATTAAAATCTTGGAGGCACGATTTTCTAAACGCACTATAACAGGACAGTTTTATAGAGATATATCACTGACTTGGTTTTTCGCACTCCCGAATGCATTTGATAACCGGTTATTTCGTAATCATGAGGTGCCACGGCAATATACGTGTTTCCCTTCAAGCGTTGTGGTTATGCACACAATAACTGTAGCGTTTGTCGTAAACAAATATAAAACTTCAGCACCATGTTTCTCTGGAAATACCGGGCCCTATTGTTAGTTTTGCTATACAAGACGTATGTTGTTCAGGTGCACAAATACACATTTATTTTTTTCATTTAGAAAGATATACATTTATTCAAGTACAAAACTATTTTATTTACGTTTATTGTATGGTACATAATATTATATATTTCTATTTATTTACTCAAGAATTATCTATAAGAATACTTATTAATGCAGATGACATTGGTATCGCTGGAGAAACTGTTTTTACTAGTGATTCCTTTGCGGCATGCAATTTTTAGTGCAATTTTTAGTTTGTTTGAAGCCCCACCCTGTCTCCTGCCAGGGGCCGCAATATAGCCATAAATATGGTCCAATGGCTGAACACCGTTTCCGGGACCTCTCCGCGGGTGATCCTCAACCACATGGTGGCACTCTGTGTCATCGGGTGTTTATCGCTTGTGTGATGTCCTAGTGGGGTAAAATGTACTACTACTACTACTAATCGCTGGAGAAAATGAACTAGAGACTGTTAAAACACTGACTACCAGGAAGGCTAACCCGGTCAACAAATGCCTGCAGAAGTCGGATGTGTTGGCCGAGGGGTGCAAATACCGCAGCCATGCTGTAAACTGACACAACGCAATTACATCTTCGGATGAACGCTGAAGAAAAAGAAGAAACACTGACTGTCTTAAAATAATCAACTCAGAAAATGGGACTACTTATCAATCAAGATGAGACAGAATACATTTTTTTTTAAAACTACACGGGGAAAGGATATAAACTCCGGCCACATACTAGTCGATAACATGAAAATCAAACGAACATATAAGTACTTGGATGCAAACTTCAACTGCTCCAACATGCTGAGAGAAGAAATACAATATAACTGTAGGCCACCGGATATTGCCGAAACCCGGGATTGAACCAGGGACCTTTAGATCTTCAGTCTATCGATCTCCCAACTGAGCTATTTCGGCCGACGTACCAAATAAAATATAGTATGCTCTTGAACCGCTGCTAAAGTCAAAGTGTCTCGCAATACCAAGAACAAAATATATAAAACGTTGATAAGACCAGTCGTTTTTTATGGCTGTAAAACTTGGAGCACAACTTCAAGAGATAAAGCCTTCGTAAACAGTCTTACGACGAATCTTTGGACCCATCAAAGATGCTAACAGCGGTTAAGAAGGAGGAGCAACAACGAAATTCATAATCTGTTTAAATTACCATTGATAACTGGCATCATGAGAGCTAATAGACTGAAATGGTTGGGGCATACTAATTTATCAAATAGAAAAAATGTCAGATGACAAAGTAAAAACTGTATACACAAGGGAGATGAATGGTCGTAGACCACGAGGCAGACCAAGAAGACAATGGAGAGATAATATCCAGACAGACCTACAAACACTTGGTGTCACCAACTGGAAAGAAAGGGTCCACCAGAGAGATAATATCCAGACAGACCTGCAAACACTTGGTGTCACCAACGGGAAAGAGAAGGTCAACCAGAGAGATGAGTGCAGGCGGGTGACATCTGCAGGAATAAACCTCAAGGGCACGGAATGCTGAGGAAGAAAAATAATGGATTTGCAGATTCATTTTTATTTAAACAAATAATCAGCACATCTGTCGTGTGTTTCGTTTATCCGTCTGGCTGACAATTAATTAGGGCTTATCGGTGGGGGTGAGCTTCTATAACGAGCATCCTGTAAGGGAGGGGGGTACGGGATAGGGTTTATTTTAATGTTAGGTCTCTTTTTCAGATACTGGCTACATGGCTGTCTTATAGGCCTGCTGGCTACATGGCTGTCTATAGGCGTACTGGCTACATGGCTGTCTATATGCCTACTGGCTACATGGCTGTCTATAGGCCTACTGGCTACATGGCTGTCTATAGGCCTACTGGCTACATGGCTGTCTATAGGCCTACTGGCTACATGGCTGTCTATAGGCCTGCTAGCTACATGGCTGTCTATAGGCCTGCTGGCTACATGGCTGTCTATAGGCCTGCTGGCTACATGGCTGTCTATAGGCCTACTGGCTACATGGCTGCCTATAGGCCTACTGGCTACATGGCTGTCTATAGGCCTACTGGCTACATGGCTGTCTATAGGCCTACTGGCTACATGGCTGTCTATAGGCCTGCTAGCTACATGGCTGTCTATAGGCCTGCTGGCTACATGGCTGTCTATAGGCCTGCTGGCTACATGGCTGTCTATAGGCCTACTGGCTACATGGCTGTCTATAGGCCTACTGGCTACATGGCTGTCTATAGGCCTACTGGCTACATGGCTGTCTATAGGCCTACTGGCTACATGGCTGTCTATAGGCCTACTGGCTAAATGGCTGTCTATAGGCCTACTGGCTACATGGCTGTCTATAGGCCTGCTGGCTACATGGCTGTCTATAGGCCTACTGGCTACATGGCTGTCTATAGGCCTACTGGCAAAAATGGCTGTCTATAGGCCTGCTGGCTACATGGCTGTCTATAGGCCTACTGGCTACATGGCTGTCTATAGGCCTACTGGCAAAAATGGCTGTCTATAGGCCTACTGGCTACATGGCTGTCTATAGGCCTACTGGCTACATGGCTGTCTATAGGCCTGCTGGCTACATGGCTGTCTATAGGCCTACTGGCTACATGGCTGTCTATAGGCCTGCTGGCTACATGGCTGTCTATAGGCCTACTGGCTACATGGCTGTCTATAGGCCTACTGGCTACATGGCTGTCTATAGGCCTACTGGCTACATGGCTGTCTATAGGCCTACTTACTACATGACTATCTATAGGCCTACTGGCTACATGGCTGTCTATAGGCCTACTGGCTACATGGCTGTCTATAGGCCTACTGGCTACATGGCTGTCTATAGGCCTACTGGCTACATGACTGACTATAGGCCTACTGGCTACATGACTGTCTATAGGCCTACTGGCTACATGACTGACTATAGGCCTACTGGCTACATGACTGTCTATAGGTCTACTGGCTACATGACTGACTATAGGCCTACTAGCTACATGGCTGTCTACCCGTATGACTAAAGCTTCGGTTTCAGCCTGCGTCTAGGTGGATTTATTTTTTAAATTATAAACCCTGGATTCTAGTTCGACTAGGCCTAAACTGATTATGACCAGGGCTTTATGGCGGTATGAGATCTTCCCCAAATGTCTTAGGTTTTAATTTAGAGGGTCGTTGTATACACGGAATGTGTTTCAAATATTGATTTCCTAATTTTCGGATAAACAAAATGGAGATCATCTTATTCATGGTGCATCTTATACACAGACTAAACAAAAAATGAATAGAATGAATAATCATCAAATTTATACACATAAAAATACAATAAATGAATCAACTCAAGGTCTGCACCAAGAAGCTTGCACTGAAAGACTGTATAGCCAAAGACTGGCTTGAGAAACTTGACAAACCATTTAACTTTTTGCGCCGATGGTTTTGTGCAAAGCACGAAGCTACGCTGAACTAGCGGTAACCTGCAACGGACTCCAAAACGCCTTCACATGTGGCCGGTTGAGACCACTTCAGAGCTGGGTCATTTAAAAAATAGCCAAGTGATCAGTGGCAGGGTGTGATCAGTTCGTATGTGTAAGAGCTGGCATTTAACGTTTACACCAGAGAGAGTATCACGTAGCAATTTTCTCCTCGTCGCTTCTCTTTTGAGGAATGCGTGCGCACCTAGCATCGAAGGACTAGTAACTGGTAGCTTTCACACGTTAATATTTTTACGAGTGGTGTAAGCATGCAGTTGGCGTTCGTTTTGCTATGCTAATACTCGTAACAAGCCGCACGTGCTCGGCCTATTGGCAATGAAGAGTAAACAGTAATAATAGATAGTAAAATAAAGCATTTTTCTTTTGCAAAGCAAGAGACTTAAACCCACGAAAACCACACTGGCTTGTGAGTGGAATAAAATGTTTGTAACCAATTACTGAACTAAGCGGATAACAAGTAAATAGAGTTTTTGGAAAAACAATTGCCTTCGTTAAAAAACCTCTACAAATGACCTGTAGTGGAAAACTAATAGCACAGAAAAGGTATAGGAGTGGTAGAAAAAAAAAAAAGAAAAGGTATAGGAGTGGTAGAAAAAACAGAAAAGGTATAGGAGTGGTAGAAAGAGAAGAAAAGAAATCAGGTTCCTGACATTCTCCACAGCTGTCTTCACCTGTTAGGTAGGTGGCAGAATCTGTCAGATCTTGGCATGTTATAAATAAAGGCAAGCCCCCACCTCATCCCTAGCCCATCTACTCCTACCTTCAAGTTGTCCGTACCTAGGCCTGACTGACATTAAGACCTTTTCACAGCCAACATGTTAGCATTCTCAACTTGTTGCATATTTCCTCAGTTTTGTGTTTATCTTACTCTACTGCGTTGCCAATCCTATGCTAGTGTTGTTTACAACAAAGAAGTGAGTACAAGACCTTATCACTTCAGTGGAACGTTCGAGCAAATGATGCAAGACTCATATGTGTATAGTTAGGCGCCTAATTTGCTACCACAAGCGACACTATATAACACAAAAACTTTACACCTGTTGCAAAGCCATCATTGCGTTTTTTTCCGAACGTCCGTTTAGCGCAGCAGGAAATGTCCATGACCTGGAGTCATGAACCAGGTCAGCCCACCCTCCAAGATTGTCTAGGAGGATAATGAGCTGACGTTTTTGAGGAGGGACCCACCTACTAAAGAACGGTAGACTCCTGGTGTACATGCACCTGTTATAGGGTTCTTCTTTTTGTACATGGCTAGTCCACAAAGAAACCTAGAAAGGTGGGTGACTATCGGGATAGACCTTTTAACGTCATGGAAAATCTGACAAAATTGGCCCTCTGGCAACAAAAGGTTGACTGAAGACCACGTTGATAACCCTAATTCAGTATAATGAGTAAATTTTGAATACTACAACTTTACATGAAATATGCTCTCCGGAAGGGGGAGAGAATAAAGTACCCACCTCATACTGATTCGAACAAAATATTGTCCACGCATACGCCCAGACTTTGACTGGTGTCCAACGACCGGGCTGGAAATGTACCTGGGAAGGAAGCTTCACTGGGCAGCATGGTCTGAGAACGCATGCCGGAAGGATGAAATGCCAAGGTGTGCCATGTAGTAGGCGCCGGCACAAGGCTTCTTCATTAGCACGTGAGTCGTCAGGCAAAGACAGGGGGAGGACAAAGTCTAGGAGGACAATGGGCCGAAACAGTTGTCAATGAGGGATCCACCTACTGAAGAACGGTAGACTCTTGGTGTGCAAGCTCCCGCTGTGAAGTTCTTTTCATATTATTATTACTGTGTAGATCAGTCCACCATTGTGCGGCTATGTGGCTGAAAGGTTAGCGAATGCGGTTATCAATATCATGGTCCTCATGGTTGTCAGATGAGAAAATATATGTTCGGCAGTAAATGACTCGATCCAAAAGAGAAAGTGTAAGTTCAGCAGTAAATTACTCGACCAAAAGAGGAAATGTATGTTCAGCAGTAAATGACTCGACCAAAAGAAGAAATGTATGTTCGGCAGTAAATGACTCGATCCAAAAGAGAAAGTGTAAGTTCAGCAGTAAATGACTCGACCAAAAGAAGAAATGTATGTTCCGCAGTAAATGACTCGACCAAAAGAGGAAGTGTGTGATCAGCAGTATAAGACGAAAAAAATAAATAAAGAGGATTGGTATGTTCAGCAGTCAAGGACGACAAAAAGAGGAGATGTATATTTAACAGCATAATACTATACAAAGATTAAAAGGAAATGTTTGTTCAGCAGTGCCATACTAGACAAAAAATAGGGAGGGAATGTTCGTTCAGCATTACAATACTAGACAAAAATAGAGAGGGAATGTTTATTCAGCAGTAAATCACTCGACCAAAAGAGGAAATAAATGTTCAGCAGTAAATGACTCGATCCAAAAGAGGAAATGTATGTTCAGCAGTATAAGACGAAAAAAAAAATAAAGAGGATCTGTATGTTCAGCAGTCAAGAGGGACAAAAAAGGAGATGTATATTTAACAGCATAATACTATACAAAGATTAAAAGGAAATGTTTGTTCAGCAGTGCCATACTAGACAAAAATAGGGAGGGAATGTTTGTTCAGCAGTACAATACTAGACAAAAATAGAGTGGGAATGTTTGTTCAGCAGTACCGTACTAAACACAAATAGAGAGGAAATGTTTTTTTTCAGCAGTACAATACTAGACAAAAATAGAGAGGGGATGTTTGTTCAGCAGTACAGTACTAGACAAAAATAGAGAGGGAATGTTTTTTTCAGCAGTACAATACTAGACAAAAATAGAGAGGGGATGTTTGTTCAGCAGTACAGTACTAGACAAAAATAGAGAGGGAATGTTTGTTCAGCAGTACAATACTAGACAAAAATGGAGAGGAAATGTTTGTTCCGCAGTCCAACACTAGATAAAAATGGAGAGGAAATGTTTGTTCAGCAATACAATACTAGACAAAAATAGAGAAGGGATGTTTGTTCAGCAGTACAATACTAGACAAAAATAGAGATGGGATGTTTGTTCAGCAGTACAATATTAGACAAAAATAGAGAGGAAATGTTTGTTCAGCAGTGCGATACTAGACAAAAATAGAGAGGGGATGTTTGTTCAGCAGTACGATACTAGACAAAAATAGAGAGGGAATGTTTGTTCAGCAGTACAATACTAGACAAAAATAGAGTAGAGATGTTTGTTCAGCAGTACAATACTAGACAAAAATAGAGAGGGAATGTTTGTTCAGCAGTACAATACTAGACAAAAATAGAAAGGGGATGTTTGTTCAGCAGTACAATACTAGACACAAATGGAGAGGAAATGTTTGTTCAGCAGTACAATACTAGATAAAAATGGAGAGGGAATGTTTGTTCAGCAGTACAATACTAGACAAAAATATAGAGGGAATGTTTGTTCAGCAGTACAATACTAGACAAAAATAGAGAGAGAATGTTTGTTCAGCAGTACGATACTAGACATAAATAGAGAGGAAATATTTGTTCAGCAGTACAATACTAGACAAAAATAGAGAGAGAATGTTTGTTCAGCAGTACAGTACTAGACATAAATAGAGAGGAAATATTTGTTCAACAGTACAATACTAGACAAAAATAGAGAGAGAATGTTTGTTCAGCAGTACGATACTAGACAACAATAGAGAGGGAATGTTTGTTCAGCAGTACTATACTAGACAAAAATAGAGAGGGAATGTTTGTTCAGCAGTACTAAACTAGACAAAAATAGAGAGAAAATGTTTGTTCAGCAGTACAATACTAGACAAAAATAGAGAGGGGATGTTTGTTCAGCAGTACAATACTAGACAAAAATAGAGAGGGAATGTTTGTTCAGCAGTACAATACTAGACAAAAATAGAGTAGAGATGTTTGTTCAGCAGTGCGATACTAGACAAAAATAGAGAGGGAATGTTTGTTCAGCAGTATAATACTAGACAAAAATAGAGAGGGAATGTTTGTTCAGCAGTACTTTACTAGACAAAAATAGAGAGGGAATGTTTGTTCAGCAGTACTATACTAGACAAAAATAGAGAGGGGATGTTTGTTCAGCAGTACTTTACTAGACAAAAATAGAGAGGGAATGTTTGTTCAGCAGTACTATACTAGACAAAAATAGAGAGGGGATGTTTGTTCAGCAGTGCAATACTAGACAAAAATAGAGAGGGAATGTTTGTTCAGCAGTACAATACTAGACAAAAATAGAGTAGAGATGTTTGTTCAGCAGTGCGATACTAGACAAAAATAGAGAGGGAATGTTTGTTCAGCAGTATAATACTAGACAAAAATAGAGAGGGAATGTTTGTTCAGCAGTACTTTACTAGACAAAAATAGAGAGGGAATGTTTGTTCAGCAGTACTATACTAGACAAAAATAGAGAGGGGATGTTTGTTCAGCAGTACAATACTAGACAAAAATAGAGAGGAAATGTTTGTTCAGCAGTACTATACTAGACAAAAATAGAGAGGAAATGTTTGTTCAGCAGTACAGTACTAGACAAAAATAGAGAGGGAATGTTTGTTCAGCAGTACAATACCAGACAAAAATAGAGAGGAAATGTTTGTTCAGCAGTCCAGTACTAGACAAAAATAGAGAGGAAATGTTTGTTCAGCAGTACAATACTAGACAAAAATAGAGAGGGGATGTTTGTTCAGTAGTATCAGTTTAGACGCAAATAAAGAGGCTTCGTATGTTCAGTAGCACAAGTCTGCACACACACACACACACACACACACACACACACACACACACACACACACACATACACACACAAACAGAGGAAATATATATTCAGCAGCAGAAGACTAGACACAAATAAAGAGGAAATATACGTTCAGCAGTATCAGACTAGACACAAATAAAGAGGAAATATACGTTCAGCAGTATCAGACTAGACACAAGTAAAGAGGAAATATACGTTCAGCAGTATCAGACTAGACACAAGTAAAGAGGAAATATACGTTCAGCAGTATCAGACTAGACACAAATAAAGAGGAAATATACGTTCAGCAGTATCAGACTAGACACAAGTAAAGAGTAAATATACGTTCAGCAGTATCAGACTAAAGAAATAGACAGGGGAAGACTATATCTGAGTCATTGGAGCGGAAACACAAGTCAAGGCCTTATGACGTGACCACCAGCGTCACACGCCATGATCTAAAATACTGGCAGTATACCCAAGTCCTTTTATGGTATGCAGAGGAGCTTAGCTACTATGAGGGAACGCATCCCCATTCCCTCCACCCCTCCAAAGCCAGAAAATGTGTAGAGAGAACTCCCCCCACCCCCCCCCCCCCCCCCCGAAACCCCTATCGCTAGACATTTTTGAAGAAGACTGAGTGCCCAAGCTACACTTGTATAGAATTGATCTTTAAAGTACTTTTTCATATAATTGTAAATGTATTGTAATATTTATTGCCATTCAGCACATAATAATATTAATCTTGCTATAGTTTGCACTTCAACAAAGCTTAAGTTTCCCTTGAGCGCCTCTCAGGTGCGCAGCTGCCAAGAAATCTTGGGGAGTTGGGGGGGGGGGGTGTGTTTTCCAGCCCTCTTTCAATTTTCTAGGGTGTGGAGATAAAGATGCTTAAGCCTTGTTTAAATGCGCATTAATAATACTTATTATTATCATCATCATCATTATCATCATTCGGATGCGCTGAATGTCAAATACCCATATTGATATGTTTGGGGAAAAAAAATATGTATAAATAAATACTTCAAACAAGAACTCTTTGTATGATTAACAGCACCACTTAGTCCCCACAAGATATTCTAGAGGGTGGGGGTTAGTCGCCTTCCCCATCTAGGAATTATTAGGGGCCCCTCCCCCACGCCTGAGCAGCTCCCCCCCCCCCCTTTCTGTCATGCCAAGGCTACGTTATTGATATGACTGTGGGTTCAACTCAACAGGCGCTCAGTTGTCGGTGAGCTCACGCTTTGATATTCCACAGAAGTCTGGCTCGATTATTTATTTATCGTGGCGGTTCTGTGTTTACCTGGAGCTGGGGATCATATGTTTGCTGTATCTTCTGCAGCGCTAGATGTGGATGTTCAGACGGTGCGTCGCGTCTGAGCGTTTGATGTAGATGTTCAGACAGTGTGTCCGAGCGCTAGAAGTAGATGTTCAGACAGTGTGTCCGAGCGCTAGAGGTAGATGTTCAGACAGTGTGTCTGAGTGCTAGATGTAGATGTTCAGACAGTGTGTAAGAGCGCTAGATGTAGATGTTCAGACAGTGTTTAAGAGCGTTAGATGTAGATGTTCAGACAGTGTGTAAGAGCGCTAGATGTAGATGTTCAGACAGTGTGTAAGAGCGCTAGAGGTAGATGTTCAGACAGCGTGTAAGAGCGCTAGATGTAGATGTTTAGACAATGTGTGTAAGCGCTAGATGTAGATGTTTAGACAGTGTGTAAGAGCGCTAGATGTAGATGTTCAGACAGTGTGTAAGAGCGTTAGATGTAGATGTTCAGACAGTGTGTCTAAGCGTTAGATGAAGATGTTCAGACAGTGTGTCTGAGCGCTAGATGTAGATGTTCAGACAGCGTGTATGTATGTATGTACGTATGTATGTATGTATGTATGTATGTATGTATGTATGTATGTATGTATGTATGTATGTATGTATGTATGTATGTATGTATGTATGTATGTATGTATGTATGTATGTATGTATGTATGTATGTATGTATGTATGTATGTATGTATGTATGTATGTATGTATGTATGTATGTATGTATGTATGTATGTATGTATGTATGTATGTATGTATGTATGTATGTATGTGTGTGTGTGTGTATGTGTGTGTGTGTGTGTGTGTATGTATGTGTGTGTGTATGTGTGTGTGTGTGTGTGTGTGTATGTGTGTGTGTGTGTGTGTGTGTGTGTGTGTGTGTGTGTGTGTATGTGTGTGTGTGTGTGTGTATGTATGTATGTATGTATGTGTGTGTGTGTGTATGTATGTATGTATGTATGTATGTATGTATGTATGTATGTATGTATGTATGTATGTATGTATGTATGTATGTATGTATGTATGTATGTATGTATGTATGTATGTATGTATGTATGTATGTATGTATGTATGTATGTATGTATGTATGTATGTATGTGTGTGTGTATGTGTGTGTGTATGTATGTATGTATGTATGTATGTATGTATGTATGTATGTATGTATGTATGTATGTATGTATGTATGTTCCAATACCAATGGTGCCACTAGCATTTTTTGATTATACGTCCGTCTTGTCTTTCCTCTGAGTGCCAAGTATCGGCCAGAACGCCTCTTCACTATCCGCTGCGTCACTCTCACCAGACTGTGGTGATCCATTTGCTTCTCCGAATTGTACACGATCTCCCACAAGGCCCTAAGCACGTCTATGTTATTATACATCGATATTCCACCAAATTGTGCAGAGCCTCACTCCTTTAACCTTTCTCTCAGACATTATATTTCCACGGTTACTATTTTTCTTTCACTTGTTTCCCAGTCTGATCGATGATTCGAGTCCTGGTCCTCTAAACAGGACCTCAGCATTCCACCCACTCGACCCGGCGCTCTTCTTAAACAATTTTCAAAAGAAATTAATATTCACTACATATAATACAAAGCTGCATTTGTAATTATCCAAAAAATGTGAGTGAAAAGAGAAAAAACAAATGTTTACCAACGACGCGAGTGCAGCGAAGCGGAACTAATTACGTGAAGATTTGTTTCCGTCATTATCCCTGGATCTGGTTGTGTGAATGAGTATGTGCATGTGTGCGTGGACATGAGTATGTGTATATGTGTACGTTAGTATATGTATGTGTGTAAGTGACTATGTGTACGGGAGGTAGAGCTAGAGAGAGAGAGAGAGCGAGAGAGAGAGAGAGAAATATAGAGAGACAAAGAAAGAGAGAGAGAGAAATATAGAGAGACAAAGAAAGAAAGAGAGAGAGAGAAAGAGAGAGAGAGAGAGAGAGAGAGAGAGAGAGAGAGAGAGAGAGAGAGAGAGAGAGAGAGAGTTAAGTAATAAGCAACTCTAGTACCGTCAACGCTGTCGATTTGATGTAAATTTCTAGAATAATTATTACTAGTTACATTTGACAAACGATCGTGTGACTGGCGTCTAGATGTGTGTGTGTGTGTGTGTGTGTGTGTGTGTGTGTGTGTGTGACAAACAGAAAGATGGAGAGAGAGAGAGAGAGAGAGAGAGAGAGAGAGAGAGAGAGAGAGAGAGAATCAGGTCGAGTTTAACTTGTACTGGTAATATTTCGCGTACACCGACATAGCCAGACAGACTGCTAATTTATATATGTGCCGATGAAGGCTCTCTTACCGCAACGCTCACTTGTTGCTTGTGTTTGTGATATTGTGAAGCTGACGGCTTCTACTTTTCATTTGGTTTGGTATCTCAGCACAAAGCGGTGTGCTGCCAAACGACCAGCTGGAACTGAACCGGGTATTTTTTCGCGTTGTACTAGGATACTAACGGCGACTCAATACAATAAGCAGAAATGGAAAACATTACAGGGCGTGAAGTGTTCAATACTAATATGGAACCAGCTTTTTTTTTTTAAGCATTAAAAAATGGAGAACGGTAAAGCATGTAATAAAAATAATAATAAAATCTAAAAAAAAAAAAAAAAAAACAGTCTTCTTCTACTTCTTCTTTGCGTTCACCAGCTGTAAACTCTGGCAGAATGCTCTGGTTGTTTGTCCACTTCTGGACTCTAGTCCCGTTCCGGAAACGGGTGTTTTGCGCACATCCGTTTCACAGGTCTGGCTCATTTTCATGTAGACTGTTGGTACCTTGCCTCTCAGGAAGATGTACTGCGACTTTGAAGGAAGCTTCCAATTAGTCGACAATTGCGACATGCTTGTTGGGGAACCCCCACAATGGGACCCCTGAACCCACACAGGGATATAAACATTCATTGCAGCTGCTCCCCGTGTGGGTTCCAAACAAAGAAGAAGAAGAAAATTACGTGAGCTTGTATTGGGTCAGAGTTACTAGGGTGGCACGGCAGAATGAAAGCAGAGGACCTAGCAAGCATGATATAATTTCTGCAGACGGAAACGGCCAGGACAAGATATTGGTTCTGTCCGGACACACAGCTAACTGGTTTGATGTCTGAATTACGATACGTTTGTATCCTAATTGCCTCTCCCTCCCTCTCTCTCTCTCTCTCTCTCTCTCTCTCTCTCTCTCTCTCTCTCTCTCTCTATATATATATATATATATATATATATACATAGAGAGAGAGAGAGAGAGAGAGAGAGAGAGAGAGAGAGAGAGAGAGAGAGAGAGAGAGACCAAACCAAACGAAAAGTAGAACCGTCACATGCATATATCCGACTAATTGGGAAGTCGGAGTGCATCTACCTGAGAGGCAAGGAACCAGCAGTCTGCATACAAATTATTCAGATCTGTCAAACTGATGTACACGCAACACTCAGGTTCTGAAACAATTAATCAAGTCTGAAACAGGACTGCAGCCTAGAGATGGATGAACAACCAGAACTTTCCGCCGGAGTTTACAGCCGGCGACCACGAAGAAGAAGAAGATATATATATGTCTGTCTGTCTGTCTACCCATCCTTCTATATATTTATCTCTGTCGTGTTTGTCAATACTTTTTGTGTGATTCTTTGTCCGATTCGTGTCTTCTTCTCCCAATAACCTCAAATCTTACCGGGCTCCCTTCTGAATTAATCTCGTCATACCCTTATGGGATGCAACTTTTAGTTATTTTGGAGCCCCACCCTGTCTTTGCCAGGTAGGTAGGTAGGTAAGTTGTACCCCATCAGGGCATCACACAAGCGATAAACGCCCGGTGACACAAAGTGCCGCCATGAAAATGAGAATCTCCCGTGGAAGGGTCACAGAAACCCCGTTCAGCTATATTTATAGCCCGGCTATATTTAGGGCCCCCGGCTTCAAAATAGCTAAAAATTGCATCCCACATTGAGATGAAAAATGCAACACTGTTTGTGTGATGTCATGGTGGGGTACAACTTACATGCATACTCTTCTGAAGATTTAATAAATCTTCCACCTTTAAGAATATCAAGGGGTGGCAAACCAGAAGGGTAAGCATCATATACCCTGTTCAACCTCACAGGAAGTTAGAGTTTAAGCACTGATAATAGGCACCCTGTGCTACTGACTTCTTCATTCTCTTCTACAACTCTTGATACCAACAGTTTTTGATGGGACTTTGACCGCAGTCAATTCCCTTTTATGTTTCCTCTGCAGTAGCTGTATCTGCAAAAAATGCATCTTCAGTGATCAAGCTGACATAAAAAACCCGTATTAATTAATGTTGGATTCGACTAGTCAACAGCGACTACAGAAGCTATGATCATATCTTCTATATGGCTAGCTGCAGTGGCAACAGCTGTCCATTGCTTTCATGTGAGCCTGTTGAATACGTGAACACGCTGCTGTGTTGTCGTTCATGTGCCTTCTTGCTCACATGGTGATGGGTTGTAAAGTAAACACACTTCGCCCCAATGTATGACGCAATTTTTTTTAAAATGTTTAAAGCCCCACCCTGGCTGCTGCCGGGGGCCCTAATATAACCCAACCTATGGGTTGAATGGATTTTCTGATACTTGTCCCTGGGTGATCCTCATCCCGAATGATGGAACTTTGCGTCACTGGGTCCTAATCGCTCAATGTGCAGTCTTAGTAGGGTTCAACCACTTCACTCAGATGTAAGGTTGACTGTGTGGTTAGCAGTTGCCGGGTATACTGGCCAGGCTTAACGTATATCACGCGCGAGATTCTTTTCCTGGATTAGTCACTGCATCAGAACTGAAATATATCAGTAGACTCCTCTTTGGTGTATGTCAAAGATGTGGCGGCCATCTTCATTATTTATTTATGCAAACTGCTGGTTCCTTGCCTCTCGTGCAGATGCATTGTGACTTCAAAGAGAACCCATAATTAGTCAACCCATACAACATGCTTGTGTAGGAGGCAGTCAGTGAACTGTTGTTTTACCCATAATGGGAAACCCGGCACCCACGCGGGAAGGGTGGTCATCTGGAAAGTGTTATGACGTCACGATGTCCGTCTGCACTGTAATATCACGTGCTTAACGCTCTAGACATCCTTAACAGCAATACTGACAGGTTGAAAGACAATGGTATGGTTATTGTAATTTCTATCCCACTTTTTGGGAAAAGCTTTAACTGTAAAAACTTGTTAAATAAAACAATGAATAAACAGTACATCGTTTACCATGATCGTGTTATGCCCCTTTGCCACAAAGAGGCCCACAGTGTATTTGTCGACATTACAAGAACAATAATTGCTATAATTGCTAGTAATCGTACAAGAGAAAACAATAATCAAAGCCATTGACTGCAAATTGTAAAGTATACTCACGGATGGATAAGACAGTTACTTCAGCAGTAATCATTGTACAAGATAAGCAGTATAAATGACCAAAAAGGTCTAAGACCAACATGAACGAACACCATCCGAAAAAGATAACAAACGCTTGATATCGCAAACATAACCCCAAGGGGTGAAACGGTTCAGCTGGGATATAACTACAACAACAGCAACAACTACCACTATGTTGCTGCTATTACTAAGTATCACTTAGCGAGCGGGCGGAGAGGGTGGGGAGAGGAGGGGGGGGGGGAGAGAGAACAGACTCACTCCCCCCCCCCCCCCTCCCCAAACAAACATGTCGTAAGAGGCAGTACGCAGAAGCAGCACCTAAAATTATTCATCACCTTTTTCATCAATACTGCAATAGACACTTTGTGGTGTGTATTTGTACATTTCTTTCTAGAAGGAAGCCCTGATCATTGCTACTATTCCCCAAGCGGGTTCCAGGGAGGTACATTGGGAAAAACAAGAACATGCCCACTGCTTCTCTGAAAAGCATGTCGTAAGAGTCGATTAATTAGTGGTTACCTTCAAAGTCGCAGTGCACCTGCCTGAGACGCAAGGAACTAACAGTCTGCATACAAAAAAAAACCAGACCTGTAAAACGGATGTGCACGCAACACTGAAGTCTGGATAAACAAAGAGAAATTTCCGATGGATTTTACAGCCGGTGAACGCAAAGAAAAAGCCTAATACTAAAATCAGTACTGGCACTTCTACCACTGGTACCTCTACTGCTACTATTACTACTACTGCTGCTGCTGCTACTTCAACTACTGCTACTACCACTGCTATTGCTTCTACTTCTACTACTACTGATACTATTAATACTGCTGCTGCTGCTTCTATTACTGCTACTACTACTGCTGCTACTATCACTATACTTCTACAACAACTATTATGGTTCTTAATTTATAACGTACCCCAAACACGAAATCCCCGTGGGAAATCCACAGCTGACCTGACAGTCCATTATTTCAAGGAGTGCAAGTGTGCTGTTGTGTGGTGCTTTTTTTTAGTGTTCATCTAGTGTCTTCTAATCCTAACCCTAACCCTAAACTTTACTGCAGAGAAATCTCGAGAAACTACAACCTGAACACCCTAGAATTTACCGGGAATGTCTCCCGTGACGTTGTCGTGACGTCAGGGGTAAGTTATAAATTAAGTACCACTATTATTGCTAACACTACTAATTGTTACTTTTTTTTCATTAAATTAAATGAACACTAACCGGTACTTGTGAATGAACCTCCCCCAGTCCTTTTTCTCCCCCCCCCCTCCTTTCCAACCTGATAAAAACCAATCAATATTTAGTAAGGTAAACAAAAAACAAATCAAAACAATTCCTACCTTGTTTTACAGCCAAAAAACACGAACGAATGAAGTGAAACAGCAGTTAATTTACCTGGAAAGTAACTAGCGTCTACTGGCAGACATCCACCTACACAAATACCTGCTTATGCTCACAGGCGACCCGAGCGCTCGCTCACTTTGTGTGTGGTTGTATCAAGCCATTCCAATGCGTTTGTGCAGCCAGCGTTCGGGGTACCATTTTCTTATTATGCGAACATATGGCTGGAATACAATGCATTTGTTTGCAACATATTGTTTCATGTGCTTCTTTCACGTATACATAATGTGCTTTATGTTACCTCATTAAAACCCTTTGCCATCTATTCACAATATATTTGCACTGCGAGGAGTTACCAGAGGATGTGGCCGACGCTTAACACTCAGGGGAAGGATGAGACGGATATACAATCAGACGGCGAATGGTGCCATCGGAATTGGAACTCTTCGCTTGCTGCTGAAGATGGGGACGGAGCTCTTATGGGAGTGTCCCGAGTGCTGTGATGTCTTCTTAATTCAACATTCAGAATGTATTTGTTCCTTTTGTAATATATACCCACCAGCTAATTATGTATTCTTTACATCACGTATGTTAAACATGAGGCCCGCGAAACGCATGCGCCTCTTTACAAGCTCATCTGCGGCCCACCCACAGGATATACTAATTCTTTTTATTAAATGACTTAAATTATGCGTCGAATGATGCTCCCATGACAACACAGTCTGTCATGCCAGTTTACACAACGTTGCAGAACCAACCCCAACATTATTGTTGGGCGGTTTGAGATTTTACTAGGTAATACTTTTTGTGAATTAATTTGCAATGACTTCTGAATGGTCAGGGTCGAAATTAACGCAAAATGGTTCGCTACCAAATCGCACGCAGCTGGGATAGAACTGGGTGGTATCTCGGAGCTACAAACCGCGTTTGCAACACCTAAGCCACAAAATCCTACATCAAACGTCAGTACGATATATTATGGGATACGTGGTACTCAAGTAAATAGAGTTGAGTTAGGAATTGACTTCCCAGCACTCGGGACATTCCCATGCGTGCTCCGTCCTCATCTTCAGCAGCCAGCGCAGACTTCCAGTACTGATGGTAACAGTCACAATCTGGTTGTATTTCCGTCTTGCCTTTCCCTTATGTGTAGTGAGCCGGCCAGACCCTCTGGTTACATTGAGGTGCCCCATTCTCTCCAGGCCATAATAATCTTGTTTCTCTACTGATTCCTTCGCTTGTTCCCAAAGAGGATTGACCACATCTGCCTTGTCATGTTATCAGTTTACCATCCAGTGGTGTAAATAAAGTAAATACAGAACTCTTTTTAACGCCAACGTTGCTTCGAACATATAATGCTAGACTGAGATATAGAAACCAGTCGGCACTCGGTGTCTAATGGGGTCAACATCAATCCTGCCGCCTTTACCTCCAATGACAATACCTGGTACTCATTGTAAGCTGGGTCAGCCTGGGTGCCAGTGTCAATTATGAAGACACACAAACACAGTTTATGGGGATTGTCTACCTCAATCCTGTCCACACTTAACATCGAATACTTCTTTACAGTTAGCTGCCAGAAACAAGGGGTTCTCCATGGCCAAGCCTTTCGCCTCACGCTCTGAATGTGTGGGTTCATTTAACGGACGCGTCGTTAAGTTTTTATAGGGATCCTTGGATATGGTCGCAGAAGATACAGAGTATGTGTTTTGTGCGTCACTATCGACCTGACGCTAACCAATCTGCAGAGAGAACTCGAGCTGTTTGGAACAGCAGATTACAATAACGTAGATCTTTAACTTGACAGAAATTTGAAAAATAAAAATGAATTAGTTTATACAATAGATAATGTAATTTATTGACTGAATACTTGATTTGCAAATATTAAAATAAATTCAATTTGCAAACAATAACAATACTGTTTGATGCAGGTACATCTGTGGGAAAGTGAACCAAAGTTAACAATTACATGGCAATACAACACATGCTGCATAAAATAATGCTGACGTACAACACAGGCTAACTCAGGGAAGATAACCCTTACAGTGTAATAACTGCATATCCTGTTTAAAAGGGACAGAAGGCTTTTGGTTAAACATGTGGCTCAAACTTAAACAATCTGATACAAACTGTTGCAGTATATAGTTAGAGCTGGTGTGTGCAAGGAGATGGTTTTAGACTTATGATTAATGTGGTTTGGGCGATCTTATTGTTGGTTTGTGCAGGGATATCTTATTATTAATGTGGTTTGAGAGATCTTATTGTTGGTGTGTGCAGGGATATCTTATTATTAATGTGGTTTGAGAGATCTTATTGTTGGTGTGTGCAGGGATATCTTATGATTAATGTGGTTTGGGTGGTCTTATTGTTGGTGTGTGCAGGGATATCTTGTGATTAATGTGGTTTGGGAGATCTTATTGTTGGTGTGTGCAGGGATATCTTATTATTAATGTGGTTTGAGAGATCTTATTGTTGGTGTGTGCAGGGATATCTTGTGATTAATGTGGTTTGAGAGATCTTATTGTTGGTGTGTGCAGGGATATCTTGTGATTAATGTGGTTTGGGTGGTCTTATTGTTGGTGTGTGCAGGGATATCTTGTGATTAATGTGGTTTGAGAGATCTTATTGTTGGTGTGTGCAGGGATATCTTGTGATTAATGTGGTTTGGGTGGTCTTATTGTTGGTGTGTGCAGGGATATCTTGTGATTAATGTGGTTTGGGAGATCTTATTGTTGGTATGTGCAGGGATATCTTATGATTAATGTGGTTTGGGTGGTCTTATTGTTGGTGTGTGCAGCGATATCATATTATTAATGTGGTTTGGGAGATCTTATTGTTGGTGTGTGCAGGGATATCTTATGATTAATGTGGTTTGGGAGATCTTATTGTTGGTGTGTGCAGGGATATCTTATTATTAATGTGGTTTGGGAGATCTTATTGTTGGTGTGTGCAAGGATATCTTATGATTAATGTGGTTTGTGTGGGAAGATCTTTTTTGATGCCTGTTGGGAGAACTTATTAATAGGTGTGCGGACAGAAGATATTGTCAAAAGACAAATTTGTTTGCGGGAAGATCACAGCATCACTCAGAAGTCCCAGTGTTGTAACAGGGAACTACTCAAAGAGTGGGACACTACTCAAGAGTCAGTGTGACATGACTGATCTAACAACAGGGTCAAAGTGTGACATGACTGATCTAACAACAGGGTCAAAGTGTGACTTGACTGATCTAACAACAGGGTCAAAGTGTGACATGCCTGATCTAACAACAGGGTCAAAGTGTGACATGACTGATCTAACAACAGGGTCAAAGTGTGACATGACTGATCTAACAACAGGGTCAAAGTGTGACATGACTGATCTAACAACAGGGTCAAAGTGTGACATGACTGATCTAACAACAGGGTCAAAGTGTGACATGACTGATCTAACAACAAGGTCAAAGTATGACATCGTGGAACTACAGAAAGAGTTAGAATGTGACATTGTGGAATTTAAAAACTTGACCAGCCAACTACTTTTTAATTTATTTAGCCAGAGGTGGCTATATTACATGCAAAATACTTCCAATATGTGAAGATGGTTGGTTCATTCAAACATAAAACAACCCTTTGTATTGACATTTATATCTGGACATACCTGCAAGCAAACACAAGTGTCTCAATATTCCCTACCTAGATCTGAAGATAAAAACACGGTGAAATATAAATCCCCAAAACTATTTACAGTGCAGATTGCTTAAGTAGATCTCAGATATGGTGAATTTCTGTTGTAAAAAAATAATCTGTTTATTCCTGACAATTTGTTGTTGTTGCTTGAATTGCTATTTGGATAAAAGGAATTTCTCATAAGAAGAACCATTTTGTGGATCCCCATTAGGTTTTCCTTATCAGGTCTGCACTGTAAAGATGAAATTAACATATATATTTTATAAAATGTGACTAAAATCACCAATCACAGTCAGTGTTATGTGGCACTGGTAATGGTGTCTGACTATATCATTCTGTACCAATAAACTGAAATCATCTTTGATACAGAAGTTCTTTCATGCCATGAAGCCAAACTATTTCTCTTAGTCTCACTTTACACTTTTTCCCCTTCTAGCTTTCTCATTTTACAAGACTTCCATGTTTTTCCCCTTTTCGCAGTATGGCCAAAAATATTTTGTTCTTATAAGGATGATCAATTCTCTTCGGGTTATCAATTCTCTTTGGGTAATCAATTCTTTTGGTAAGCTAATTTCTTTCAAGAGATCTTCATTACACTAGTTATCTGTTAATGGTATTTTAATCATTCATCTATAAAATCATATCTCTGTACCCTCCAGAGATTGTAACTATCAACTGAGTGGCCCTGCACCATCAGGCCGACACATCTGACTTATTCAGCCATTATTTGTCTCGGGTTAGCCTTGCTGGGTGTCCTTATATGAGTAAACGTAAAGTAAAGCACCCTTCACTCTTTGGGCATATAGGGCTAGACCTGTATTTTATAGACCAGTCTCCACTTGATGGGTGATGTGGTCAACATCACGCCAGCCACCTTTACTTCCCAGTTCTTAACCTGTACTCAATCAGGGCTGTGTTGATGTACTTCCCAGTTCTTAACCTGTAAACGCAGTAAACAAATTTGATTTGCACTTGAACTTGGCCTTCTGTCAGATAAGATTCTTGATAACCTAATTAACACCAGACCTGTATGTTTATGCTTTAAGTGAAAAAAATTTACGTCATGCAGCAAACAACATACGTTTTCCCCGGGTGGGTTCGAGGCCCTTCTGTGGAAAAACTAGAACAGACAACAGATTCTCTGCCTCCCTAGAAGCATGTCCTAGGAGTCAAATAATGAGGAGCTTCCTTCGAAGTCAGAGTGCACCTTACTGAGAGGCAAGGAATCAACAGTCGGCATACAAATGAGTAAGATCTGTAAAATAGACATGGGCACAACACCCACTTTCTCGAACAGTAGTACAGTCCAGAGGTGGACGACAACCAGAACTTTCAGCCAGAGTTTACAGCTAGTGAACGCGAAGAGGAAGAAGGAGATAACATAAATTTAGATAATACAAATTCATTCATGTCTTTATTTAAAGTATTCTTTTCTAGAGATTGAAGAGAAAGCTGTGTTTGCTCACACAGTACATTTTTTTAAATTGCAAATATGACAGTCTAGTGTAAACAACAAAAACATATAAAAAAACTTACAATAAATTGTAAACAACACGTTCAACAAATCTACAATAAACTGTATAATGCAATTTAAAAAATAAAAACATACACCAAATTTACAATAAATTAAAAACAACAAAAAACAGACAACAAACCTACAATAAATTGTAAACAACAAATCAACATTAAACTTTCAAAAGCCAAAAACATACACAAACTGTAAACAACAACATGCAACAAATGTACAATAAACTGTTTAAAAAAAACATACAACAAACCTACAAAAAATTTTAAAAAACCAAAAACATACTTCTTTCTTTCTTGCGTTCGGTTTTGTACGCTAAGATCAGACCATCAGGTGGGTTGCCTCTGTGAACTTGCATGTTAGCAGCAGGTCCTTCATGGTTCCCCATAGCTTGCTCTGACACTTTGCTCTTGAGGCCAGGTGTCTTTTCAAAGTTGTAAGTAGAGTGGGCAGGTCTGCAAAATCTTCTTCTTCTTCTTTGCGTTCGGTTTCGTATGCTCAGATCAGACCATCAGGTGGGTTGCCTTTATGAACTTGCATGTCAGCTGCAGGTCCTTCATGGTGTATCATAGTTGACTCTGGACACTTTGCTCTTGAGGCCAGGTGTCTTTTCGAAGTTGTCGGTAGAGTGGGCAGGTCTGCAGAATGTACTCAGGTGTTTGTGGTCCTGTTTGACAGGCACACTGTGGGGACTGTACAATCTTTATTTTATGCATGTGGAGTTGAGCCGGCAGTGTCCTGTTTGTAGACGAACAATTGTTGTATCTTGCTTTCTGATGAATCTGCTGATGGGGTCTTGTGGACGTATACTGTTAGTTTGTTCTCTCCACAATTCCTTGTATTTTCTTTTGATAAGTATTCTGATTTCTGGTAATGACACTGAATGGGCATGTTGTTTCTCCTATGTTCCATTTTTTGCAAGTCTGTCTGCAAACTCATTTTCTGGTATGCTGTTGTGAGCCAGGATCTACTGGAGAACGATTTGATTGTTTTCTGAATGTCTCTTTAGCTGGCAGGTCAGTCCTCTCTTCATGCTGTCTCGTTAATCCCTCTGAGTTGCCTGGAGGACTGACATGCAGTCACAAAGGACAACAATTTTCTTCTTCTTCTTCTTCAGCATTTCGAGCCCTTGAGGTCTATTGCTGCAGAAATCACCCGCCTCCATTCATCTCTCTGGTTGGCCTTCTCTTTCCAATTGGTGACATCAAGTGTTTGCAGGTCTGTCTGGATATTATCTCTCCATCAGCTTCTTGGTCTGCCTCATGGTCTATGACCATTCATCTACCTGGTGTATACAGTTTTTACTAACCTGTCATCTAACATTCTTTCAGTATGCCCCAACCATTTCAGTCTATTAGCTCTCATGATGCCAATTATCAATAGTGATTTAAACAGATTATGAATTTCTTTGTTGCTTCTCACTCTCCATTCCCTGTGTGTCCATTCGGGTGTTTTTTCTCCATTGCCCGCTGTTTGCATCTTTGATGGGTCCAAAGATTCGTCGTAAGACTCTGTTTTCAAAAACCTGTATTAAGGATTCATCTCTTTTAGATGTGCTCCAAGTTTCAGAGCCATATAAAATGACTAGTCTTATCAATGTTTTAAATATTTTGATCTTTATGTTGTGAGACTGACACTTTGACTTTTGCAGATGTTGAAGGGCATAGTATAATTTATTTCTACATTGTATTCTAGATCGTATTCCTGCTGTATTTATGCTGAAAACTATTTTGCTGTTCCTGTTTCTTTCCTCAAGCACTTTGATTAAAGGTAAAGGTAAAGTCGGGAGATGTGAACCAGCATCATTGCACACGGTTATAAACCATAAGTGCTCTGCCACCAGTACGAACAGCTGATTAGAAACTGCTCGCATGTGTCACCTTCCGCACCTAACTCTGAAGCTACAGCTACGTTCCTCCATTCACCCCAGAGTGCCAACTCTGGTACCCATTTCCTAGAGGCTGGGTGAACCCTAAGAACCGCCCCGTTTTGAACACCGACTGTGGCTGCAGCCAATCACAGCTGGATTTAAAGGTGAGCCTTCTATCGACTGCGGTAACGCGGCTGTTCTGAAGTTTGTCGAGAGTCTTCCAGAGGTGCATTATGTTTCTACCGTGGTCTCATGATGACCGATCCAACTCCTTCATTTTTTTTCTTTTGCCTCCAATGATCCATCGGTGTATACGTGTGTCCATTCGGGTTTTTGATAACAGTTGTAGACATGTTCAAAGGTCTTTGCAAGCAGTACTAGGTCACATTTTTCAAATTTCTGTCTATGCCTGCATGATTTCCCATGTTAAATGATCTTTAGAAAGGATGTCACTGTTTTTTTGCGTAGTAATATTTTGATAGATGGTAAAAGCTTTGTCTTTTCAGTCAGTTTTTAGTTAAGGTCTGCTGTTCTGTGCTTGTGGTTGTTGTTCATGCGTTTCAATATTTCTGTTAGGGTAAGCACCTTTTCTTCCATTCAAAGGCCCAAGCTCTAGAGGCCATAAGTTGCCCCCACTCATTTATTGGTGTGCTTCTCATACTTCCAGTGATGATTCTGAGACCAGTATTCTATATTTTGTCCAGTTTGTATAAATTTGATCTGGCTGCAGTGGAGTTGCTCCCATGCCAAACTCCAGTTTTGGTCGTACGTATCCTGTGTATACTTGTCGTACAGTGCTGGCATCTGTACCCCAGCTTGTTCCAGTAAGTTTCTTCATAAGTCTGAGCCTCAGGGTAGCTTTCCTTTGGGTGTCTTCAATGTGGGGGCCC
Source organism: Candidula unifasciata (assembly GCA_905116865.2). Lineage (NCBI taxonomy): Eukaryota > Metazoa > Mollusca > Gastropoda > Stylommatophora > Geomitridae > Candidula > Candidula unifasciata. The sequence continues at coordinate 689,835 of CAJHNH020000125.1, read as the reverse complement.
CAGGTTAGCCTTTAGTCGAAGTTTACTCCCAAATTTGTGGGGTTATAATCTTTTGGAAGGATGTTGCCTTCTAGGTACAGATTAACTTGTTCTTGCTTTGTGAAAAGAGACACAAACGTTGAGACGGTTTTGGTCTGGTTTATTGTGACTCCCCAAGAGTCTGTCCATTTCTTAACTGTATTTATAAAAACATACAACAAACCTACAAAAATTGTAAACAGCAAAAACATAAAATAAATTGTAAACAGCAAAAACATAAAATAAATTGTAAACAGCAAAAACATAAAATAAATTGTAAACAGCAAAAACATACAATAAATTGTAAACAGCAAAAACATAAAATAAATTGTAAACAGCAAAAACATACAACGAACTTATAACAGATTGCAATCAACAAAATCATGCAACAAATCTACATTAAACTGTAAACAGACAGGCATGGAAATATAGAGACTAGCAAATATATACAGGCTGAATAAATATATGTACTAGTTTCTTGTATATATTGAAATGTACTTAATTTATATTTGATATCATCTTCTGCCTTTCTAGCCCCCAATGGAGCATAGGCCCTCAACTAATTCATGCCAAATCATTCTATCCTTCAATATCACATGCGACTCTTCCCATGTCCTTCCCATTCCCCCAACCCCACTCTCCAGCTCCCTTTTCTTTGTGTTCCCAAGTACTCGTTAACCTCTAGCGCCCCCACCGGCTCCATTACAAAGACACTCCAGCTATACTGCTAACAGGTCCTCTCAACGTGTGCCCTATTCAACTCCAGCGTCCTCTCTTCACCATCCAGTCCACTGGAACCTGTTCAGCCCTCTCCCAAAGCTCTACACCAGCAATTTGAACATACCATTTAATTCCCTTCATTCTGCGCAGGCACCAGCCAATGAATGCCCGTAGTTTATCAGCAACTGCACCAGCTGTTCTCCACGCTCCACATATATTTGATATACCCGACTCAAAATATTTTAATTGTGAACATATTCACAGGTCACATTATGTACTTCTATGATTAGTGATTAGTAACAACTGTCATCACAGCACTCCAGACAGATCCACAGATCTCCTCCTCAATAGCTCCACAAGTGTAAAACGACGGATGATGCATGTTCTATGTTGATTAATGAAACATCTTGATGTTCATTTCTTGCAGCTCCAAGCCTCACTCATGTCCATCAGCCTAGCTAGAGATATGAAGTCATGCCCTTTGGTGTGTTCGTCGTCAAAGTAAACACTGTGCAAGGCATTGATAATATCTTTTTCTGTCCAGTACTGGACCAGCCATAGCAGCCGCAGTGTCTGCAAGATAATATGCACACTCGTTTCCTTGAGCACCTGCATCAACTGGCACAAAGGTGAAAGTTGGGGCAGCAGTTCACAAAGTGCTTAGTGTTGCAATTCATTCTTGTCTGTTGATTTTTTAAAAGCATACTCATTGAGTATGCAAGTGTGTGTAGACTTCTGAGTACCAAGCCATGCTAATTCCCTTGATACAGCCATAGTTTCCATTGTAAGGCTGCTAGTTGTAACAGCAAAAGCACCATTCATCTCCTTGATGGTTTTCCCCTTGAGCTTACTGTAAGTGCCCATGCACTTCGCTTGCCCCAAATTACTGACCCATATGTGTACACTGTAGCATCATCTTCACCTGTGTTTTCGTCAGTCTGTGTCCAGACTACAGTGTCCACAATAACAGGAATCTGCTCTCTGCAGCTTCCATCAAGTGTGATGTGGACTGTAATGAATCTTTGCAATTCCAAAATTAATGTCAGTAAGGCGGCAAACATGTACGATGGCATCCTCAGCATGACCCACCCAGGAGGCCATGCACATATATTTCTATTAAATCAGAGAACATTTCTAAGAATATGTCTCCTTTATTACACACGCATAACTGAGAATAGAAAAATTAATCCCATCTCTCTCTCTCTCTCTCTCTCTCTCTCTCTCTCTCTCTCTCTCTCTCTCTCTGGCATGCACACATCCCAGTGAAATGCAATAATCATCTCCTTTTACGTATACAAATATCCATATCAAATGTAGGAACTTTTCTTATCACTTGGGCATACACTCAATTAAATGGGACAATAAATCTTCTTTAAAACATTGACATGGTCCAGTTAAACAAGGGGCCAAACTCTGCTTCTACATGCACATATATTTTAGTTAAATGAGAGAACATATTTCCTTTTACTTATACATATATTTCATTTAAATTTAATTTTACAAACATATAAATTCCAGTTAAATGTGTGTGGGGAAAAGGGGGGGGGGGGATCTTTTCTATATAAGTTGAATGAAGAGGTGGGGGGGGGGGGGGATCTCCTTTTTACAGTAGATATAAATTGTAGTTATATGGGAAACTTTCCTTTTTCTTATACATATATTCCAGTTAAATGGGGGGGGGGGGGGGGGAATCTCTCATTCTTTCTGTGCAAGTTAAATTGGGAAACAAATCTTTATTATACTTATAAATTCTAGTTAAATGAAGAACATACCTCCTTTTACTTATATACATTCTAGTTAAATAGTGAAAATTATATCCTTTTACATACATATATTCCTGTTACATGGGAAAACATATATTCTTTACATGCACATATATAAACAAACTAAGAAAAAAATATTTTATTAACAATATTTTTTTTCTAGATAAACAAAAACGCGTGTTAAATGAGTTGGGGAAGGGGATGCATCTGCATTTATATGCACAAATATTGTGGTGAAATTAAATGGTATGATGGAATAACTAACGTAGAGCTTTGGGAGAGAACTAAACAGGCTCCAGTGGACCAAGAGGTGAGGAAAAGATGCTGGTGTGGATTAGGAAACGCACTGAGAAAACAGGAGAACAGCATAACTAGAATGTCTTTGCACTGAAACCCGCAGGGGCATAGGAATAAAGGAAGGCCCAAAACACACACAGAGAAGTGAGCTGGAGAAGGAAGTTAGAAAGATGGGGAGAGCTCCATGTAATGGCGAAGGATAGAATGACCTGGCGTGAGTTGGTTGAGGGCCTATGCTCCATTGGGGGATAGAAAGGCAGAAGAAGAGAAGAAAATATTGTGGTGAAATAGAAAATGATTCCCTTCACTCAGTCAGTCAAAGAGAGAGAGAGACACACACACACACACACGCACGCAAGTTAAACAGAAGAAAATATCCTCTTTTAGACTTAATATATTTCAGTCAAGTGGGAGAACATGTCTTCTTTTGCATATGCACATTCATTGAAGGGCAATGTCATTTAAAAAAAAAAAAAAATTTGCATATGCTGACCAAAATAGTATAATGTAGATCACGAATAAGTAAAAGAAACAGGAATTAATTTATTTAACATGAACCGATTGGACCCATTTTTAAAGGCATGAAAAAAGCTGCACAGTAATATATTACTGAGAATGAAATTTATGGCAAGAAAGAAAGAAGTTAGCAGTAGCTGACTGTACAAGCAAAACTTTACATAACTTTTCTGAGCTTATATTTTTTTTAATAAATAGAGTTTAGCTGTTTTGTTATGAATGCAAATGACTCTTTATCCAGGTCATAGATTTATCAATAGTGTTGTTAGCAGATATTACACAAGTTAGAGGAAAATGTTGAAAATGAAGTGAATAAAATGGTCAGAACTTGTGTTTTAAGAGAAAGGAATAAAAAAAGAATAGCCTTGCAATTAAAATTGTTTGTTAATCAAGAATGTATTTAAAAGTCAGGATAACACAGTAGTATCCATACTGGTGATACCAGGTGAGGCGTGCAGTCATGTTTGAAGAAGGCGTTGAGAAAAGGATTATTCCCACTGACCTCTTTATTAGGGCACCATTTAGTCATGAAAATAATTCACAGCTAGCACTGTTTTCTAATATGCCATAATGGCACTGGAAATGTATTCTTTAGAACAGCTACAGTAATTAACCTGGAAAACAATTAATCAAAGTCAAAAAGAAGGATTGTAAAGAAAAAAATACATGGTAACCATAATTTTAAATGTAACTAAAGTTTAATGTCAAGAGGGCTGACCTCACTGAACTAGATTTTATCCCCACATTGCACGGCACTAACAGAATTGCTAGTTGCCTGCTGGAAGCTTTGCATAAAGTAGAAACAGTTTCAACTCAGTTATCACAAACATAAGAAGAGACAGTAATCATTTTGGAAACAAAAGAAGATACTTGAAAGTGATAATTCCCAAGTATTTCTGTAAAAATTACATTCATGAATCAAATGATAAGTCTGATCTCTGTTATTTCCCATTTAAAGTGATGATTTCCTTTGACAAATTTCAAACTACATTTAATTACCAATGGTTTCTTGCAAAAACTGGATCTCAAAGCCATGAATTACTAAAGACAAGGTACACCTAATCATACCCACACACAACAACAAAAGAGATTATCTGAAAGAAAACGCCCAGAAAAAAACCCAAATCTGATCACCCATTTCTGTCGATATGTTCTCTAAAACTGAAATTTTATCTTATGATTTTGATGAGCGATCATGCAACAACTGTGGATCTCAGTACACTTTCTTCTGTCTGATATTCTCAACATTCTTCTAAGAATCAAAACTTCATTGCTTTAGAATTTTTGACTATTTCATTCAACCTCCCTCACAAAACAAAATGCTTTCAAATTTTTAGATATGATTGTAGAGTAAATCAGAAACTTTTCCAAAATCAAGGAACAATTTTACAAAATGCATGATGCATTTGCTGAAAACTCAGACAGCATAAAATGTGGAAACCACTGCTTGAAAAACTCCTCCCCTTCCCCCCCCCCCCCCTCCCCCCCCCCCCCCCCCCCCCCCCCCTCAAAAAAAAAAAAAAAAAAAAAAAAAAAAGCTGCAGCATAAAATAAGTTATTCTGTTAAAAATTATGAATTATTAGTCATCAAGTGATCTAAAAGAAACAACTGTTATTAATGAAATGACTGTACTTGTCTGAGTACTGATTTACAGAGGAAATAATATTCATAAAGACATACAGAGTGAAAAAAATAAAACAACATTACAAAAAAATTACTAATGAACCTTTCCATGCCAGGTGCATGGTGCACTGGACTCAAAATTGTTATAGACCAACTGGCACTCAGTGAGTGGTGTGGTCAACATCACGCCAGCCGGGTTTACGTCCAAGACTATTTTAGACTGGGTCAACCTGGGAGCCAAGAACAATTTTAAAATAATCCATCCCAGAGCAGATTCTAAAGATCTTTGCACAAGTATGCAAGCCCTGCACTACCACGGCTCTCATAGAACATAAAACAGTTTTCTTTAAAAATGCTTCAGCGCTAGACACAATGCGAGAGGAGCAGTGAAAAAGTTCCGCAATTCGTTCTGCAGGAGCAAAGATGGAAACTGGTGTGAATTTTAGTCTACTGCTGCATGTGTCTCCAGTTCAGTAATCTATCTTTGGTCACTTGAAAATAAATGACATCCATAAAGATGCAGTATTCTTGTGCGGAAACAGGAAGTCAATCTGTGTTGTCCAATCAATATCGTGGATTGAGCATACTGTTATATCCATACTACTGGGCAGGCACAATCAGACCTTGATTACTGAACTGGAGATAAGTGTCCAGATCCTGACAGAGGAGTTGTACAATCAAGGCATCAGGAAGATGAAGAAGAAGAAGAGAGAAAGGCATCACCCTGAAAGGAGAAAACTGAGAAAGGATTAAAGTTCATGTCAATTTTCAGGCATGCCTTGTCTAAAATGTAAAAATATTTTTTTTTAAAACCATATCTTGGTGTATGTTGCAAAAACCAAAACTAGAAATGCAAATACTTTTTATAATGAACCCTCATATGTTCGGCATGATGCTGGCCACATCAGGCATCAAGTGCCGAATGGTCCATAGAATAATGGTCCATAGAATAATGGTCCATTGAATATAGATCTAGTCCTAAATTACCCAATATACCTGGAGACGTGTAAAAAGTTCCTTTCCTCTCCTTTTTTTTAAACCTCATAAATTTCAAAACCGTCGTATTACCCCTCGTAAAATGCAAAACATTTTTTTTACATCCTCCTGTATGTTGTAAAAAACACAACTCAAAAAAGAAAAACTTTGTTTTTTTAACCACCCTCTAAATTCTGCAGTAACAAAAGCAAAATGTAAAACTTGTTTACCACACCTGGTATGTTGCAAAAGAGAAGCAAAATATAAAGGATTATATGGGACTGTAATAAAGGCAACGAACAACAAGGAAGTAGATTACTTTGTACATGCAGGTTTAGTATGTGCTAAAAGTACAAGCAAGTGATCTTTAAGGCTTCAAAAAGTGTAGGGTGAATCAAGAATGGCTGTTCCTCAGCTGATGTAAGTATTAAAATTGGAAGTAAGTGAGAAATAACAGCGCAGTTTCAGCAAGCACAGGGTTAATCAAAGAGATGCTTATCCCTCTGCTGGTGCAGTATGCGTTAATACTGAAAGTAAGAGAGCTATCACTGAGGCTTCAGTAAGCATAGTGTTAATCAAGAATGGTTAATCCCTTTTCTAATGTTACTATGTACCTTAACTGCAAGTAAGTGAGATGTAACATTGCAGCTCCAGCAAGCATGGGGTTAATTAAGAATGGTTGATCCACGGCTGATGCAAGTGTTAAAATAGCAAGCAAATGAGATATTATCAGTACATCTTCAGCAAGCATGGAGCTGATCAAGAACTGTTCATCCACGGCTGATGTAAGTGTTAAAATTGCAAGTAAATGAGGTATAACAGTGCAACTCCAGCAAGCATGGGGTTAGTCAACAATAGCTGATCCCTTCACTTGTGCAGTATGTGTTAATATTGAAAGTTAGTAAGCTATCACTGAGGCTTCAGCAAGCAGTGGAGGAGTTAATCAAGAATGGCTGATCCCTCAGCTAATGATTACAGGCCCTGAGTGATGCACAACCCCACCTCCATGGCAGCTCCTGGCAGTTTTTCTCCTTGAAGAATACTGTGCAATCAAACGCTGACCAAATGGATGGCAGATGAAGAAACCAACACCTGAACCTGTGTAGCAAAGTTCAGAGTCAGAGAAAAATCACAATGAATTCACCTTACATTATTGTTTTCAAAATAATAAAGGACTCTTTTTACATCATTCGGCACTTGATGCGGGATGTGGTAAGCATCATACCGAACATATGAGGGTTCATTGTAAAAAGTATTTCTATCACTGTAAATATAAAATAAAAAGTAAAGATCCCTTTCACGCCTTTAGACGTATCGGGCATATGGGAACAGCGCCCATATTTTTACAGACCATCAGCACTCGGTGGGTTATGTGGTCAGCATTACGCCGGCTGTCTTTAGTGCTTATATAAGTTACTAACATGATTTTACATTAGCTACTTTTGCTTTTTCTGCGTTTATTTCCATGCTATACTTGGTTGATGTTTCACTGAGCAGATTTACAAGCTCGACTAGCTCTTGTTCTTCCCTGGCCAACCCATAGATGTCATCTGCAAACCTTAAGTTTGTTATAGTTCTACCTCCTAATCTGGAAGCAGCCCTGTTGGACCCCTGCTGTTGTTCGAAACTAACTTCCTATTTGTCCGTTCAGTTTGACAGCACTACTGACCTCGACATAAAGCTGTTCTACTTATGAGGGTTTTACCCATGTTGTGTGTCCCAGAGTGCTGCATGCCATACTCTTATCAAAGGCCTTTATAAAATCAATGAACACATGATATAGATGTTTTTGGAGCTGGTGTCATTGCTCTGATAATACGCGCAGATTAAATATCTGTTTGACAGTGCTTCTTCCAGCATGGATACCCACCTGTTCCTCTGCTATGATCTTTTCTGTGTGCGGCTTTAACCTGTTTAGGAGTAACTTGAGCATGACTTCACTGGGATGACTGATAAGACTTATAGTCCTATACTTTTGACACTGTTGTAAATTCCCCTTTTTTTTTTTTTGGAATGGTAAAGATGAGTGATTTGGTCCAAAGAGATGGTCATTCACTAGTATCCAAAATTTTGTTACAGATTTCAGTGAGGATGTCGATAACGTCCTCTCCCCCGCCTTAAAGATCTCAGCTGGGATGTTTTCAATTCCCCAGCTTTTCCATTTTTTCCATGGCCAATTTTACTTTATCCTGGAGTACTGGGAAACTGCTATCTTCCTGTGCTTGGTTGTTGTCAAGGATGTCGGTGCTGCTATTTGTTTGTTCATTATACAGTCATGAACAGTATTCAGACCATCTATTTATGATGTCATTACTTTCTTTGAGTAGGTTACCTTGTGTGCCTTAGATGGCATTACTTCTTGATTTTCTCTCTCAACTGATTATTTAATAATGCTAAAAGCTTTTTTACTATTGTTCAACTTCTTCTATTTCTGCATATCTGATTTCTATCCAATTTTCTTTTGCCTCTCACATGTCTTTTCTAATCTGAATATTTATCTCTCTATACTTGTTAAATAAGTTACTAAGATGGTTGTATATAAGTTACTAAGATGATTTTACATAAGTTACTAAGATGATTTTACATAAGCTACTAACGTGATTTTACATACGCTATTAACATGTTTTTACATAAGCTCCTAACGTGATTTTTAATATAAGTTACTAACATGATTTTAAATGAGTTACTAACATGATTTTCAATAAGTTACTAACATGAGTTTACATGAGCTACTTACATGATTTTACATAAGTTACTAACATGATTTTACATAAGTTTCTAAGATGATTGTATATAAGTTACTAAGATGATTTTACATAAGTTACTAACAATATTTTACACAAGTTACTAACATGATTGTACATTAAGTTACTAGCATGAATTTACATACGCTATTAACATGATTTTACATACGCTATTAACATGATTTTACATAAGCTACTAACATGATTTTACATAAGCTACTAAACATGATTTTTAATATAAGTTACTAACATGATTTTAAATGCGTTACTAACATGATTTTAGATAAATTACAAATATTTCTCACTAATCTAGCCCAGAGTGCTGTGATATCAATTCTTGACTCCACTTAACTCAACTCTCACTAATCTAGCTCCGAGTGCTGTGATGTCAATTCTTGACTCCACTCAACTCTCACTAATCTAGCTCCGAGTGCTGTGATGTCAATTCTTGACTCCACTCAACTCTTGCTAATCTAGCCCCGAGTGATGTGATGTCAATTCTTGACTCCACTCAACTCTCGCTAATCTAGCCCCGAGTGCTGTGATGTCAATTCTTGACTCCACTCAACTCTCACTAATCTAGCCCCGAGTGCTGTGATGTCAATTCTTGACTCCACTCAACTCCCGCTAATCTAGCCCCGAGTGCTGTGATGTCAATTCTTGACTCCACTCAACTCTCACTAATCTAGCCCCGAGTGCTGTGATGTCAATTCTTGACTCCACTCAACTCTCACTAATCTAGCTCCGAGTGCTGTGATGTCAATTCTTGACTCCACTCAACTCTTGCTAATCTAGCCCCGAGTGATGTGATGTCAATTCTTGACTCCACTCAACTCTCGCTAATCTAGCCCCGAGTGCTGTGATGTCAATTCTTGACTCCACTCAACTCTCACTAATCTAGCCCCGAGTGCTGTGATGTCAATTCTTGACTCCACTCAACTCCCGCTAATCTAGCCCCGAGTGCTGTGATGTCAATTCTTGACTCCACTCAACTCTCACTAATCTAGCCCCGAGTGCTGTGATGTCAATTCTTGACTCCACTTAACTCAACTCTCACTAATCTAGCTCCGAGTGCTGTGATGTCACTTCTTGACTCCACTCAACTCCCACTAATCTAGCCCCGAGTGCTGTGATGTCAATTCTTGACTCCACTCAACTCTCACTAATCTAGCCCCGAGTGCTGTGATGTCAATTCTTGACACCACTCAACTCAACTCTAACTAATCTAGCTCCGAGTGCTGTGATGTCAATTCTTGACTCCACTCAACTCCCGCTAATCTAGCCCCGAGTGCTGTGATGTCAATTCTTGACTCCACTCAACTCTCACTAATCTAGCTCCGAGTGCTGTGATGTCACTTCTTGACTCCACTCAACTCCCACTAATCTAGCCCCGAGTGCTGTGATGTCAATTCTTGACTCCACTCAACTCTCACTAATCTAGCCCCGAGTGCTGTGATGTAAATTCTTGACACCACTTAACTCAACTCTAACTAATCTAGCTCCGAGTGCTGTGATGTCAATTCTTGACTCCACTTAACTCTCACTAATCTAAAAATGTAAAAGACTCTTTTTCGTGCCTTCAGGCATAATGGGCACACAGGGCTAGACATATATTTTGCAGACTAATCAGCAATACGATCAACATCTTGTTGGCTATCTTCACCTCCCAGGACTTCACCTGGTAGCCATTTAAGCATCCGGCTACGTCAGAATCTGGATCCATTGAATCCTCAACGTGCCGTCTGGACGCTACACCACGGTTAATCTAATACTTTACAAATATTTAAACTTGCGTACACAAGTTTTAAACAGTTTTGGGGCTATCCTCCGAATAACGGTCCTAAATTATCGAGGCGGAAAATATACCCTGACAGGGCCTCAGTCACGTGTCGATTGCGCACTTCCGGGGACTATAACGCCACCGCCGAATTGAGCACTTCCAGCAACTTCCGCGAGTATCCCCCACGTCGCTCAAGCAGCGCGCATTGAGGCTAAACTAGATGGCTAGGACTCACAAGCAAATAAAATGAAGGAAGCTGCAGGAGATGCGGTAGCTGCTACTCGTGAGTCCTAGCCATCTAGTTAAGCCCCAATTCACGCCACGTGAGCGGCGTGGGGGATACTCTCGGCGGTGGCGGAAGTTGCTGGAAGTTAGCAATTCGGCGGTGGCAGAAGTCGCCGGAAGCGCGCAATTTAAGACCACGGAAGTGCGCAATTGACATGTGACTAAGGCCCTGTTATGGTAGATTTTCCGCCTATTTAATTTAGGACCGTTATTCGGAGGATAGCCCAGTTTTTGTCACCGAGAAAGTAATACTGTCATAATATTTATGTTGCAGTTATTGTTTCTACATGTAGTGTAAAAGTCTTAGGAGTTGAAATAATGAAGAAAAATATCTACAGCACTGACATACTCACCCAACAGAACTGCTAGAAGAAACCAAACACTGTATGTCATAACCAGCAACATGAGAATATATCCATACAAAAAGTTAAACATGTGCAGCACCGATTCCAACAGAAACAGTACAGTCCTGCAAAAAATGATAATACTTAATTAAGTGTTTTTAAGCAATTTAAGTGATACTAACTGTTCATTTTTCTTTTCATTAATCTTCTTCTTTGTGTTTGCTGGCTGTAAACTCCAGCGGAAGGTTCTGGTTGTTCATCCACCTCTGGACTGCAGTCCTTTTTTCAGAATCTGAGTGTTGCGTGTGCATCCATTTTACAGATCTAACTCATTTGTATGCAGACTGCTGGTTCCGTGCCTCTCAGGCAGATGCACTCCGACTTCGAAGGAAGCTCCAAATCAGTCGACTCTCACGACATGCTTTTGAGTAGGCAGTGGGTCTATTCTTGTTTTCCCTATAATAGGGCCCCTGAACCAACACGGTGATTTTCATTAATGATGCAGTTGCTCCCTTATATGTCAAATAGAACACAGTCGATTCTTCAGTGCTGTGATGTGTTGAGTTTAAAATTGACATCACAGCACTAGGATACCTGTAAACATGTTGTCCTTATCTTCAGCAGCCAGGTCAGAGTTCCAGTTCCAACAGTACCAGTAGCAGTCTGACCATTCTGTTCTATACTTTTCACATTTTTCTTTCGGATATTTCCTCCAGGTGATGCCGGTGTGTTGGGAAATGAGCAGGCAGATAGATGGCAGGTTCTGCACCACTTGGTGGTGAACTCATGTATGACATGCTGGATGTTGTGAGGGCCTTTTGGGAGCAAGTGAACAGTTCTAAGGCACATATATATCATTACAGTCTGAGGAGAATGGCACTGCGAGGAGATACAAGGGGATCTAGCCAACACTCAACACTCAGGGGAAAGGCGAGATGGATATACAATCAGACAGTGACTGGTACCATCAGAATTTTCAATTTTTGCTTGCTGCTGAAGATGGGGATGGAGCGCTTATGGGGGTGTCCCGAGTGCTGTGATGTCAATTCCCAATTCAACATTGAAAATACTGTGCAATTGTTGTTTTTAAATATCAACAAAACCAGCTGGCTCGGCACCGCAGCCTCTCTTATGAGTGCTTGCTGCAGGGTTCCTCTTGTAGATTATCGCTTCCTCAATTCAACTGTTTCCCATTTCACTGCCTGTTCTGTCTGATCTGATTTAGAATGTAGCCAATATACTGCTATCTTTTTTTTCTTAAATTAGTTTCAGTAGTTGAAATTCAAATACAAACGAAAGAAGAAGAAGAAATACAAACATGTTATTTCAATTTATACAAATTATTTATTTTATTTCCTAATATATTCCACTGTCAGTAAATTAGGCATAAGCAAAAGATGCCAGCAATAATTAAACAATTAAAATTAATCCACTATTCTGAATGATGACCTTTACCTAAAGAAACCATATATGATGAAAAGCAAATTTTAAAGTCACTTTTGTTGTCACTGGCAGACTGTCCCAACAGAATCAACATTTACCATTCTTTCTTCATTTTCAATATACTGGTATTTATTATTATTTACCAATTATTTGAGTAGTAAAAAGAAAATATAAAAGAATAAACGTATAAACTATTGACCTTTAACCCTTTAGCCTGGAATACTGCTAACCTGGCACACTTGTTCTTGATCCCTAAAAGTGCCACTTACCTGGCATGCTGCAGTGACTTTTTAAAAAAAACCTTTTTTTTTTTTTTTTACCCCACCAGGACATCACACAAGCGATAAACACCCGATGACACAAAGTGCCACCATGTGGATGAGGATCAACCGTGGAGAGGTCCCAGAAACTGCTTTCAGCCATTAGACCATATTTATGGCCGGGCTATACTGCGGCCCCTGGCAAGAGCTAGAGTAGGGCTTAAATTACCAAAAAAACTGCATCCAAGAAAGGGATGACAAGGTTATTGCAGTGACTTGTGCCAGAGAAGCTTAATTAACAGCACAAGTTTGTTTGCAAAGTGTTTAGGAGGCCCGGAATATGATTATATTTATTAAAATTAGGCAAGGGTAAGGAGGGGGGGGGGGGGGGGGGGGGGGGGGGAAGCTTTTTGTAAAGGTCATTATGATGTCAAAATTTACCTTGACTTAGGACTGGCATAGTGAGGACGTCAAAGGGTCAATAATGAGTCACAGTATATTTTTATTTTAAGCACAAGAGAGCGAAATCTATTTAATTGTCCTCTAGTCATATTCATTTATGTCCACATTAAAAAAAATATTTTGTTGATCTAGAAATCATAAACTGTAAACTCTTTGGCTTGGTACTATGGATATCGAAACTCTTTAGCCACAATTCCATGATATAATTTGTAAGTCTAAAAGTCTGTGGCTTTTCTGTCCACCCACGAGGGTAAACTCGGACCACAAAGTGTTTGTCACCCGGTCGCCACTCAGCTGGTTTAACCAACTGAGCTAGCGCACCAGGCCATGTTAAAAATATAAACTGATAAATTTTAAAAAATACATTCTGACTGACCAGTGTAAAGTAGTTGTCTTCTAAGGATCAAGGGTGAAAGGGATAATGATCTCTTTTATCCTTTCTCAGCTTTCCTGTATTGGCTGTGATCTTTTATGACAGTTACAACACCATTTGTTTCACGATTTTCAGATATATTCCTTTATTAATTTGTGTAATTTCTGTGTGTAAGTGCATGTATGTATGTGTGTGGGGGTCTTTGCGTTAGTAAATGCATGTATGTGTGTGTGGGGGAGGGGTCTATGTGTTAATTAACAGTCATTTTATTTAAAAACAATTCTAGATACTAACAACAATGAATCTGACACAGGAATCATAGCTTCTGAACCACACAGATATAATATATGCCTATGCAATGTTCAAGTCATATAGGCAAGTAAATCTATTAAGAACCGTTTAATCAAAATGCTACTAGCACCATTAGTATCAGAACTCTTCACTGGCTGCTGAAGATGGGGACGGAGAACTTATGGGAATTCCCCGAGTGCTGTGATGTCGGTTCTTGAATCAGCTCAACTTAACTCATCTATTCAAAGATCACAGTGATAATAACAAAGCATTAAAACAATACTACTAACTTCCTGATGCGACTGTTCTCAGTATTGACAGGTATCCTGAGTGAGGACAGCAAATCTGCTTGGGACGAGGTCACCTCAGACTCCTGGTCATGATCTTCCATATGTCCACTGCCTGACAGTGAACTTCTGTTATAAATGACCAGAGAAGACTTGGCAATCTTCAGGCCTTCAAAGATGACAGTTATGGTACAGATAATGATGGCGGCTATGAGCACGTCTGCAAAACAATGAGGAGACAAGTAGAATAATTAGCAAATCATACCAACAAAACATATTATGACAGGCGACCATTTTTTAGATTCCAGTTCATTCTATGCAAAACAAACTATAATGAAAGTTTGAGTGGCCTAAAATGACATGAAGGGAAAGATCAAAGCATTGATGGGTAGTTTTACAATGCTATCATCATCATACACTTTTACTTCTGCTGCTAAGAGTGATGGAGAGGAAAAGTTTGTGGTCTAGAGCTTGATAAACGGCAGTGGCCACTGTCATTCTGTGTGGATGTACTATGTAAAAGATTATCACTATATCCAATCAACACTACATTACAGAATTATGTGACTAGCTCTTTCCCTCGTAAGTATGTGAAACCCTAGGACAGGAGTGTGGCGGAACATGAGTTTTTCAGTGTCAAGGTCAAACTCACCAATTCTTCTGCCCCAGAATACGAGGTGAAATCCATAATGCAAGCTGGAGAGACGAGAACTCTCGGTGTTAACGACAACATCTAGATAACATTTAAATGGATTAGGTCACGTTAAGACTGCTGAAGGGAGTCGCCGTGGCTGAGCGGCTAGGCGCTCGTCACAGATCGGAAGGTCGTGGGTTCGCTCCCTGACGGAGCTGGACTTATTTCAAAACTGACCTTGGCTGCCAGGTCAACCCAGCCTTGAGTGGGTACCGGGTGCAGTCCCGGGAAAGTAAAGGCGGCAGGCGTGATGCTGACCACATCACCCATCTTGTGCCGATTAGTCCCTAAAAATATAGGTCTAGCCCTAAATGCCCTATACGCCTAAAAGGCGTGGAAAAGGGTCCTTTACTTAACTTTTTTTTAAGACTGTTGAAGAAGACTTAAGCCAGTTGACAAGGCACTTAATGATCATGGACTGTTGTATCATGGTTGAAAGAAGCCCCATTTTTCACTGCTGGCATAAATTTAAAACAAAGTAGTATCATATACTTCCCCATTAACAAAACAAACAACATCAATTTGAAACTGATAGCATGATTTTTGGAGGGCTGGAATGAATTAATTTTAAAAGAAAATAGTTTCAGGATAACGAAATATAGTTTCAGGATAAGAGTTAAGCAGCTAATGTCTTAACCCTCCTGCCCTGGGAAGATCAACAAAATTGGGTCATGAACACACAGGAATTCATGAACAAAATTGGGTCATGAACACACAGGAATTCATGAACAAAATTGGGTCATGAACACACAGGAATTCATGAACAAAATTGGGTCATGAACACACAGGAATTCATGAACAAAAATTGGGTCATGACCACACATGAATTCATGAAAAAAATTGGTCTTGACCACACAGGAATTCATGAACAAAATTGGGTCATGAACACACAGAAATTCATGAACAAATTTGGGTCATGAACACACAGGAATTCATGAACAAAAATGGATCATGAACACACATGAATTCATGAACAAAAATGGGTCATGACCACACAGGAATTCATGAACAAAATTGGGTCATGAACACACAGGAATTCATGAACAAAAATGGGTCATGAACACACAGGAATTCATGAACAAAATTGGGTCATGAACATGCAGGAATTCATGAACAAAAATGGGTCATGAACACACAGGAATTCATGAACAAAATTGGGTCATGAACACGCAGGAATTCATGAAAAAAATGGGTCATGAACACACAGGAATTCATGAACAAAATTGGGTCATGACCACACAGGAATTCATTAACAAAATTACTTTAAAAAAAATTTATTGTTACACAGGGCAATAATAAATTCATTTAAAAAGAAATGTATTTGTCACATTTTTAGTTTTGTTTCCCAAAATATATAAACAAATATGAAAGGTGTAATAAATTAACATGAAAACAGAGTGAAGCATTAAATGAAATACATTCCCCACAGCCTTAAAAAAAAAACATATGTATTGGGTGACCTATGTTGCAACCTCCTGACCTGTTTCATTGAGGCTTGCAGGGAAATTTGGCATAAACTAGGCTTTAATATAGCTATTTGCCTATTAGGAAAACCCCTATAAATTCTTGTGTTTATGTAATGTACTCATATGCGTGAAAGGGAGAGATGGCGTCTGTGGCTTAGGCGTTGCGAACGTATTCGTAATGTCGGGGTGCCGGGTTCAATCCCAGCTGAAGGCGATTTATCTTGCGTTGTTTTCGACAGTGGTAAAGAGAGCCCAAGATGTGTGAATGAGGAATTAAGTGTGGATCCGGCAAGGAAAGATGGATGAGAGGAAAAGAATCACGTGTGTATAATCAGTGTGCTACAGGTAGCATTTTCACCTAAAAACATTTGCTGTGGGAGACAGACCATCTATGGGTATTCAGGGTGTGCTATGATGTTGATTTTTACATCAGTAATCCCTAGGTTGTAACTGGAAAGCAGCCATAGTGGTAAAGTGTTTAATGTGTGCTTTGCCTGATAAGACAGTGATTTCAGTTCAAACTCCAGAGTTGGCAGAATGTTTCCCAAATGAACTGTTGTGAGATTAACACAGCCTCAGACAAATTGGTACCAGACAGTTTCTAGAAGTATTTAGAAGGAAAAGTGTCAAGGGACGAAACAGGCGACCCACATCTTATGCCACAGACTATAATGTGTAAAGATCTACACTTTGCAGCTCAACGGCAGATTTACTATATGAATATGTTTACCTTTACAACACAAAACAAACACAAAAAAGAGTGCTCCCTACCTGTCCATGAATTTGTGTTCCATCCATGAAACAGTATGTCTGACAGTTCAGTCACTGTCGTAAAGTACATCTGTTTAAGAGACAGGTACACAGACAAACGATATTTTAGTTTAACTGAAATTAAGAACATCTGCTACAGGAAAAGATAGTAAGGGCCATTTTACGTCACTGGCACTTTTCTGGTGTGGGTTCCAGGGCCCCTTGTAAGGAAAACCCAAATATACCCACTGCCTCTACTGCCTTCTAACCCTTAAAGGATCATAGGCCCTCAAGCTACTCACACCAAGTCATTCTATCCTTCATTACCGCATGCAGCTCTCCCCATTTCCACCCCATCTTTTTAACTTTCCCCTCTAGCTCCATGTTTTTCAGTCTACCTTTATTTCTATGTTTTTGTGGGTTCCAGTGCAAGGACATTCAGTTGTTTTACACTGCTGATAACAATATTATTTTTTAAATGGTGACAGGCAAACGTGCAAGAAACTGGCAAAAGTATAAATGGGATGAAAAAGTAAACTTGAAGTAGAATATCTTTGTTTTTTTAGTCACCCTGGTATCTTTTTTTTTTAAAGCTCATGTCATGTGGCATTGTTGTTCATGCCTGTCCATGGTTATCTAACTAATATGCTATCAATCTTTTTTTAACACAAGTGTTTGCAATGACTCTCTTTGGCTCTAATCATGCAGTCTGCTCTGTCACATTGACAGACAGGTCAACATAGCAAGCCTGATCAGGAACAAACAAATGTTGAGAAACACAGGACAGCTGATCATGACTCCGTTTATTCTCCAGCGATGTCCTCTCGATCAAAAAAATGCACCAGAGTTGTATCATCTAGTAAAATAGATATGTTTACACGCATCTACTTACTTACATTAACTATGCAGAATTCTCACTGCAAATACATCTCTCGCTTGCATTTCATGGTTTCCAAATCAGCCTTCATAAACTGCACAGCACAGCTGACATTCTCACCTCTATTCTGTGTTGTCACGGATTGATTAGCCAGGTTTTTTAAGCTAGTGGCTTGAATACATTCACTCATTCTTCTCAGGATAAGTTCAGCTCAGGCACTTCAACCACCACAAGACCAGATCGAGGACTTAAACTGCTAATTTGTTTCAAGTTTAAATAATCTGTTTCCTTCTTAGGTTCTTAAACTTTCCACTCATGATTCATATGGCCCATTTTCAGCCAACGTGTACACTTGTCTTAAGTTATTCATTACTTGATGCATACATTATACTTTGTACTTGATACTATTCAAATGAATTCAAGCACATAATTTATGTTTAGTATTTAACCTCATTTACAAATGAGAACATTCATTAGCAATGAGAAAATGATTCAGTCCAATGTCCTTCCGTGGCAAGATGTCAGACTGTCCAACACGCTCTTTCTTGGCAAATCTTTGCCTCCAATTCTCTCATTGTCATGGCATGCTCCAGAATTCCTTTCTCACAATGTACCATCATTCCCTTTGTTATGACATACTTTTCCTCTTCTCACAATGTGTCGAAATTATCATCCTATAAACCTGACATTATTTTTTTTTTTAAACTTGCCAATGTCTAAAAGTAAATTATTTAAAACAAATCAAATTACTATGAATCCTTTAAAGATATACTCACACCCATCATTTTGATGATCTAGCAGTTAAACACAATTCTTCTGGAAACTTTACTGGAGGAAAAAAAAAAGGAAAGTTTTGCAAGTAATGGTCTCACATAGAGGTAAAAGTCATCCTTTGGCAATCACTGTCATTAGTAGGCAACCATAAAAGTTGTCCTTTGGCAATTACTGTCAGTAAAAGACCACCCAAAAAGTAGTCCTTTAGCAAATACTGTCAGTAATAGGCCACCATAAAAGTAGTCCTTTAGCAATTACTGTCAGTAGAAGGCCACCATAAAAGTAGTCTTCTGGCAATTACTGTCAGTAGTAAAGTAAAGTAAAGTTCCCTTTTCACGCCTTTCGGCGCATCGGGCATATGGGCAGAGCGTCCCATATTTTTACAGACCATCAGCACTCTGTGGGTAATGCGGTCAGCATTACGCCGGCTGTCTTTACTTTCCCAGGACAGCCCATCCTGGTACCCATTTTAGGCTGGGTTGACCTGCGACGTTCCATAGTAGGCCACCATAAAAGTCATCCTTTGGCAATTACTTTCAGTAGTAGGCCACCACAAAAGTAGTCTTCTGGCAATTACTGTCAGTAGTAGGCCACCATAAAAGTCGTCCTTTGGCAATTACTTTCAGTAGTAGGCCACCACAAAAGTAGTCTTCTGGCAATTACTGTCAGTAGTAGGCCACCATAAAAGTAGTCCTCTGGCAATAACTGTCAGTAGTAGGCCACCATAAAAGTCGTCCTTTGGCAATTACTGTCAGTAGTAGGCCACCATAAAAGTCGTCCTCTGGCAATTACTGTCAGTAGTAGGCCACCAAAAAAGTAGTCCTCTGGCAATTACTGTCAGTAGTAGGCCACCATAAAAGTAGTCCTTTGGCAATTACTGTCAGGAGTAGGTAATCGCCAGTCCCTGGGGACCATGGAGTTGTGCCGCTGGTTGTGGGAACAGCATCTGCTGTAAGTGTAAAATCCAGTGCGGGAGCGGCAGTCTCTGCCACATAGTCCACACAAAAGCGTTAATACTCTATCCTTCTGAGGCTGGTTTTCTCTCAGATGTCACCACTCTGTAGCTTGCTGTGTTTGGCTTATTTCAAACTGTTACAGTCCATCTTTCACTGTCTGTATCCAAAGGAATCGGTGTCCAGCTGATCTCTCCCAAGTATCTGTGTAAATTCTCATATCTTTCAGTTTGCATTTGCTTACATCTTTACAGCACGACACTGGTCTTCCTGCATATCATATACCTGTTTCCAGTTCACCTTACAGAAGATCCTTTGGAATGCGATCGCTCTCCATGTGAGAAACATGTCCCAACCTATACAGGTGTCTTGACTTCAGCCGAAAGTACATTTTTAGCATTACTGATCTTTTGAGTACATATTCGCTGGATGTAAAGTCTCGCCATGATATACCAAGAATACATTTCATACAGCGTATTTGGAAATTATTTAATCTTTTTTTCTTGAAGAGCTCCTAGAAATCATGTTTCACTGCAGTAAACGACCGTGCTCAGGATACAAGCTTCATAAACTTTTATTTCTGTCCTATCCGTGAGGTTTTTGTTTGACCACAATTGTTTTGAGTTTGGAAAGCACTGCAGAAGCCTTTTCTATTCTTCTGCTTAGTTCTGCATCTAGGGAAAGATCATCTGTGATTCAAGAGTCTAGGCACAACTCATGTACAACCAGCAGCTCTTGTTTGTAAACATTAATGCTAGGTGGGTTTACCACATTGATCCCCATCACTGGCATTTTGTTGAGACTGATGATGAGTCCAAATTCTTTGCATACACTTGCAAAGCAATTCATGAGAATCTGCATATCAGTAGGGTGTGCCTTCACATACAAGGTGAGGTGGCATATCCCTCTACCCAATGCCCTTCCTTCTAAGAAAACTCTCCAACACCCATTTTGATGAGGCTCGGTTGATCATATAGATGTACTGTGTGGAAACAAAATAATCCTGCCTCTGCTGAGAAATGAACCCGACCACCGTCTTGACAAACATACCACACTATTATACCAAGTGAATATTACATACATGTCAAAACATCTTATAAATGTCAAAAACTTGATAATGTTATACGCTTCCCTTCCACCTCGAAAATGACCTTGGCTTCCAGGTTGAGTCAACTTTAAAATGGGTACGAGGAAATGACCTGGGCAACACAGGTGGCCAGCTTGATATTGACCACATTATCCATCATGCACGAATTGGTTTATACAAATCTGGGTCGAGCAGCATATGCCCACAGCAGTGAAAAGTGTCCATAACTTTCTACCAGTGTTGAGTCCTACTGAACCTAACAATGTGTTATACCTTTTAATAATACAAGAATGGATACATGTCTATACTGATGGATCAGCATTTAAAGCTACCATTAAAGCAGGTTACGGAATCTACATAGGTTATCCCGATGGATCTGTTGAAGAGATTTTTGATGCATGCGGGGAATTCTGTTCAAACTATGAAGCTGAAATAATTGCACTGGAAACAGCCGTATACCACCTAAAGACTGTAATGGATGTTTACCCCTCAAAGGTCCAAAATATTGTCATCTTCACAGATTCAATGTCTGCCCTTCAAGCTCTGGAGGGCAATGAACGCTGCAGAACTGACATAGCCAAGATAATCCTGGATGCCGATCAGCTTATTACCTCATACAACATCAGAATAGTGATGCAGTGGATTCCAGGTCACTCCGGCACACCAGGTAATGACAGAGCTGACAGATTGGCAAAGAAAGGAGCAACACAAGAACAACCACCTACAGCGACAACCCTCCAGACAGCAAAAACACTGATAAGAGCTATAAACAAAGAGACTTGGTTGAACAGATGGGCCATGGGAGACACTGGAAGAGAGGTTTATAGACATATGTCTGGCCCTGATCCTAATGACAGCATTAACCATCTAACAAGAAGGGACCAGGCCACCATCTTCAGACTTAGAACGCAACATACTCCACTCAATGGACACCTAAACAGAATACAGCCACAACACTCCCCAGAGTGCCAGCTATGTAACTACCCCTACGAAACTGTTGAACACCATCTCTTTGAGTGCCCAAAACTCAGTGAGACAAGAAGAACGCTACTCCCTCCGAGACCAGACAAGTGGAACACCTTGTACGGAGGAAAAGAACAGCTTGTGAAAACATGCAAATTCCACTACATGGCATTGGGCCAAAGGGCGAAAGCTCATGCGCCGCTGGATTGATAACAACAATACCTTTTAATATTACATCTTAGTGTGTCAGGGGATGTGTAAGCACGTCATTTTAGAGCACAGTGCTGTGTGTACAGTGATTACATCCAGTAGAAGGAGGGAAGAAAAGCTGTGTCTTAAACACTTTGGTGGTTATCTGAGACTCCATTCAATGGGTTATTGTAATAAGAGACTCCACTCAATGATTTATTGTTATTTGAGTCTCCATTCAACGAGTTATCTTTGTCTGAGACTCCATTCAATGAGTTATTGTTGCCTGAGACTCCATTCAATGAGTTATTGTTTTCTTAGACTTCATTCAATGAGTTATTGTCGTCAGACTATATCCAATGAGTTATTGTTATCAGACACTCAATTCAATGAGTTATTGTTATCAGAGAATCCATTCAATGAGTTATTGTTATTTGAGACTCCCCTCAAAAAGTTTTTGTTATCTGAGATTCCATTCAATGAGTTTTTGTTATCTTTGACTCCACTCAATGAGTTACTGTTATCTGAGACTCAATTCAATGAGTTATTATTATCTGCGACTTCATTCAGTGCATTTCATCTAATGCCCCATTTAAGGAAGTACTTTTGTGTTTGACAATGATATTGAACACTTTGATAAACTGTAACGTAACCAAAATATTGTGGTCACAGTGGCACTGATTACTAATTAACCCTCTTAGCACGGACGGGCCGATTATCGGCCGGCGGATGTCTGGCCAAAAACATGGAACGGCCGATCATCGACCCGATCGTGTTTCGCCACGAACCGCTAAGAAATCTCCTACTTTGAAACACTGAAAGTGATTCTTTCATATTCACTGCTGTATTAGCTTTACACATGGCGACTTTAGAGTGTTTGGTATTGAAGTGAAAAATTGAAGTGTTGAATTTTTTAGATAGTGACCTGAACCGCTAAAAGTATGTCTGACTCATATGTTTCTGCCCCTAAACTTGATGTTGATAAAACATTTGAATCAAGTGATGACACTAATTCTGTTGATACTGATGCAGGATCTAGTGTTAGTAGTAATAGTGGGGAATCAGATGGGGACGCTGTTGTGTTCAGACCACAGCCAAACTATGGCTCAGGGTATATCCACCCGAAGGTGTTGACACTCCGGCACATCCATTTCTTGTGCTGACTGATGGTGAAAAACACATGTCACCTAAAGATATTGCTGTTTCATATATATATATACCTGTTTTTGACTATTGAATTGCTTACAACATTTGCAAAAAGGCCAAAGATCAATAAAAAGATTTCAAATAAAATATATTTTTGTTTTTAGTTGTATGTTTCACGCATTGAAGTTGAAAATTCACATTCTAATTTTCTATTTTTAGATAGGCAAATGAGATAATTTGCATATACACCAATTAATTTTAACGATATTGTGAAAATCATGAACTTCAATCTATATCCTTCAAATAAATATGTTATTTCATGGGGGTCAGAATAAAAGAAATGTGTCAAAAAAATTAAATAAAGTAATAACCAAATTTACTGAAAAAATGCCCCGTGTTTTTGGCTAGACATCTGAAAAACTTCCCGTGCTAAAAGGGTTAAAACAGCAGCTCAAGTAAATCTTATATGCCATAGATCACAGTTAGTGACTGTATAAACAACATTATGCTGTTGACGCAGTACCTGTGGCCACAAAAAAAGGAACTATAGAAAATGATAGTGGTTGCAGAATAGACAGGAGACAGTTGTGACAGCACTTGATCTTGAGGATGCCTACAATAGAGTCAGATATGATATTTTGATTCCTGCACTCATGGAGAAGAGGGTTTGTCCTTGGCTTGTGAACTGGATAGCAGCTGTCCTGCATTTACGTCTGGTTGCCCTTCACCTGGGTACATAGACCTCAGAACCATGTAATGTAGCCCGAGCACTACCCCAGGGTTCTGCAATTTCACCGGTGCTCTTCAATGTGTATACAAGCAAGATTGCAGAACTTGAAGCACCAGGTGTTGGAAGGATATTGACATTTGCTGATGATATTCTTGCATACAGGCAGGGGAGTAATAAGCAACGGATAGCCCAAGAGCTACAGGCAACTGTAGACAAAGTGACTGTTCACATGGGCATACCTGACAGGGTTAGGGCTAACCCTAACAAAGCACTAACCCAAACCCTTACAATAATCTCAAAGAATATTAAATATAATATTCGAAAACAAACAATGAATTGTCTTCCTTTTGGTCGCTATAAACAATCACTGATTGCATCCCCTAGGGTTGTCGCTACATAGAGTGCCTAAAGATTTGTTGCAAGACCCTGTAATCAAGATTTACATATGTTGCGTGACAATTTTCCGTGATTAGAATTACAAGCTTTTGTCAATGTTTCGAAACAGTATTGTTTAGAATATCCAAAAATATCCAAACGGGGCTCAACAGTATTAAAAATTTGCAGGCTTTGTATAACGAAACAAATGCTCTAACAGGGTCTCAGCGATATGTTACTTACGGTCCTGTCTCTTATTGTTTCTGATTACCTGACAATTCTAAGAGACGCACGCAACCCTGCAGACAATAGTAGCAGACGATAATAATAGCGACTGTTGACACTTTCCATTGTCGAACTTTCTGCCGGCAAACAAATCGTGGCAAAGCTAGGATCGGCTCGGAAAAACGAAACAAATGCTCTAACAGGGTCTCAGCGATATGTTACTTACGGACCTGTTTCTGTGACTATGCCTCATCGCGTATCCCCAGCGTCGCTATGCGTGGCGCGGATAGGGGCTAAACAAGATGGCTGGGACTCACGAGCGGCAGCTAACGCATCTCCTGCAACTTCCTTCAATTACTTTGCTCCTGAGTCCCAGGCACCTAGTTTAGCCCCCCATCCGCGCCGCACGTAGCGGGGGATACGCTCGGCGATGAGTTTAATCACGCTTTGCGCATGCCGACAACTCTGACATCTACCGCTGCTAAATCCTCAATCGGAAGAACAGTATTGCTAATCGCTTTTATCGTCTGTAATGTCTCGAAATTGTCAACGGTCGCTAATATCGTCTGCTAGTATTGTCTGCAGAAACGCTCTAAATTGTCAACGCTGGAAATTGTCAACGGTCGGTATTTATCGTCTGTTTCTACCGTGTGCAATGTTGATATTGTCAAGTAATCCTAGTTTTGCAGCGATTTGTTCCTTGGCAGAAAGTCCGTATTTTAGATATGCCTGAGCCCCGTTCAGATATTTTTGGATTTTTTATGGCCGCCATAATATTATGACGCTGTTCGGTGGAGAGCCTGTTTATGTTTGCAATTGCTGAATTTCAATTTTCTATTTGAACTAGAATCATATTCTGCAATCTCAGGACTGTGCTACAGACCAAAATGGGAATCAAATAGTTTGATAAAACGAAAAACGTCCAAGAGAAACCCTCTACGACGAACGCTGATAAGTGAGGCCAGAGGTACCGAACAGATTTCAGACAGTACATCATTATCTTCGCCGATAAAATAAAATTTTAAAAAAAATTGACTGAAAACAGAATGAAGGAATCGTCAAATCTTCACAAGTTCACAACCGGCTGTCAGCTCTACCGTCGTACGTGGCATTTATAAACTACACAACAATATAATATAATCAATTTATACTCATTAGACAATACAATTATACTAAGATGGTGGAAAGCATAGATAATCTGGAATAAGGAAGATAATAATACATTTATGATATGATGTGCCAGAGGTTTACCTTTGATATGTTTCTGTCAGGAACCCGCGTCCATTACGGGACCCTCAAAACAAAGTGATCACGTGAGAGTGTCACATGATGTCTTTACCGAACTGCAGTGACTAACTAAAATATACCTTGTTTCCCCCATCGGCAACCAGATCGCCAATTGGCTCGCCGATGGACGACTTTGTCGACAGTCAGAACAGTATTTGGTTCTGTCTCCTTGGGTCGCGTCAACATTGCAAGAGTCATTTTTAGTGCTCTTGGTGGCGCGCAGTGCTAAGCCATTTTATATAAAAAGGTCACCGGGTCACGCCGGTGTGTTAGGAAATGAACAGGCGGACAGACTGGGTGGCTCTGCACAACTTGGTGGAATACTGCTACATGATAGGGCAGACGTGGTTAGTGCCTTGTGGGAGAGCGTGTACAATGCGGAGGAGCAGATGGATTACCACAGTCTGGTGAAATTGATGCAGATGGGGGTGACGATCTGGCAGAAGCTCAAGGCTCAGAGGAAAGCCAAGACGGACATTTAATCAGAAAGCTACTGGCACCATTAGTATCGGAACTCTTCGCTGGCTGCTGAAGATGGAAACGGAGCGCTTATGGGAATGCCCCGGGTGCTGTGATGTCGGTTCTTGAATCAAATCAAATCAAATCATATAAAAAGGTAAAGGTAAAATCGGGAGATGTGAACAAGCGTCATTGCACACGGTTATAAACCATAAGTGCTCTGCTAACAGCACGGAGTGCTGATAAGAAACTGTCCACCTGTGTCGCCGTCCGCACCCAACTTCGTAGCTACAGCGACGTTCCTCCATTTACCACAGAGTGTCAACTCTAGTACCCATTTCCTACGGGCTGGGTGAACCCAGGGAACCCTGGACTGCAGGAAGTAGCAGCTGGATTTGAAAGCGAGTCTCCTATCGACTGCGCTAAAGCGGCCTTCCTCCGCACATAACCTAGTCACAATTAATTACAACTTTAAAGCTCTCCCTTCGGGGTTGCTGGTTGAACGTGACGATTGTTTTAATTTGTTGTTGCCAGTGAAGCCCCTACCTAACTTCATTGTTTTACCGAAGATAGACTAAACCCAAAATTAAACGCTGGCATAATTTGTTTTTCCTGAATGCATCCCAAATAATATAAACCAGAGCTTTTGAGTATTCAACCAAGTCTACTCAGAGGCCAAATTTTGAAAATGGAGATCGTCACGGACCAGAGGTCAGAACCTTTTCATAGAAAGATCATTGATACTAAATAACTGACAATGATCCTCGGCTATTTGCCGATTATTGCTGATAGGCTAAAGGTGCTGCGGCTAAGTTATACCTCAGAGTAGCTGCAGACAAAGAAAACCCTCTGTACGAAGCTTTGGCTGCAGATAAGATTCGGAGGTTGAAAATAGGAAAATTGTAGATGGCTCAAGCAAAAGATACAATACGACAAGTATGCATGCTAGACAACACTGGGCGAGAAGACGGGTGGGACAGTACTAGAGGAAACGTCTGACCTGTGTAGGGTCATGATCACATTGGGCCAGAAGTGCAGAGAGTGGCCAGCGGGAGCTACGAAGGTGGACGTCCAACAGTTGATTCAAGACAATACTCGTCCAGATGTTCTGATTATCTATACCGATGGTTCGGTGCTGAGAGGGAAGAGAAGGTCCCGGGAGTTCGTAGCGACAGCCAATGGAAAATCTTAAGTGCAGGACAGCCTAGCATTTGATACATCAATATCTAGCATGGGAATGGAGGTGAGGGCGCTCACTGCAGTTGGTTCAGGGGCTAGAGAACAAGATGCATACACATGTCGTAATTATAACAGATCTGAAAGCATGCCGAGAAAGGCGAAGACAGGGCTGCTTCCAGCAGAGTGGCTATCGTCACTTGGAAGGTCACGGACAGTGAGCATACTTCGGGTCTTTTCTCCAGGCTTTGCCGGTGTGGTGGGGAATTAATAGGCAGACAGATTGGCCGAATCTGCACCAATAGGTAGTGAATTGACACACAACAAGGCAAATGTGGTCAAGACCCTGTGGGGACAAGTAACGAAGTCGGAAGATAAACTGGATTATTATGGCCTGGAAAGAATGATGCACCTGGGTGTGACCAGAGAGTCTGGCCGGCTGACTACACTCAGAGGAAAGGCAAGACGTATATATAACCAGACTACGGCCGATACAATCAGTATTAGAACTGCGCTGATTGCTGAAGATGGAGCGAATATGGGGATGCCTGAGTGCGGTGATGGGAATTCTTGACTCAGCTCAAATAAACTCTTTAAATTTGTTTTGTTTTTTGGTGGGGAAAGGGGTGGGGGGGGGGGGGTGCTAATTAACAGCTAATTAACATTTGTATTGTAATAATACTGTATATTAAAATAAACCATTCATAAACATTTCCGAGCATAGGGAAGATAAACAATTATATATGTTCATGCCAAATGCTCCATACATGATTTCATTCGGAAAGGTGCCAACACGGCATAATTAATGTTTAATAAAGAATCGACATCACTGAACTAGGGACATTCCAATAAGCGCTCTGCGCCATTTTTAGCAGCAAGCGCTAAGTTTCATCTTTAATGGTACCAGTAACAGTCTGATTGTATATTCGTCTTACTTTTTCCCGAACTGTTGATAGTCGGCCAGATCCCCTGGTCACTCCTCGCAGCCTCGTTCTCGTCAGACTGTGGTGATCCACCTGTGCCTCGCGCTGTTCGCTCGCTCCCATGGAGAAAATATATGTGAGTCGGTTACAATTACGGAAAGTTGCGGCAACTATCTCTACAATTATCAAACTAGTTGTTCTGGTGTCATATGCCAGGCTTTGTTGCTAGCTTTTGCTAGGAACACCCATGAACTTCGTCTGCCTCTCAACAGAACCATCTGTATAAATATTCACATCACCTGGACGAGAATTGCCACGAACAATTTGTTGAACTTCCAATTCTGCACTGACTGCAGACCAGTCCCTGCACTCTTGGGCCAATGTAATCTGTGATAAGAACCCTACACACGTCTGACTTTTGCTGGCTCATTAGGACTCACTCCTCTCCTCGCCCAGTGTTATCAAGTATGCACATATGTATAACAACTGTATTCAACTGCGACCTTCCTCTTTTCAGTATGTGACCACTGTGTCTAACGAGGGCTTCATACAGGAGGCGTTTCTTTTATGGATAGACAGTGGAAACAGAGATAAAGAAAGACAGCTGGAGACTATTCCTATAGCACTATAGCCTTTTGCAATGGCACTGATCGAGTATGAGCACACGAACTGATACACACTTTTTTTGGCTGAGATCTTAATAACAAAAGTCTCCCACATCAGTCGGCAAGGCACTTGATGGCGATACAACATGTAACCAGTCATTTGATATCAAGTTATAAACGGACTTTCCCGAAATTGGCTGGCTCTGATAGGTACCTTAGCAAGCTCGGGGATAGAAAAGTTTAACGCTTGAAACGAAACAAAATTATATTGTCGATCACAGAAGGGGAGGGGTTTCGCAAACTTAGCCAAGTTTAGAAAGAAATTCAGGTAAGAAAATGTCTTGTCAACTATTTTACTAATTACTAATGGAGCAACTAGTTCATTGTGCACATACATACTTTCTAATATAATCTCATATATAGTAATTGTTAATGAAATCTTTAAATGTATAAATGAAACACATTCAACGAAAGGTGACGACAGCTGTGAGCTTGTCGGAGCTAGCAGTCAGTCAGGCTTCAGTGAAATAAATCGATAGAGACCAAAGGACGCACAAGTGCCTTTAAAAGTAATCTAAACCTTAGGCTAAGGTTATGTTGGTATTTATATACTCACACATACAGTACATACGACAATTTTGGTGTTTTTGTACTTTACGCGGTATGCATAGTTGCCGGTCTGAAGCAAAACGTAAATAAATAAGTAAAGTATTATTAGTAATACTAATAGTATAACATAAGGTGTTCATTATTAATAATTTATATTAAGGACAGTGAGCTGAAAAACGAAGCATCATCTGTAGTTTGTGTGCTGCATGCTTGACTTTAAAAAACTTCTGCGAAAAATTAGCCGAGCGATAATAACAAGTCCTTGCATAAAGAATTAAAACAGTCTTAAAAATTAAATGGTAAACAACTAAATGCAAGTGTTGTGTGTTTGTGTGTGTGTGTGTGTGGGGGGGGGAGAGGGGAGGGGTGACGACTTCAGCTGAAGCAAAACATTGTGTGTGTGTGTGTGGAAGGGGAGGGGGGGGGTGACGACGATTTCCCTTTATTTCAAGAGATATGAACACAGCTGAGTCAACTTATATAATTATGAAAAATCTTTCTTCAGCAATGTTTTGAACCTTTATAATCCTGCTGAAAGTAGTGGGCTATACAGGCATATAAAAATATACTTTTTCCCTGAGTTACAAGGTATACAAATTAGCCCCTGTGAAGACTTGTTTCTATGCTTTTGATTTATAGAACATATGATTTACCTTTCATCGACCAAGAAAAAAGCATTTGACAGAGTAGGAAAGAGCAAACTATGGTGCATTTTGAAAAGTTCTGGTGTAAACATGCATTTAGTAAGCATATGTAAAAGCATGTATAACAACAGCAAATGTACTATCAGAAAAACGAAGGACATTCAGAACTATTCACCATAAAATCTGGAGAACAGCAGGGCTGTGTCTTGTCTCCCCTTCTATTCATAACTTACGTTGATAACATCTGTAAAGAAACCAACCAAATATGGACTATAAAAGCAAACTAACTCATTGGGAAAATGGCGTCAATACTAAGAAACAAAATGTATCAGTAGAAACCAAAAGAGCACTCTAAAAAGCATTTTTGTGTGCCAACCCTGTGTTATCAGTGCCAGACATGGGCAATGAATGAAAAAAGAAGGAGAAAAGAAAAAATTACAAAAATGAAAATGAGATTCCTGTGAAGGGCTCTCAGTATAATTGGAAGAGATAAGATCAGAAACGATAAAATCCAAAATAAAAATGGAGGTAACAACAGCTCTGGATTTCATTAGAAGACAATAGATGAAATGGTTTGGCCATATAACACAGATGCCAGCAGATAAAATATAAATAATTAATAAATAAAAGACAAATTATAAATACAGTATTTATACTTACTTTAGGTTACCAGTGTCAGACTTGGACATCGACAAAAGAACACGAGAGAAAACTAAACACCTGCGAGATGAGATGTTTGAGAATGGCTGTGAATAAAACCAGAAGAGACTGAGTGAGAAACGATGTGATCATGAGAACTGTTGGAACAACTATTGGATGTTGATAAAAGAAAGAAAAAAGAAGTCAGCAAACAGTATACCACAGCAAGCAGTGATGTACAGACCAGGCTGGAAAGGAAGAAGAGGTTAACCGTGCAAGCGATGGACAGAGGGAATTACAGAGTCACTTGGAATCCCCATTTACAAAGCACACAAATGGACGCTTTCCCCTAAATTACACTTCGCCTCGACACTGTAAGTTACAAGAGGATCAAGATAAGATGAGGTGAGACAATGACATCCACTGCAGTAGCCATACATTCTATGTTTTTGAAATTTAGTTTGAGAGTTACAAATGATATTTCTCCAGTTTGACGTACAGAACCATACATAAATGGTTTAACTCCTTGAGTCCCAGGAGGCTTAGCATCAGAGGCTCAAGGGGTGTAGTACTGCAATTTGGAAATTTCAGAAATATTTCACATAAAAACAAACCATGCTAATTCAGCTGCTGTGCAATATACACATATTATATCAAAGTTACCAGGGACTGTTGAGGATTAATATTAGAATACTACTACAAAAATAGGGGGGGGGGGGATGTCAGGAGTTAAATTTTAGTAAATAATAAACAGATGGTATTTTTAGAAAAATTAGTAAAAAGACATAATAATTGTTCCACTTACCACCATGGCACTCAAGAAAAACTCAATAAAATATATCCGGAATGAATCAAGATAAAGGTGAACCACGTAGCAATGTATAAATAAAATATAAACACAAACTGTTCATTAGATCTCATTCCAGAAAAACTTTTAGAACGTCATAACAGAGCACCTGTTTTTTTTTGGTTTTTTTTGACAAAGAAAAATGACCTAAGAAAACAGTATTTTCATACAAACACACAAAAATGAACCTTATCTAGCACTAAGTTTGCTGGAATTTTATAGCCTGTGTCCCCAAAAAATAGGGGAACCACACTAGACATAACTGACACTGAAAAATATTGCCTTTTTCACTAATATTTATTCTCTTTGTACCAGCTGACTTTGTTATTGTTGTAGGCTCAGTGTGAGGTATATATTAGAGCTATCCCTTATCAGAGTGACTCTGTCAATGACTGAAACAAGTTTGGGCTATCCTCTGAATAACGGTCTTAAATTATGAAGGCCGAAAATATACCCTAACAGGGCCTCAGTCACATGTAAATTGCGGACCTCTTCCGGCAACTACACAGCATACCGCGAAAAAGCTTCCGCCGAGTTAAAGTCACAGCCAAGAGTATCTCCTGCGCCACGTGTATAAACTAGATAGCTGGGACTCACGAGCAGCAGCTACCGCATCTCATGCAGCTTCCTCCATTTTATTTGCTCATGAGTCCCAGCCATCTAGTTTAGTCCCGCTCCGCGCGTAGCAGCACGGTAGATACTCTCGGCAGTATGCTGTGTAGTCGCTGGAAGAGGTCAGCAATTTACATGTGACTGAGGCCCTGTTAGGGTATATTTTGGGCCTTGATAATTTGGGACCGTTATTCGGAGGATAGTCCAAGTTTTCTACGTCTTTGTAACTTTCTTTGTCTAGCTTCGGATAAATCCGATAAAATATGTGTTTTATTTAAATATGAAGCTTCTGAAGTCATAAATCTTGTTGGCATGCATGAAAAGTCTGCTTGGAGGCCATATTGTTTGCACACAGACACTTAGTAACTCTCTAAAACTAACAAACATGTTGCATTTTATGCTTTTAACCATGTTTTAAGATAAACCTAATGGTCAGCATGTGTTATATCAGACACAAAGTACAGGAAATACCATTCATAACCGCCGGTTTGTATTTTTATACTGGTCAGTTGTAAATTAAAAACCTGAATGTGTCACGCACCGACTGACAGCCTGGGAACTAACCGATTAGCACGTGATGCATTTGTTGGGACTCAATGAGTGAACCTGGCAATCATTTTAATATGTAAAACACTGCTACATTGATGAACCTAACAAGTTTGAATGTATAAAATGTTGCCACTTTGAAAAACATAACATTGATTTCAGTGTGTGAAATACTACTACATTTGTGAACCTAATAATGGTTTAAATGTGTGGAATGCTGCTACATCGATGAACCTAACAAAGGTTTTAGTGTGTGAAATACTGCTACATTGATGAACCTAACAAAGGTTTTAGTGTGTGAAATACTGCTACATTGATGAACCTAACAAAGGTTTTAGTGTGTGAAATACTGCTACATTGATGAACCTAACAAAGGTTTTAGTGTGTGAAATACTGCTACATCGGTGAACCTAACAGTGGTTTTAATGTGTATAATACTGCTACACTGAGTAAAGAAAATAGGCAAAATAAAGATCTTTGGGACAGTAAACTTAAAAACTATATGATAGCTGGCAAACATGATGGGAAAAGATTAAGGGAAGGTTTTCGTATTCAAAAGAATGTTTTCCTGTATTGATTTAAATAATGCAGATAAAAACAATACATTGCACAATTTATTGTCGTGGTAAATACGCTGCATCTTATCCGGTGCATTATTTCAGTTATACAAATCTATAATGAAGAGACCATTTTGTATTTTGATTGAGTTTATTCATTTTTATGCTTCATTATGTATTGACATGACTACAGTAACGCAGCTAGCGAGATGCAACAAAATATGCTTGACAGTCAATTGTGCAATTTATTGTTTGTCTAAGGTCTTTATAGGTTTGTAATTCTAGCTGTTTTATTATTTCTATGATTGTTTGTTTTGTTAGTTGCTAGGACAGATGTCGTACAAGATGGAGCTTAATTGCTCCTGCTATATCACTAAACCATGTATTGCAGGGTCTGTCTGCAGCTCTATAGCAGCGGTATCTAACAGCAGTGCTGTTTGGAGGGGGGTGGGAGGGGGAGGGTCTCGCCACTACTAATAGTATTAGTATCAGAAGATAATGTTTTAAATTTATCCGCACTTTTCCATCTTTCTAGACGATAGTGTTATACTGCGCTATTAGGAGGCATGGGACTCACAATGCATGGCGATGAGAAGTGTGTTTTAAATACTTATGGAGATTAAATTCAAAAGAGCATGAGTGTATATCTTTCATAGAGAGAAACTACTGTAATTGTTTGTGGGTATGTCTAGCCTGATTTCATTAGCATACTCAGACCAAATGTAAAATAATTTATTAAACTCCGGCGGAAAGTTCTGGTGGTTCACCCACCTCTGGACTTTAGTCTTGTTTCAGAACCTGAGTGTTGCATGCACATCCGTTTTTTACATTTCTGACTTATTTGTATGCAGACTGTTGGTTCCTTGCCTCGGAGGCAGATGGTACTCCAACTTCGAAGGAAGCTCCCAGTTAGTTGACTCTTACGACATGCTTTTTGGGGCAGCAGTGGGTCTGTTCTTGTTTTCCCCACAGCAGGGCCATGAAACCCACACGGGCAAATAGAAATTATGTGGAAGCTACAGAAATCTGGTTTTACGAGAAGAAAGGTGAGAATACCACGGAAAGATGCGCAAATGGAAATGAAGATGTCTTGAAAGAAATTCACTCAAAAAGATCTCAATACCCTTATCAGAAGTTGGCAATCATCATTCTTCTGTAAGCACATTGGAAGAATGGGGAAACTTGGACTACATCATAACCACGGAAAAGTTGGAAGGGGGTAGAGAGACAGGTGGATATAGACATACATTAGTGTTAGAAATGATTATCAGTGTACGGTACACACAAATTCGTAGGAATACATAACTAACGCTGTACAACAACGACTACAAAGCTGGCGGTGCAACAAATTATGTCGTCATCCTCATGTGCCATGCAATTGTTAGTTATTTTGAAGCCCCACCCTGGCTTTTGCAGGGAGCCCTAAATATAACCGGTCCTGAAATATTGTCTAACGGCTGAACTGGGTTTCCGGGCCCTCTCCACGGGTGATCCTTATCCGCATGGTGGCACTTTGTTTCACCATGTGTTTGTCGATTGTGTGATGACCTGGTGGGTACAACTTACATATAAACTTGTGCGGTGTCTTTGTACCTGATAATTTGAGGCCACATGACTGCTTGCTGTTACAAGACCATCTCTATCTAACGATGAAGACGGTCTTGGCCGTTGCCCCTGTACCTGTTGTACAGGTTAGAATCTTATTCGTGACCTCCAACAGAAAAAAAATATATCCCCAACCTTCCTGAGAACTCGAATCCAGGTCTCTATGAAAAGGACTGTAAGAGGAATAAGAACATGGTAACAGAAATTTGGAATATACTAAAGACATGGAATGAAAGATACATTTGAAAAAAAAAAAAAAGAATTCTGGGGAAAATATTCAGCATAAAATGAGATGAACTCAGAGGGGTGAAGAAATATGAGAATTGTCTGGATAACCACTGGTCAACAACAGTTAAAAGCAAAGAAGACGTTATATTGGACGCATCATGAGAGATAAGTAGAGAATCACCAGACAGACACTGAAATAGGAAATAAAGGGACTGAGACATCAAATACGCCCCCCCCCCCCCCAAAAAAAAAACCTGAAATGAACGTGGAGGAGAGAGGTCAAGTGGTGAATTGGATTCGATTCTTGACATCGTAGAGATTTGCAAGGAGAGAACGGAATAAGGGATCCATGCAATCCTTTTGTGATTTATAATGCCGCAATAGGTCAGTGAAATATTGAATAGAAATTTACCACAAACAACTAAACTAATTCAAGACTCCAACTTGCAGTTATATTTATCACACATAATACATATTTACTACGGGAGGGTAGAGAAAGGTTATTTAGCAAATACGAATTCGATGGGAAAATTACATTGTGTCTTGAGAATCAATAATTGATTGCATCGAACTCGTTAGCTAGACTACACTGGCGTGCACATAAAATAACACGCTTGATGTAACTGCAGTCCATACAGATCGATAGCACAGCCTGCTTGATTGAAATCCCCGCGCTAATCAGACATATTCTGATGCTCACTGTAACTGTTTTGATTTTCCAGGGTCTTGTGCGTCGTTGGAGAGATTCTCGCCGACATTTGGTTTGATTGTGTCTAAAATGTAAGCGCGCAAAAACGCAGTAACGTGGTTTTCTTTTTATTGCTCCAAGGGGATTTCCGTTGCGGTCAAGTCGGGTCGTTTTCGTCGCACTGTAAAGGTTACCAGCGCGGCTATGGGTTGTGTTTACAAGTTTTGGTTCTTTATTAATATCTCACCCCAAACAGGGGAAATCCACAGGCCACGGGACAGTCTAATATTTCAGGGGGTGATAGATAGGCTTCATGCAGTCGTGGGACCTAAGCTGCACTCTATCGTGGGACGTAGGTGGGTTGTGTTTAGGGCTAGTTCTAGATGTTTTGGGGTCGTTAAAAGCATCAGAAAGCCGGGAAACCCAGTCTTACCACGCTCTAAAATGTTGGATTGTCATGTGAAGTCATCTGGGGGTAGGATATTAATAAAGAACCCACGTTTTATTAGAGACCTTCGGGGTATCGTTGCTGGGGTTATGGGTTTGAGCTTCAGTAGACTGTTTCGGCCGGCGTCCAGTCACTCAGTGGGTGCGGGCTGAGCCATTCAGGGCCAAACCAGGCACAGGGGTGTCAAAACTCCCATCTTTAAACACCATCAACATTTATCTTAGATGAGTTTTTCCTCTCCTACTCTCGCTGTGTCGGCCCTGTGGCTAAGTCGATGCGAACGCTCCGGGATGCCGGGTTCAATCCCAGCTGCGGGCCATGCGCCTTGCGTTGGTTTCGACAGTGATATCAAGAAAGCCGACCGTTCAGGAGGCAATGGCAAACTACTGGACGTAAATTTGCCTAGAAAAACCGCACAACGGCCAGGGGCTGTTGGGGCTGGTTCTGCAACGTCCTGTAAAGGATTCGCAACTAACCTAACTCGCTGTAGGCGTATGATGGGGCGTTCAGCCAATCAAGTGTGAATTTTTTCAGAAACGTTATTTTCCTTGACTTTAGCTAAACACCCCCCCCCCCCCCCACACACACACACACTCTCCCAGTCAGAATGTTGATTGCACACATTCATAATCGTTGTCATTATCATCATTATGTGTCGTGCCGATATGCTTACGTTGTCGTGGTTCGCCTTCTCATAAGATCGCCAGAATCACGGATCAGATCAGTGTTCTTGTCTCACCCCATGCCTGTGACTAAGTCTTTCAGGTATTTATCTCCATACCTCCCCCTTGCTCTCATTCCACCAATCTTTCTAGGTGATGCCAGACTGTCGAGTCCTTTGCTTCTCATAACATGTCCGAAAAACACTCTACAAAGTGCTGTTTGTCCATCTTGTATTGTTACCCGCCTTCTGCTCGCCCGTCTTCAACATTGTCATCATATATTGTAATTTCCCCATGCTGGTTTGGGGCCCTGTTATAGAGGAAACAAGAATAGACCCATTGCCTACCGAAAAGCATGTCGTAAGAGTCGACTGATTCGGAGCTTCCTTCAAAGTCGGAGCGCATCTGCCTGAGAGGTAAGGAACCAACATTCTGCATACAAATTAGTCAGATCTGCCAAGCGGATGCACACGCGAACACTCAGGATCTGGAACAGGACTGCAGTCCAGAAGTGGACGAACAACCAAAACTTTCAGCCAGAGTTTAAAGCTGGTGAACGCGAAGAAGAAGAAGAAAAAGAAGAAGTAAGTGAAACAGCGTGACCGTGTTGTCAAGACAACATAAACAACAGCTGAAATCAAACAAGCAGACTGTTTTTTTAAAACCGTTTTCCCTTCCTTTAGAACAATCGTTAATTGACGCCCTTCGCCGGGATTTTGAAAACCGACATCAGGAATTTATTGGCCGTTTAGCGGTTTAAAGAAAAAAAAAAGTTAAGCACCCTTTGCACCCAGTGACACATAGGGCATATGACGCTAGACTTAATTTTTTTATAGACACATCGGCACTTAGTGTGGTATATAGTCATTAACACGCCGGCCGCCTTTATTCCCCATGGCTCTACCTGGTACTCGTTTTAGGCTGGGTCGACATGGAAGGTTATTAAAAAACCCGAATCGTTGCCTGTTTGAACCTAATATCTTCGAAAGGTATGACATGGGTGGTTTGCCGTTACTTTACAAACAGTACGACACTTGCATCTTTGTGATCATCACACATGTCCAACGACGTTATGTAAGGGATCTGCTACATGATGGTAGCTACGTTATGTAAGGGATCTGCTACATGATGTCAGCGACGTTATGTAAGGGATCTGCTACATGATGGGAGCGACGTTATGTAAGGGATCTGCTACATGATGTCAGCGACGTTATGTAAGGGATCTGCTACATGGTGTCAGCGACGTTATGTAAGGGATCTGCTACATGATGGTAGCTACGTTATGTAAGGGATCTGCTACATGATGTCAGCGACGTTATGTAAGGGATCTGCTACATGATGGGAGCGACGTTATGTAAGGGATCTGCTACATGATGTCAGCGACGTTATGTAAGGGATCTGCTACATGGTGTCAGCGACGTTATGTAAGGGGTCTGCTACATGGTGTCAGCGACGTTATGTAAGGGGTCTGCTACATGGTGTCAGCGACGTTATGTAAGGGATCTGCTACATGATGGGAGGGACGTTATGTAAGGGATCTGCTACATGGTGTCAGCGACGTTATGTAAGGGATCTGCTACATGATGTCAGCGATGTTATGTAAGGGATCTGCTACATGGTGTCAGCGACGTTATGTAAGGGATCTGCTACATGATGGGATCGACGTTATGTAAGGGATCTGCTACATGGTGGGAGCGACGTTATGTAAGGGATCTGCTACATGATGGGATCGACGTTATGTAAGGGATCTGCTACATGATGGGAGCGACGTTATGTAAGGCATCTGCTACATGATGTCAGCGACGTTGTGTAAGGGATCTGCTACATGATGGGAGCGACGTTGTGGAAGGGATCTGCTACATGGTGTCAGCGACGTTATGTAAGGGATCTGCTACATGATGGGAGCGACGTTATGTAAGGGATCTGCTACATGATGTCAGCGACGTTATGTAAGGGATCTGCTACATGATGTCAGCGACGTTATGTAAGGGATCTGCTACATGGTGGGAGCGACGTTATGTAAGGGATCTGCTACATGGTGTCAGCGACGTTGTGTAAGGGATCTGCTACATGATGGGAGCGACGTTGTGTAAGGGATCTGCTACATGATGTCAGCGACGTTATGTAAGGGATCTGCTACATGGTGTCAGCGACGTTGTGTAAGGGATCTGCTACATGGTGTCAGCGACGTTATGTAAGGGATCTGCTACATGGTGTCAGCGACGTTGTGTAAGGGATCTGCTACATGGTGTCAGCGACGTTATGTAAGGGATCTGCTACATGGTGTCAGCGACGTTGTGTAAGGGATCTGCTACATGGTGTCAGCGACGTTATGTAAGGGATCTGCTACATGGTGTCAGCGACGTTGTGTAAGGGGTCTGCTACATGGTGTCAGCGACGTTGTGTAAGGGAT
The DNA here is from genome assembly GCA_905116865.2 of Candidula unifasciata. NCBI lineage: Eukaryota > Metazoa > Mollusca > Gastropoda > Stylommatophora > Geomitridae > Candidula > Candidula unifasciata. Next base: position 650,476 of record CAJHNH020000125.1, on the reverse strand, counting down.
CTGCTACATGGTGTCAGCGACGTTGTGTAAGGGATCTGCTACATGATGGGAGCGACGTTATGTAAGGGATCTGCTACATGATGTCAGCGACGTTATGTAAGGGATCTGCTACATGATGTCAGCGACGTTATGTAAGGGATCTGCTACATGATGTGAGCGACGTTATGTAAGGGATCTGCTACATGATGTCAGCGACGTTATGTAAGGGATCTGCTACATGATGTCAGCGACGTTATGTAAGGGATCTGCTACATGATGTCAGCGACGTTGTGTAAGGGATCTGCTACATGATGGGAACGACGTTGTGTAAGGGATTTGCTACATGATGTCAGCGACGTTGTGTAAGGGATCTGCTACATGATGGGAGCGACGTTGTGTAAGGGATCTGCTACATGATGGGAGCGACGTTGTGTAAGGGATCTGCTACATGATGGGAGCGACGTTGTGTAAGGGATCTGCTACATGATGGGAGCGACGTTGTGTAAGGGATCTGCTACATGATGGGAGCGACGTTGTGTAAGGGATCTGCTACATGATGGGAGCGACGTTGTGTAAGGGATCTGCTACATGATGTCAGCGACGTTATGTAAGGGATCTGCTACATGATGGGAGCGACGTTGTGTAAGGGATCTGCTACATGATGTCAGCGACGTTATGTAAGGGATCTGCTACATGATGGGAGCGACGTTGTGTAAGGGATCTGCTACATGATGGGAGCGACGTTGTGTAAGGGATCTGCTACATGATGGGAGCGACGTTGTGTAAGGGATCTGCTACATGATGGGAGCGACGTTGTGTAAGGGATCTGCTACATGGTGTCAGCGACGTTATGTAAGGGATCTGCTACATGATGTCAGCGACGTTGTGTAAGGGATCTGCTACATGATGTCAGCGACGTTATGTAAGGGATCTGCTACATGATGTCAGCGACGTTATGTAAGGGATCTGCTACATGATGTCAGCGACGTTGTGTAAGGGATCTGCTACATGATGTCAGCGACGTTGTGTAAGGGATCTGCTACATGATGTCAGCGACGTTGTGTAAGGGATCTGCTACATGATGTCAGCGACGTTGTGTAAGGGATCTGCTACATGATGGGAGCGACGTTGTGTAAGGGATCTGCTACATGATGGGAGCGACGTTGTGTAAGGGATCTGCTACATGATGGGAGCGACGTTGTGTAAGGGATCTGCTACATGATGTCAGCGACGTTGTGTAAGGGATCTGCTACATGATGGGAGCGACGTTGTGTAAGGGATCTGCTACATGATGGGAGCTACGTTGTGTAAGGGATTTGCTACATGATGGGAGCGACGTTGTGTAAGAGATCTGCTACATGATGTCAGCGACGTTGTGTAAGGGATCTGCTACATGATAGGAGCGACGTTGTGTAAGGGATCTGCTACATGATGGGAGCGACGTTATGTAAGGGATCTGCTACATGATGTCAGCGACGTTATGTAAGGGATCTGCTACATGATGGGAGCGACGTTATGTAAGGGGTCTGCTACATGATGTCAGCGACGTTATGTAAGGGATCTGCTACATGATGTCAGCGACGTCATGTAAGGGATCTGCTACATGGTGTCAGCGACGTTATGTAAGGGATCTGCTACATGGTGTCAGCGACGTTATGTAAGGGATCTGCTACATGGTGTCAGCGACGTTATGTAAGGGATCTGCTACATGATGGGAGCGACGTTATGTAAGGGATCTGCTACATGATGTCAGCGACGTTATGTAAGGGATCTGCTACATGATGTCAGCGACGTTATGTAAGGGATCTGCTACATGGTGGGAGCGACGTTATGTAAGGCATCTGCTACATGGTGTCAGCGACGTTATGTAAGGGATCTGCTACATGATGTCAGCGACGTTATGTAAGGGATCTGCTACATGGTGTCAGCGACGTTATGTAAGGGATCTGCTACATGATGGGAGCGACGTTGTGTAAGGGATCTGCTATATGATGGGAGTGACGTTATGTAAGGCATCTGCTACATGATGTCAGCGACGTTATGTAAGGGATCTGCTACATGATGTCAGCGACGTTATGTAAGGGATCTGCTACATGGTGGGAGCGACGTTATGTAAGGCATCTGCTACATGATGGGAGCGACGTTATGTAAGGGATCTGCTACATGGTGTCAGCGACGTTATGTAAGGGATCTGCTACATGGTGTCAGCGACGTTATGTAAGGGATCTGCTACATGGTGTCAGCGACGTTATGTAAGGGGTCTGCTACATGATGGGAGCGACGTTATGTAAGGGGTCTGCTACATGGTGTCAGCGACGTTATGTAAGGCATCTGCTACATGATGGGAGCGACGTTTTGTAAGGGATCTGCTACATGGTGTCAGCGACGTTATGTAAGGGATCTGCTACGTGGTGTCAGCAACGTTATGTAAGGGATCTGCTACATGGTGTCAGCGACGTTATGTAAGGCATCTGCTACATGGTGTCAGCGACGTTATGTAAGGGATCTGCTACATGGTGTCAGCGACGTTATGTAAGGGATCTGCTACATGATGGGAGCGACGTTATGTAAGGGATCTGCTACATGATGGGAGCGACGTTATGTAAGGGATCTGCTACATGGTGTCAGCGACGTTATGTAAGGGATCTGCTACATGATGGGAGCGACGTTATGTAAGGGATCTGCTACATGGTGTCAGCGACGTTATGTAAGGGATCTGCTACATGATGGGAGCGACGTTATGTAAGGGATCTGCTACATGGTGGGAGCGACGTTATGTAAGGGATCTGCTACATGATGGGAGCGACGTTATGTAAGGGATCTGCTACATGGTGGGAGCCACGTTATTTAAGAGATCTGCTACATGGTGGGAGCGACGTTATGTAAGGGATCTGCTACATGTTGGGAGCGACGTTTTGTAAGGGATCTGCTACATGGTGGGAGCGACGTTTTGTAAGGGATCTGCTACATGGTGGGAGCGACGTTTTGTAAGGGATCTGCTACATTGTGGGAACGATGTTATGTACAAGATCTGCCACATGATGATGACTGTTTTCCTTCCTTTAGTATTACCTTTGTTTCGTAGGAGTGGAATACGTTTTTTGGGGGTGGGGGGGCGGGTGGGGGGGGGGGCGAATGAGAAAAAAAAGGGGGGGGGGGTTATTTCTGAATTGAAGTGTTCTGTTTTTTTTTATTTGTTGATAAAAACTTTGATCGAAACGTTTGCTTGCCAGTGAAGAAGAAATGAAACAACGATGGGATGAGCAAAAGGAGTATGAAGAAGTAAAAGAAGGGAAAAGAAGAAGAAGAAGAAGAAGAAGAAGAAGAAGAAGAAGAAGAAGAAGAAGAAGAAGAAGAAGAAGAAGAAGAAGAAAAGGAAAAGATAAAAAGGATAAAGAAGAACGGAGGGGAGAAGGCAGGCAGTGTAGGGAAGGAAAAATGTAGGAAAGAAGATTGCTCTCAATATATTTTAGGCTCACTCGTCTTCTTGATCTTTGTTTTGGATCAGGTATTCTCAGATCAGATGATCGGTGGGTTATTTAAACTTTCCACAGCAGTCGTATTCTGTGTCGTTCGCTGTAAAATATAATCGGTTTCTCTACAGCTTGCACGAAACTAAACAATTTCCAAAGCTGAGACACCCCCCCCCCCCCCCCCCACCCCCCCCCCCCACCCACCCACTCCCTTGAGTCTCAAATGGAATTAAATGCGAACTCTGAAAGAAGAGAAAACAAACAGCTGTGTTTTGCCTCACGTGGCGCGTTTATGCGAAATTATGCGAATTGTGGCGAGACGGTATGAGAAATGTTAGGCAACCATATAATTCATACGCGACAACCAGGACGAGGTATAATTAATGTGCCGTAACGCAGTGTTTCTCAACCTTTATACTTTCACGGCCCACCAAAACGGGGCACATTGTTTGGCGTCCTCGTGATGGCTAACCAGACATAGAAAGACAAACACATGTAGATGGCAGCTTATTTGTTTGATCCGATTTCCCAAAATTACAATATTTAGAGGTTAAAAAAAAAAATCCTATACACATGGCTGGAGCTTTCATTTTGATAGACACAGCGCTGCAATAACATTCATGTGATGACTCTGCTCTTGCCCCCCCCCCACTCCCACCACGCAGATAGGAAGTCAAACAAAAAAGATAAACAATCGGATAGTTCTATACTTCAGACATGGGTATTTTTTTTCGAATGATATGCAAAACTCAGACAGTGATTGGCAAAGACGAACTGCCAGCAGAACTTCTCAAAGTAGATCCCAACACAACTGCTTGCATTCTAGAACCATTGTTCAAGGATATTTGGGAAAAAGAAGTGTTGCCTGATGACTGGACTGAAGGAACAATAGTCAAAATCCCCAAAAAAGGAGACTTAACAGACTGCAATAGTTGGAGGGGAATTACTCTACTCTCAGTACCAAGCAAAATATTTTGTAAAATCATCATAATGCCGCTTGAAAAAGGAGTAGATAAATGCCTACGAGTGGAACAATCAGGATTCAGAAAGGGCAGAGGAACAACTGAGCACATCTTCGCCATACGTAACATTTTAGAACAATGCAACGAATGTCAGAGAAGTATATATATTAATTTTGTGAACTTTGAGAAAGCTTTTGACAGCGTCCATAGAGACGGTCTGTGGAAAATTTTACGACATTATGGAATTCCAGAAAAAATAGTCAACATAATTGCTCTCTTCTATAAAGACTTTTCCTGCAGTATACAAAATTACAATACATCTTTCCCAGTAAAGACGGGTGTAAGACAGGGATGTGTTATGTCATTTCTCCTCTTCAACCTTGTGATTGATTGGATACTAAAGAACACAGTAGACAGGACATTAAGAGGCATACGACCTTGATCATGACAAACAGTCCAAACCAACAACAAGTGACCATAAGTAACCAATCACTTGAAAATGTAGAACATTTCACATATTATGGCAGTGTGGTGTCCCTACTGGGAGGGACAGAGGAAGACATACAGTCACGTCTGAACAAAGCTAGAGCTGCTTTTGGAAGGATGAGGCAAATCTGGAAATCCAACAATTACTGCAGAGGAACGAAACTCCGACTATACAAGAGCATCATTTTGCCAGTTCTTCTTTATGGAGCGGAATGCTGGAGAATGACCAAAAAGGATGCACACAAGCTGTCCACCTTCCACCACACATGTCTACGTAGAATTATCAAAATTTTCTGGCCAGATGCAATCTCAAACACTAAACTACTTCAAGCCACAAACCAAGAAACTTTAGACAGTATGATTACCGAGAGAAGATGGAAATGGCTTGGCCACGTTATGAGAATGACTTCTGATATACCTGCCAAAACAGCTCTCACATGGACACCAGAGGGAAAGAGAAAACAGGGGCGCCCAAAAACAACATGGAGACGAACGATGGAAAGTGACCTGAGTGCGGCATCTTTGACATGGAAAACTGCACTGAAGATTGCACAGGACAGGAAAGCATGGAAAGTCCTATCTGAAGCCTCATGTGCCACTAGGCATAACGAGAACTGATGATGATTGCATTTTATATCTGGACACAGGACTGACATCAGATGCCAACTCGATCAGCTTTTCTTTGTTATGATGTTCAAAGTTTTCAGCCACTTTTTTAAAATGCTGATTTGTTTTGTTGAATATCTCTTGCACCAGTTTGATTCTCATCCTTGAGTTGTTATTCCTACATATTGCAATCCTTAAGGCGAAAACAAACTACATACCCACCCTGTTATATGTAAGGTAAAGAACCCTTTTCCAGGCGTATTGGGCAAATAGGGCTAGACCTATATTTTATAGACCAATCGGCATTGTTGGGTGATGTGTTCAGCATCACGCCGGCGCCTTTATTTCACATGACTTCACCTAGTACCCATTCGACCTGGTAGCAAAGGACCCCGTTAAATCTTCTTCTTCTTCTTTCGTTCGCCTAAAATAAGTTGTCTATATCAGCAATTTTGTCTCTTGTATAAATTTCACTGTTGTTGTTATTTCATTCAGTGGTCCATAGAGTTAACGTTCCACTGTTGTTCTTTCTGGCAAAAAGGTTTGCCTTAATGTGTCAAATTCGGTGCAGTCCTGGAGTACATGCTCTGCTGTCTGGGGCACCTTTCCACAGGTGCACATGGCTGATACGATTATCTTGAATTTTGTGTACATGTGGTTACGTAATCGGTTGTGCCCTGTTCACCCCGTTATATGATTAGGCAGACATTTTGTGGCACCTTACCCCTTCCCCTTGACTTTTCCGCCGGCCACCGGTGAGTCGTGCCCATAGTTTAAAGAACACTGCTGTAGCATACAGCCAGGGAGAAAACTGTTGAAAACACATTACAGCCCACCGTCTTGTGGGGAGACGGCTGTTGATTGATTGATAATCAGGATAAGACAACGCGTTTGTCTTGTATGTCTTGCGTGAAGCTGGTTGTGCATCATTTACAACATTGCGCCCGACATTCGCGGATGTAAACACCGGTTCTCAGGACGTACCAAAGCAACGCAACTATTCGTATTTTAACTAGAAAATTATCCTTACCACTTAGTGTTGTTTTTGAACGGTCTTTGCACATACCATTGTCAAAATGAGTGACAGAAAGTGGTCTTGTGCCAGTCACCTGCAATTGAACGGGACCCGGTGTGTTCATAAGTCCTGATCCACATTCACCGACGCTGTCTAGTTTGTCTTGTCGTTTCGGATATATATGTTCTTCAGTTGTATAATCCTCAGATTGGTGCCTCCCCCCCCCCCTCTTTTTTTTTCAACTTTTCAAGCTGATTTTTTAACACCTGACTTAAGCAGTTAGTTTTCTTCCTAAATTGTTTTGTTTAAAGATATATTTATCTAATTCTTCAGTTTGATCTTTCTACTTTCCTTTAGTTATAGGCAAAAACTATATTTCAGTTTCCAGCTAATATTTCTACTTCCTATTTTGTACCAGTGCAGACGATGCAAGTAGTTTGGTTATATGTGCATATCTTGCCTTTCCTGTCCGGCTCTCTAGCGTAGTTGGTTAAACCTGACATCGCTGTGACCGGCTGATAAACTTCTTGTGGTCTGGGTTCACCTCCCGGGGATAGACAGAAAAGCCACACATCTCCCAGATTTACGGCACCTATCATGGAATCTAGGCCGAAGGGTTGCGATATCCATAGTACCGAGCCAAAGGGTTGAGAACTCATGGTTTATGGATATAAAAAAAAAAAAAAAAAATCTTGCCTTTCCTTATATCGCTGAGTGACGACCAGATTCACCGGTCACACTCCGCTGCACTATTCTCTTCAGACAGTGATGATCTATTCTATTTGCTTTTCGCTATTGTTCGTTTGCCCCCAAAGGGCCTTGGCCACATGCACCTTGTCGTGCAACAATTCACCACCATATGGTGCAGAACCGGCCATATTTTGTTGGAAACAGACTGCATCCCCCTAAACCACACCGATTCACTACCTTAACTCAAAAGGTAAAAGGTAAGGTAAGTCGAGAGATGTAAACCAGCGTCATTGCACACAGTTATAAAAAACCAAAAGTGCTCTGCCACACTAGGGACAGCTGATAAGACACTGTCCGCCTGTGTCGCCGTCCGCACGCAACTCCATAGCTACAGCGATGTTCCTCCATTTACCCCAGAGACTCTGGTACCCATTACCTATAGACTGGGTGAACCCCGGAAACCGCCCGGTTTCGAACACCGGCCGTGGGCTGCAACGAGTCCCAGCTGGATGTGAAAGCGAGTTTCCTATCGACTGCGCTAACGCGGCCTTAACTCAAAAGGTTCTAACTACAGTTTCCACTTTCACGCACTGTTAATAACAGTCGGGGCTTTCCCGGCTTTTTATGCCAGAGATGCTCTAGCGGCGGGCAGCTATTATCTGTGATTGTCTAGAATCTGTGCGTTGCTCTCCCCGTCGCTCCCAGCGTCCCGTGTATTGATTAAGCCCCGAAGGCTGTCGAGCGTGAATCAGATAGAACCGAGAATGAAGAGCCAGTCTGAGATTTGTTTCCACCACTCAGCCGAACTACGCGCATCTTGTTTGGAGGGAAGATCGTCTGATTTGTTATGCAGTTGTAAATTAAAAAAAAGTTTGGCATTAACGTCTCAAAAAGCGGGGGTGTGTTTTTAATCGATTGCCTGTTACGTTGTTACTTTTTATTGTAGCGTTTGTTACAGCGCAACATAGGTCATCTGTTTGGTAGCTTAGTTGGTATGTGTAGTTGTGTTAGTTGAAACAGGTTTGTGTCTGAATTAATACAGTTCATTTATTTAAGACAGGTGGTTAATTTTTAGCACTGGTAGTTGCAGAAGTAGTAGTAGCAGTTGTTGTTGTCGTCGTCGTAGTAGCAGTAGTAGTTTTTGATGTTGTTGCCGTATTAGTACTACTACTAGTCATAGTAGGGATATCCTTCGAAAAACAGCCAGATACTATGGCGGCCAAAAACACACCCTGACAGGGCCTCAGTCACATGTAAATTGCGAAATACCTCCGACGAACACATTGCGGCAAAACTAGGATTACTGTCCGTTGAAAATTTTGAGAAACGCAACAATAAACACGATAATAGCGACATGGCAGGGAGACTAAGCGCTCCGACGCAGGTTAGCGATAATGTTCTTCCAATTAAACTCACCCCCGCGCAGTTATGCTCCAATGTCACGAGCAGCAGCTACCGCATCTCCTGCAACTTCGTCCAATTTATTTGCTCGTGAGTTCTAGCCATCTCGCGCCACGCGTAGCGGCGCGGGAGACACTTTCTGCGGTGAAAACTCCGTTACCAATGCGGCACCGATCATATTTAGCCCAGTTTCAATGGCGCCACAGCCACAAAGAGAAGATTTTCGGGCACTATTTGCAACTTCTGTGCCACTATTTTCAGATATAAAGGCCTAAATTATCGCTGTAATTTTTTTTTCGTTCCTCGTTATTTTCGAGTTTAAGTTTTTGAATGTTTACAACACACGACCTAATGAGGCACTGCCAAGGTGTGTTTTTGGCCGTCATTACATGTGGCCGTAATTCGGAGGACAGCCCATAGTAGTACTACGACCAGTAGTTGTAAGAATATTAGTACCGATAGTTATAATAGTACCTCTCGTAGTAATAGCAGTAGTAGTGGTAGTAGGCTTTATAAATAATTGTAGTGTCGTAGCAGCATCAGCACTAGTAAAGTTAATGGTGGTACTTGTAGTACTCACTAGGACACTCGCCTCCGCCCTGAAGATCTTAGATTCGAATCCGCATCCAGTCGGATTGTCCCCCTCTAGAAATGACCTTGGCTTCCATGTCGACCCAGCCTAAATAAAATGGGTGCCATGTAAGATCCGGGAAGGAATCGCGACAGTAGAGTTAATATCTGTACTACTGTTAAGTTTGTCATTTGAGTATCTAATATAGCCCTTTTGCTCTCTCTCTCTCTCTCTCTCTCTCTCTCTCTCTCTCTCTCTCTCTCTCTCTATATATATATATATATATATATATATATATATATATATATAGTAACATTTGTGAAATTTATTCGATTAGCAGTATTTTTTTAAAACTATAGCACCGTTATAGGTCAAGCGAAAGCTGCATTTCAGAATATGAAAAATATCTTATGCAATAAATCGCTCTCATTTAATGTCAGAATGATGGTACTAAAATGTTACAAAGAACCTGTTCTGTTGTATGGCAGCGAATCTTGGAATGTCACTGAACAAATTAAGAAGAATTTGGAAGCAACAGAGACGTGGTTTCTGAGACGAATGTTACGAATACCTTGGACGGCCAGAGTAATTAACAACGAAAGAGGCTAACGAAAGTAGATCTCTATATACAACAATAAGAAAGAGACAAACACTGCTCTTTGGCCACATAATGAGAAGAGAGACGTTGGAGAACATCTTGACAGCTGGAAAGATCAGTGGAAAGAGGGGTAGAGGCAGACCAAGAGAGATGATGCTGGATGGGCTGAAACGATGGCATGGAGGGATATCATCAAGAAAGCTGCTCCAGTCAATCAGGGATCGTGATCTGTGGAGACGCATGAGCGCCTACGCCAGTTGGCATGCACATGATGATGATGATAGCACTGTTAGTGATGACTTCTTCCTCCTTAAGTCCATACCGTTTGTTGTTGGTGATCATGTCTACTCACCACCTTCTTTCTCGTGTACTTTCAGTCAGCTCTGGCCAAGATGATCCTCCATGCCATGATATCAAGCTGTCCAGCATCTGTTCTCTCGGTCTCCCTCTCCCTCTCCTCCCCTCCAACTTTCCTACTGTCACGATGTACTCCAGTTTTTCTCCTTCTCATCACATGACCAAGGAATGTAAACTGTCTTTTTTTTCTGATATGGGCAGTTAGTTTTCTTCGTGAGTCAGTTTCTTTCAAGACGTCTTCATTACTATTTTTTTTTATCAGTCCAGGGTATTCTCATCATACGTCTATAAAACCATGTCTCCACAGCTTTCAAATAATTTTTCACTTGTATACCGACTTTCCATGATTTACTTTTATATATTAGGATACCATTTATATAATGTATGTTGTACAAACATGACTTTGTTTTGTAAAATACTCACAGTAGGTTGCAATATCTTTCTGTGAGAGCAGTGCCTATACTGGGTGGGCTGTCCTAGGCATTGTGCCTGTAGAGGCGTCCTCTGCCTGGTATAGTTAAAACGATGAACAGTGCCCATACTAGACAGGCTGTCCTAGCCATTGGGCCTATTGAGGCGTCCTTAGCCTAGCATAGTTCAAGCGATGAACAGTGTCATACTCGGCGGTTTGTCCTAGCCATTAGGCATATAGAGTCGTCCTCAGCCTAGCACAGTTAAAGCGATGAGCAGTGTCATACTAGGGGGATGGGGGGGGGGGGGGGTGTCCTAGGCATTAGGACTTTAGAGGCCTCATCATCCTAGCACAGTTAAAGCGATGAGCAGTATCATACTGGAAAAAAAAAGGGGGGGGGGGTCGTCCTAGGCATTGGGCCCATAAAGGCGTCCTCTGCCGAGCATAGTTAAAGCGATGAGCAGTGTCATACTGGGCGGGTTGTCTAAGCCATTAAGCCTACAGAGGCGTCCTCAGCCTAGCACAGTTAAAGTGATGACCAGTATTTAAATTCCCAGCTGCTGACCGCGTTTATCCATCACCTGCCCTCGCCATGACTTCATGTAACCCCTGATCGGGTGGGAGAAGGTTGGAGGGGGGGGGGGGGTCGGGGCGGGGGGGGGGGGGGGGTCGTGCTAAGTGGGTCTCTAGTGATAACTGGAAACATTTATGTAGTGCAACTATCTGAATCTATAGCGGCTGTAAGTGTCACTTCTGGCAGTTTTTATGTCGTAAATTTGTTTGTCTATAACACTGTTAGCTTTCGAAGTTATTTGTGTAGCACCACTGTGTGAATACGCCGTACCGTTAGGTGTAACTTGTAACAGTTACGCGTATAGGTCGCTTGTTTGCATCTGTAGCGACTGTTTGTTGTAACTTGTAACAGTTATTTGCGTAGCACAGTTGTGTGGGAGCTTTTAGTTTAAATCTGTGACATTTATTTACACAGTATATTTGAATCTGTAGGGCCTGTTTGTTGTAACTTGTAACAGTTATTGTTTCCTCTTCTACTTCACATTCCCTAGGTGGCATCTTATCCCATAACTTGAATTTTGCGTGCACATCTATTTTATAGATCTATATTATATTTTGGTCATAGCAAGCGCCACGACGGATTTGAAAAAAATTATAGGAGAAGGCATGGTACCAGGAAGGAGGGGCAGGGGCAGGGGCCGACCGGCACGAAGATGGGCACAGGATATAAGTGACTTCTTGAGTGTGAAAGTACATGAGGCGGGAGAACTGGCGAGAGACCGAGTTTCTTTCAGGCAGACAGTGATGAGAGCGACGTTCTGCAAAGGACATGCTACATGATGATGATAATGATAATGATATTATTTGCATGTAGACTGCCGATTGGTCGCCTCTCACGCAGATACAGTCCGACTTTAGAGGAAGCACCCCTAATTAGTCACGACATGCTGGTTAGGGAGGGTCTGTTTTTGTTTGTTTGTGGGCTCTGGAACCCAGACAGGGAGTAAACTGTTTGGATTAGCAGCACTGCGTGCTTTGACAGCTTTACAGCTAAAGTCCTAATGTTGATTTCTATATCGCCGACATCTGAAACTGGATAGTAATCATGCTGCTAACTCTGACATTTTTAGCTGTTACAGTTATGTGAAATGCGATGTCTCCGAAGAGTCACCAACAATACACGAAGAGACAGAGTCACAAACGTCAGCATTAGAGACAAAGTTGGAACAAGAGCATGCATGGAACATATTGAAAGACAGAGAATGAAGTGGTTTGGCCATTTAATAAGAATGCAACCGGATCAGATTGCCTATAAGGCCTTTTACAGTAGAACATCGGGAAGAAAGGCCAGAGGAAAACCCAGGAAAAAATGGATAGATGAAGTAGCTGAATACGACCAGAGGATCCAGAAAACTGTCCCTCAAATCTCGCGAGAGGCACAAAACAAATATTTTAAACCACGACACTGGACTGCAACCCGGTAAAAGTGAAGAAGACAATAGATAGATAGACAGTTGTGTTGATAGAAGTGTTTTTGACAGGATCCTGTTACCTGTGCGTGCGCTTGTAAACCCGCCATTAAAAAGAAAGATAAATTGTAAGTTTCAGCATCGTGTACACTTTAATATTAAAACTTTGTCATCGGTTTTGTGGAATGAAAAAGATTGAAGTTTGGACAATTCTTTTGTTAAAACTTGGGCTGTACCGAATAGTGATTTTCACTATTCGGCCAAATACGAATAGCGGGACCAACTATTCGGCCGAATACGAATAATGTATAGTGTATCTTCTTCTTCTTCACTTCCTCTTTTACCGCTGTGGGTGTCGAGGGAGATATAAGGTTCTGTTTCTAGCTCTTCTGGCTGCCTCGACCATAGGCACATCGTGCTGTTGTAGAGTTTCTCTGATGTTATCCTTCCATCTTGTTCTTGGTCTACCCCGTGTTCTACGTCCTTCTTCTCTTTCCATGTATGCTTTGTATGGTATGGTGTCACAAGGCATTCTGTCTAAGTGGGCAAACTATTTCACTTGCTGTCTTTGTATGTAATCCAGAATTGGTTCTGTGCCGACTTGTTCTCTTATGATCTCATTCCTGATCTTATCTCTTATGGCCACTCCTACAGCCCTTCTCAGACATCTCATTTCCGTGGTTACTAATTTTCTTTTATGGTTTGTTGTGAGTGACCATGTCTGGCACTGGTAGCACAGAGTTGGAATAAATATCCTTTGAATAAGATGTCTCTTTGTGCTGATTGGGATTGTCTTATGCTGTAAGAGGGGAGCTAGCTGTCCCAATACTTGGTTTGCTTTACTGCATCTTATGTCAATTTCTTTATCCAATTTCCCATCTTCGGTAAATGTAGTTCCCAGATATTTAAACTCAGATGCCTGTTTAATGCCTTTGTATTCTATTGCTATGTTTAGATTTGTCTTCTTTTTTCCTATTGACATTACTTCTGTCTTTTCAGTGTTGATTCTCATATTATTTGTTTTACATTCTTCATTCATGGATGTTAGATGTTGTTGCAATAATGTATAGTGTATAATATATATATATAAAACACACACACACACACACACATTCATAATGTCAAATGTACGCTCAACTTTTACTTCACATAAAGTAGCACAGAAAGGTCATCTTCCTTCTTATTTAGCATTCTGAGCCCTTGAGGTTTACTGTTGCAGATATCACTCGTCTCCATTCACAAGGTCTGTCAGTTAAGTAATAATACCAATTCCATAAAAATGAAAATATTCAACAGTTGAAGATATAACCTGAATTTTATTCAAAGTAAGCCCTGTGTGCACTGATGCAGCAAGTGGCACGATCTAACAAACACTTAAACGACCTCTGTAGTTCTTCTGTTGTTATGACCCCTAAAGTCGACGTTTCGGCCCTTTGGATGTCATCAACAACGTTAAAGACGCGTCTTTTCAATCGTCTTTAATTTTGGGAATCTAATCTAAAACTAATCACGGGGAGACAAATCTGGGGAATAGGATGGAAGGCTGAGAACACACACTTGTTTTGGGACCAACTAGTCTTGTGTTGATTATGTCTCTTAGGTACTCAACCCTCAGATGTTTTTGATCCCTCAGACAACGAATGTGGTACAAACCAGCAAGCAACTTTTTTATCTTTGCCAAATTCTTGCACTAAAATGTTACGAGTGGTCTCTCTAATTATACCATATTAATCTGCCATCATCCTCACAGTAAAACAATGATCTTCTTGTATCTGTTCTCTGACTTCTGCAATGTGTTCATCATTACGAACATAAATTTGGCGACCAGGTCTAGGTGCATTAATAATCATTTCCACACCACTTTAGAATAGTGAATACCACCTGAAAATGTGTGCACGAGGTGAAAAATTATCCCCATAAATTTGTTACATCAGTTCAACTGTTTCAGTGGCGCTTTTTCTGAGTTTAAAAAAATTTTATGTTAGCTTTTTGCTCCATGCTGATTACGTAACAATGCCCGTCTGACTAGGTCAACAAAAGGGCGGCTTCTTTGTTGTCTGCTTATCGAGCGGCGATGAAAAGTTGCCAGATCATAGGTGAATGTTGCCTCTTTAGATTTCACGCTTTGCTTCATAGATGACGTTTTTGTCTTGGCCATAATATAATCAGTCTCATTACTTAATTGTCAGACCTTGTATTTAGCTTCTGCCATCATCTGTTATTAGGTGTCCAGGCTAAGAGAAACTTGTTGCTTGTTACAATTACAGTGTCCCTGTAGACATTATTTGCTGTGCAGTAGAACATCGAGACGTATTGAAATTCAGAGATGAAGTCAGGCGTCTGCTTCGCTCCCCCGAGCAAGATTTCAAGCACCTTTAGCTCCCTAACCGGGGTTTGATTCCTAGAACTTTATCTGGTACCCATTTAGGTCTGGGTCGACCAAGGTAATGTTGAAAAATGTGCGGCACCGTTCAGTTTTGAACCTACGACCTCTGGATCCGCAGGCGAGGGTAATATGGGAAAGCGTTCGGGAATAAAACCTGAGAACAAGTTTGGAGATGGAGCCCCTAAGGCATTTCCATGTTGGCAACTCCTGTGACGGTTCTGATGCCAGGTTACATAAGCTACTACCTTTTTACTGGTCAACATCGGTGACCTCGAGATTGGGAACCTGCTGCTGGGAAGTTTGGACAACGGATCATGGCACACGGGTAGTAACCCATAGAGGCTCCTGTTCTTTCTTCTAACTCAAGTCTGAGTCCGAAGAATCTCAGCGCAGGCTCTGTAGCACGGGCGAGGATCCTGAAATGCTTTGGGTAGATTTTTAACTCCAGATTTTGACCCTAGGCTACTCTTTTCGATTTTCAACTGCCAAGGGATTTCTTACGTGCGCAGCAATACACACGGGCGTCCGATCTCACTGCCCAGAGCCCAGGGGAAATACTAGAAGTCCAAGTCCACGTGAAAAAATCTCAGCCCTACCAGAACTGGTTTTCCACATTCTATTTCTATTTTGCCACCGTCCTGACAAGGATACGCAAATCGTAATGGAACACAAAGTAAACGGAGGGATGAAGTTAGCAAAAATCGATACACATCTGCTATTCGTACCCACACAGTCCTTGTCGTCCTGTAGGAATTAATTGAAAAGTAAAGTTTAAATATTCATGGACTGGCGGCAAATGTTGTCAGTCGCCAGTGTTTTATGTTGCTGGAAGTGTCCAGATTGTTGACAGTCTCCTTGTTGCCAGGCAATCAGTGCTTCGTTAGTTAGCTGTGTGCGTTTTGTGCGTGTGCCCAATTAACTGTGCTGATTACAGTAGTGCGGTGACCGTTTCATTATTCATCACCATTATCATCGCCGTCCACTATCTTTTCCACCACCATAAACACCATTATCTTCTTCTTCTTCTTCTTCTTCGTCTTCTTCTTCTTCTCTTCTTCTTCTTCTTCTTCTTCTTCTTCTTCTTCTTCTTCTTCTTCTTCTTCTTCTTCTTCTTCTTCTTCTTCTTCTTCTTATTTTTCTTCTTCTTCCTCTTCCTCTTCCTCTTCCTCTTCTTCTTCTTCTTCTTCCTCCTCCTCCTCCTTCGTTCCTCATCCTCCTTCCTTCTTCTTGTCTTATGTGATAAAGCATCACCGAGAAGGGTTAGGTGTAAGTTTACTATCGTCTGCTAGTTGCATACTTGTGTCAGTGTCATATTGCGCTTCTGTCTTGTCTCTTTTACTCCTGCTACCCATTACTTTCACTCCCTCCACCCAACTCTTTCTTGGTCGGCCTCTTGACTTGTAGCCTGCTGTTCTCATCTAGTACGATGTAGCTGCTGGCTGATTTGGTTCCATTCTCACCACATGACCAAATCATTTGGCGTTCTGTGAAATCATTTACCGGCGCTGTGCCCACTATTGTGTTCTCAGTTCTCCTTTAGTGACCTTGTCTCTTTGGGGTTTTCCCGCCTTATTTTTCATTTATTTCATCTCACATCCTTTTTTTTTACATTTATGTTTTTGTTTTCTATTCCAGTTATTACCGCCACCATAATCCTTATACCAACATCTCGTTCTGCGGGCCACGATAGCACACCGTATGATTACTTTAAATGACAGTCAAATGCTCGCCTCTTCCCCCCCCCTTTTTTTCCCCCCGTTATGAAATCAATTTCCATCTCCATACTGATAATTTTCCTACAGCCTTTGGCTTACATCTTTGTTGCGCCTCTCATTCGTTTGTCCTTCCCCTGATCTCCATCCTGCTGTACTTTACATTTCATTTGTTCACCCCCTTTTCCCCGGTCTGCAACATAATTTCATGAGTTTCTATGTCTTCTTCCTGTCTCCCTCTTTGACTTAGAATTTGATTTGTTTATCCTTTCCCGCCCCTACTCCTTATTTATTTATCCATGGCCTCCTCCTTATGCTCCTCCTCATTATCCGCATCTCCACCTACTGATTGCACCAGAGTGGCCATGTTCAAGTTTCTATAATTTTCATGACACATTCTTATGCTCATTGATTGTGTTAGTGATGAACAAATAAACTGGTCATTAAACCTGCTTGTGAGCTCACGGAGCGCTGTCTTCATAATTTCACATTGATTTTTTTTAGAGGTTTGTAGTTTGACATTGGCTGCCTCCCCATCTCTTGCTTTTCAAGGCGTGTTTCTTAAATTGTTCTAACACGAACACTGTAATGGGACTTGGTGATCACCGTGCGCCGCAAGGGAATGACTTGTATTTGTTTGTTCCCTATCTTTGTTCCGAGATAGATTACATTTGAATTGGTCGATCACAGTGTGCAGCCAATGAATGACCTGTCTTTGTTTGTTCTCTATCTTTGTTCTGAGATTACATTTGGATTGGTTCTCCAACGTTCATTGACATATATTAAACTGAAATAACGTTAAAACTGAAAATATGTAGCTTGGTTCTAAAACTATACCATTTAGTGTACCATATTTGTGCCCGTAACCGTCGCACATGTACTTTGTGGACCACTTGTGGCATTTCTTTACCGGAATGGCTTCCACAAGTTCCTGTAGTAATTATTAATTTACAGGGTAGGGGATCTGGCTACCACGTCTAACATTCCTCCTTTCTCATCCGGACTTGGGACCGGCAGTAGGGGTCTTAGCGTTCACCAGCAGTAAACTCCCGTGGAAAGTCCTGGCTGCTTGAGAGTTAGAGACAAGATGCCAGTGAGCAAGTGAACTTATATACAGTTGATACTCTTATGAAGTGGAACCGCCGTGGTCTAGCGGCTAGACGCTGGCCTGTGCATCGGAAGGTCGCGGGTTCGGTTCGTGACGAGAGCCGGTAATATTTTCAAAAATGACCTTGGCTTCCAAGTCGACCCAACCTTGAGTGGGAACCAGGTGCAGTCCCGGGAAAGTAAAGGCGGCCGGCGTGATGCTGACCACATCACCCACCAAGTGCCGTCTTGTCTATACAATAAAGGTCTAAGCCTATATACCCAGTACCCAAGAAAGGCGTGAAAAATGGTCCTTTACTCTTATGAAGTCATCTAAGCCTGTATGAGCACCAAGAAACAGTATATAAACAGCATATTCAGCTGTATGAGCACCAAGAAACAGTATATAAACAGCATATTCAGCTGTATGAGCACCAAGAAACAGTATATAAACAGCATATTCAGCTGTATGAGCACCAAGAAACAGTATATAAACAGCATATTCAGCTGTATGAGCACCAAGAAACAGTATATAAACAGCATATTCAGCTGTATGAGCACCAAGAAACAGTATATAAACAGCATATTCATACCAAGGCTTTGCTACCCGTGCCAAAATGTGACATTAAAAATAGTTCGCTTACATAAAGTGAAGGACTCTTTTCAACGCCTTTCAGGCGTATTGGGCATATAGGGTTAGACCTATATTTTCTGGACCAAACGGCGCAATTGGTGGGTGATGTGGTCAGCATCACGCCGACCACCTTTACTTCCCAGGACTGTACCTGGTACCCACTCAAGGCTGGGTCGACCTGAAAGCCAAGGTAATTTTTTGAAAAAAAAAAAGTCCGGCCTCCATGAAGAACCGAACCCACGACCTTCCGATCAGAAGGCGAGCGCCTAGCCTCTAGACCGCGGCGGCTCCCAATAGTTCGCTTAGCTAAAATTGAAATGACACTTATCGGAGAAACCACACATTCCACCAGATTCCTATCGGAGCAACCACACATTCCACCAGATTCCTATCGGAGAAACCACACATTCCACCAGATTCCTATCCGAGAAACCACACATTCCACCAGATTCCTATCGGAGAAACCACACATTCCACCAGATTCCTATCGGAGAAACCACATATTCCACCAGATTCCTATCAGAGAAACCACACATTCCACTAGATTCCTATCAGAGAAACCAAACATTCCACCAGATTCCTATCAGAGAAACCAAACATTCCACTAGATTCCTATCCGAGAAACCACACATTCCACCAGATTCCTATCGGAGAAACCACACATTCCACCAGATTCCTATCGGAGAAACCACACATTCCACCAGATTCCTATCGGAGAAACCACACATTCCACCAGATTCATATCGGAGAAACAAAACATTCCACCAGATTCCTATCGGAGAAACCACACATTCCACCAGATTCCTATCGGAGAAACCACACATTCCACCAGATTCCTATCAGAGAAACCAAACATTCCACCAGATTCCTATCGGAGAAACCAAACATTCCACCAGATTCCTATCGGAGAAACCAAACATTTCACCAGATTCCTATCGGAGAAACCACACATTTCACCAGATTCCTATCGGAGAAACCAAACATTCCACCAGATTCCTATCGGAGAAACCAAACATTCCACCAGATTCCTATCAGAGAAACCACACATTCCACCAGATTCCTATCAGAGAAACCAAACATTCCACCAGATTCCTATCGGAGAAACCAAACATTCCACTAGATTCCTATCAGAGAAACCAAACATTTCACCAGATTCCTATCGGAGAAACCACACATTCCACCAGATTCCTATCGGAGAAACCACACATTCCACCAGATTCCTATCGGAGAAACCAAACATTCCACCAGATTCCTATCGAAGAAACGACACATTCCACCAGATTCCTATCGGAGAAACCACACATTCCATCAGATTCCCATAGGAGAAACCACAAATTCCACCAGATTCCTATCGGAGAAACCACACATTTCACCAGATTAACAAGCAGAAAATACAATAGCTGGGTCATCTCGCTGAAATGCAGACTCTGTCGTCTTCTCTTCCCGGAAAAACGATGTCTTTAATGTCATCAGCCCATATTCTAACGTAGCACCCTCTTTCTCTCTTATCAGATCTGAAGTTTAGCAAAGGGTTTACATCGTATGGTTTCTGGATTTAAAGAAAAGAAGAGTGTAGCGACTGTGCTGTATACATTATTTCCCATCTTACTGTAGGTGTTATTTTAATTTCGATAAATACAATTTTATTTTACAGTTTATTACTATTAATATTTTAAATGGCAGAAGGTGAAGGCACCAGGGCTGTCTGAACACATGGGCTGGCTGGGCATCTGCCCGGGAACCTTACAAGCGTAGGGATCCCCTGTGCTAATCCGTGTATGTCAAGTGACCATGTATTTACATCTCATTTTCGCGCGCGCACGCACGCACACACACACTCTCTCTCTCTCTCTCTCTCTCTCTCTCTCTCTCTCTCTCTCTCTCTCTCTCTCTCTGTCTCTCTTTCTCTCTTCAACTACAGTAATGCTTTCCGTCTGTGAGATTATTTGATTAGCTTAGAGTCAATATATCGATTCTGGTCTGGTGGTAGGGAAGTTACACAGGCGGGTCCACATTAGTTTTTATAGCATGTGCATTTCAGCGGGAGTATTGGAATGTTTGCCCCACCGGGACTCTGTCGGATTACGTCCCTTTCACGGCGAGTTGAGGAAACGGATAAACATCTCAAAGTTATTGAACATTAGTCGTTCTGTCGGCTTGGAGCCGTTGTGAAATTCTTCAGAGAGTCAAATTACTAGTTCCAATATTGGGAATGTTTAAGCCTCTAGACGCTGTGTGTATTCATATTTTTTTAAATAGTTATTTTATTGGAGTATGTGTGGTACGGTAGACATAGTAATGGTCTGTATGCATAGTAAGGTTGTTAGACTACGGTGTACAAGTATCGCACTTTTGTAATATATAATTATGTCTGTCTTTTATGTTTGTTTTGGATGTCTGTCCTTCTGCCCTGTTTGTCTGGTCTGTTTATATTTTCCCACCTTTTTACCTTTCTCCCTTTTGTGTTGTTTTCTTCCCATCTCTTCGTTTTTATTTTGAATAAACTTGTTGAACGCACTCAAAAACAACACCACAATAACACTTACAAACGACAACGAATGTAAAACAGACTTAACGAAAATATGAGCAACATACACAATACTTAAAAAAAAAATAAAACAATTGCTTATCCCATCTGTCTATATGCCACGTTTATCTTGTCTGTCTGCTATGTTTATCTGTCTGTCATATCTGCTTATCCTTTCTGTCTCTTTGTCCTGTCTGCACTGTTTGTTTGCCATTATGTTATATTTGTTTGGCTTGTGTCTTTGTCTGTTTGCTTACTCTGTTTCATGTTCTCCAAGTATTGCCAGGCCTGCCTGTCTGGACTGTCTGCCTGGGTGCTTGCCTGATCTGTTTGTCTTTTCTCTTTGTATGTCTCTCGGCTTACTTGCCTGCCTGTATGTCCGCCTGTTCTCCCACCCCCTTTCACCTGTCTGCCTGCTGTCTGTCTTATATCCTTTCAGATGTCCACTCTACCACAAAGGTCGTCAGTACTCAGTCTCTAGCACCAACATCACTAGCGCCTCTGCCTACCTGCCTGTTTGTCTTATATCCTATCAGATGTCAGCTCTACTACAAAGGTTGTCAGTAGTCAGTCTCCAATACCAACATCACTAGCGTCTCTGCCTACCTGCATATAAACACGCGTGCACCTCTGTGACGTAAAGATACGTGAGCGCGCTTCACAATCCTCCAAATACTGGAGTTTGATTACCGCGACGGGCGTTTAGAAAAAGACTTTTCGGTACTTCTAAATAGCTGACCACAAACAGGGGGATCCACAGGTTACGGGACAGTCCAGTATTTGAGGGGTGGATAGTTTTGTAATTTGGCATTTCATTTGAACAACTTTTTTCCTGCTGTCTGCCAGCCTTTCTGCAGGTGCGCTGCTTAACTGTAATGACACAGATTTACTTTTGTCGCACCTCCTTACTGTAGTGGCACAGCCTTACTGTAATGGCGCAGATTTACTGTTGTCGCACCGCCTTAATGTAGTGGCACAGCCTTACTGTAATGGCGCAGATTTACTGTTGTCGTACCGCCTTAATGTAGTGGCACAGCCTTACTGTAATGGCACAGATTTACTGTTGTCGCACCGCCTTACTGTAGTGGCACAGCCTTACTGTAATGGCACAGATTTACTGTTGTCGCACCGCCTTACTGTAGTGGCACAGCCTTACTGTAATGGCACAGCCTTACTGTAGTGGCATAGCCTTACTGTAGCGGCGCCGCTTTACTGCAGTCCCACCGCTTTACTGTAGTGGCACAGCCTTACTGTAGTGGCACCGCCTTACTGTAGTGGCACCGCCTTACTGTAGTGGCACCGCCTTACTTTAGTGGCACCGCCTTACTGTAGTGGCACCGCCTTACCGTAGTGGCACCGCCTTACTGTAGTGGCACCGCCTTACTGTAGTGGCACCGCCTTACCGTAGTGGCACCGCTTTACTGTAGTGGCACCGCCTTACTGTAGTGGCACCGCCTTACTGTAGTGGCACCGCCTTACTGTAGTGGCACCGCCTTACTGTAGTGGCACCGCCTTACTGTAGTGGCGCCGCCTTACTGTAGTGGCACCGCCTTACCGTAGTGGCACCGCCTTACCGTAGTGGCACCGCCTTACTGTAGTGGCACCGCTTTACTGTAGTGGCACAGCCTTACTGTAGTGGCACCGCCTTACTGTAGTGGCACAGCCTTACCGTAGTGGCACCGCCTTACTGTAGTGGCACCGCCTTACCGTAGTGGCACCGCCTTACCGTAGTGGCACCGCCTTACTGTAGTGGCACCGCCTTACCGTAGTGGCACCGCCTTACTGTAGTGGCACCGCCTTACTGTAGTGGCACAGCCTTACCGTAGTGGCACCGCCTTACTGTAGTGGCACCGCCTTACTGTAGTGGCACCGCCTTACTGTAGTGGCACCGCCTTACTGTAGTGGCACCGCCTTACTGTAGTGGCACCGCCTTACTGTAGTGGCGCCGCTTTACTGTAGTGGCACCGCCTTACCGTAGTGGCACCGCCTTACTGTAGTGGCACCGCCTTACTGTAGTGGCACCGCCTTACTGTAGTGGCACCGCCTTACTTTAGTGGCGCCGCCTTACCGTAGTGGCACCGCCTTACTGTAGTGGCACCGCCTTACTGTAGTGGCACCGCCTTACTGTAGTGGCACCGCCTTACTGTAACAGCGCAGCTTTACAGTAGTGACGCCGTGGACGAGGTTGGCCCCTCACCATGTGATATTGTGAAAGACAGCGTGGAATCACGCATCCATTGCAGTCAGGCTCAATGATGGGGACAGCTTTGATTTTTTTTAAAATAGATCCCTGTGTCATTTAAGGAGCTCAATTTCGGAGAACACCCACTGCTGCCTAACGAGTATGCCGTAAGAGGCGACTAATATAATAATAAGGGGTGTTTCCTGCAAAGCTGTAGTGCATCTGCCAGAGAAGCAAGAAACTGACAGTCTGCATCCAGATAAGCCAGATCTGCCAAATGGATGTGCACGCAAAACGCAGATTCTGGATCCAGACCAAAGTCCCGGAATGGACGAACAACTAGAAACTTTCTGTGAGAGTTTAGCCAGTATGATCAGTAGTTGACCCCTTCCCGCATTCCCAGACGATAGGGTTATATTCTTCTATAGGGAGTCACTGGCACCACAGCAATGGTCAGTGTGACTAGCGTGACCCACAAAGTCTTCCACAGCTGGAGCATAGGATGCCAGGACAATTGTTGCCATCGTTTCTATTGAACGGGTCTGCGTTTATTCTACTGCGGGCTGCTGCCTGCAGGTCTGACACCCGGAGATGAGAGAATCTCAGTCTAAATGGTGGCAGACAACCAGGCACATCCCAGCATACGGGCGGGAATCTGGGGTCGCTATATTAAGACCATCTTGCCCCTCCCCCGCCTTTTCAATAGTTGTTACGGTGGAGAGATCCCCCCCACCCCTTTTCACCTCCAGCCAACCGTATGTTACATAATCTTTGTTAAGCCTTTTTTTTTTCATTTTATTTTAAATATAGTTATTATTTTTTTTTTTGGGTGTGGTTATTTGTTTGTTTGCAATTCAGCACGCGCAATACAAAAAAAAAAAAAAAAAAGCATGAGTGCCTACCCCCAATATTGTCATGGTTACAGCGCTCTTGAATCCCAGATACCTTGTTTATCCCCCCCCCCCCCAGTTATAATTCGGCCACATGTAAAGGTCTCCTCAGTCCAGTGTAGTAACCTGCAGTGTGCGGCTAAGCAATGTTTTTTAAGTGTACACATACACACACACATATACACACACACATATATATGTATCGTCATTGAGTGCCTTACCCACTAGCGTGGGCGATCATGCCTCTCCACAATCTGCAACTGTGTATATCAGTTCGTGTGTTGACATCCCTTCATGCCATGACAAAAGACTATCAGGAATCTTCTCACGCTGTCTTCCTCTGTCCCTCTTTCCACAGATCTTTTCAGTGGTTACAACATGCTTCATTTTCTCCTCTTCTCATAACATAACCATAACATAACATAACTTTCTGATGTTTGTCTTCTTCTTCTTTCGTTCGCCTGAAATAAGTTATCTATATCAGCAGTTTTGTCTCTTGTATAAATTTCACTGTCGTTGTTAGTTCATTCAGTGGTCCATAGAGTTTACGTTCCACTGTTGTTCTTTCTGGCCAAAAGGTTTGCCTTAATGTGTCAAAATCGTTGCAGTCCTGGAGTACATGCTCTGCGGTCTGGGGCACATTTCCACAGGTGCACATGGCTGATACACCTATCTTGAATTTTGTGTACATGTGGTTACGTAATCGGTTGTGCCCTGTTCTGAGGCGGAAGATAATGACTTGTTCTGGTCTGTCCATAATAAAATAGTCGTTTTGTGCTGGGACTGGTGGTTTCCTGATCGATTTAATGATTCTTTTCTTTTGGTGGTATGTGACTGGTACATCTGGCTGCTCTTTTGTCGCACCTTCCCCTGCCAGTTGATCAGCTTTCTCATTTCCAGGCACTCCACAATGAGACGGTATCCACTGCATTACGAAGTTTGATGTTTGTGATAAGTTGTCTTTAAGCATTCACCTATTTCAAAACATCTGGGTTGCTTTGCTTGGCTGTCCAAGGAATTCTAAGGATTGTTCTGTAAACCCACATCTCCAAGGCCTTAACATATTGTTTAACTTCTTTATTAATTATGCAGGCTTCACAGCCATGCATGAAAACTGGCTATATATAGCATGCGATAATTGTTTTCCTAACCTCCAATTACATTGATTTATTGTATAAAATGTCATTCATTTTGGACGTTTTCCATATGCCTAAATTTTTGTACTTGTCCTAAAATAACGCCTTTGTCTTTTTATTATACATTTAGGCACTATTCTGAGGCCCATTTTATTACTTTCTACCACCACCGCATCTATCTATTCTTGTAGTTCTTTTTAACTGGTCACTATCAAGACGATGTCATCAGCATAACATAGGGTGTTTATGTTATGCTGTCTCCACCGCTGCCTTATCTTTAGTCATTGCCCCTAATTGGACCCAAGGCATTCCCTCTAATACTCACACCTGTATTTAACAATTTGGGAGACAGACAATTTTATTGCCTCAGACACATATAGATCTGTGGTTTCAATGAGAATAACAGCGAAATAAATGTGCCTCAGCTCACTAAACAGTTGACACTACATACCAGTGTCGAAATCAACACAAAGTGTTTTGCTGCCAAATTATATGCAGCTGAAATGAAACAGGTGTTTCTGAAAAAGCAAAGAGGGTTACATCACCTAAGCCCCAGACTCTGACACACACATAATCACACACACACATATGTATTTACAGACAGACAGACGGACGGGCGGACGGACAGACAGACAGACAGAGGAAGAGAGAGAGGGAGTTAACATCGTTTCATATTACATTTTCCAGACTGCATGCCTGAGACAATGACATTGCCAGAGAACCAGTTGCAACCACAGTGAGAGATGAAGAGTAGACAGCAATGCATGCCACACGTTGGAGGGCTCTTGAGGTTTTGCTTCCCTGTGTGGTGTTAATCTCCTTATCACAAGCCTATCTGGGTGAGTGCAGTACGTGGAATACGGGGGTTGAAGTGGCTTCTTCCATCTGTTCCTCATTATCTTTTATTTTTGTACCGCTTCCTTCTTCTGTTCCCCTTCTTACTCCTTAATTATCTTTTTTCTTTTCCTCCTCTTTCCTGTTGTTCTCATCCTTCTTCTTCATCTCTTCCCACCTCATTTATCTTTTTGTTTGCCCCTCTTTCTTCTTTTGTGCCTATTTTTTTCTCCTCCTTCACCGCCACCACAATCTCCTCCTCCTCCTGCTTCTTCTTCTTCATCCTCATCCTTATCTTCTCCTCCTCCTTTCATCCTCCTTCTCCCTCTTTTTCCTTCTGCTTACTTCCTTTATTTTGTTTTCCTCAAATTCTTTTCACACTGGGACGGTATCCATTGCATTACAGCTCTTCGCTGATGGCTGAGTTGTGTCATAAGTGTTTGCAATTCTGGTAGTTTTCTAGACTGGAGTGCTTCAAGTACAGATTTTGCATCTGTCAGCATTACCACATACTGTGAGCCAAGGTTGGTATTTAGCAGTTTCTCTGTTGCTATCTTGATAGCCTGAGTTTCTGCATCATAGTTATGGCAGTACTTCCCGGTTGGCACACTGGACTTGTCCCTAGTACCATCTGGGAATTCTATGTACACTCCAGCACCACCATTTCTAACTGCACTTTGTGCGGACCCATCTGTATAGACTCTGACCCATTGTTCTTGTGGGTATTCTTCATCAATATAACTGAGGGTAGCCATTCTGCCTTGTACACTATCTTGCTCTTTCTTGTCAAATATCCCTTTCACATTTGTCTGGATTTGTACTGTTAGTTTGCATTGTTCTCTCTATAAGGTTTGTTCTAGAATAATTTTTAAGTGGACAACCATTTCTGAAAGGTCAGCAGTTTGTCTACATATTCTTTATCCTTGGTGTATAAAGCTACTTCTTTTAACCCTCCCCAAGGCTACGTTGTGAAATCTATTTTTCATGGGGTGATCTGGCATACTGAGAAACATTTCAGCTTGTATTTGCAACTGTGTATCTCTGCGTTCTCTCAGTGCCTGTGTTTTCCCAGCTTTCTCCATTTCTAATATGGGGGTTGATCTCATCCCTCCTGCAATGACACTAAACCTTTGATTTTGCACTTTGTCCAACTCCTTTAATGTGGTACTAGATGCTGAACACCACGCAGTTGACCCATATTCCAAGTGTGGTTGTATGCTCTGCTTGTATACTTTATTTTAGAGTTTTTTTCCCAACTGGCTCCCCATGTGATTCCACTTAGTTTTCTTGTCCTGTGTTATATTTCCTCTACATTAATTTATAGTTCAGAATAATTAACAGTTGGTAAACAGGATGTCAAAATTAGACTATACAGATAAGTGAGAGAAAGACAGTTTTACACATCTGATTTGTTTATATGCAGACTTTTTTTTATCCCTCCATTGAGTTTTCCAGTCACAAATTGTGTTGTATTTAGCATTTCTTGTCATCAGCTTGACCACAGTCACAATCCCCCCCCCCCTTTTCCGTCTATGTGACCACTTGGGAGTGCTGACTGAGATAAAGTTGTGACAAGGAAAGTATTGCAGCTATTTACAGAGATATAGCTGATTAGAGAACTTTCTAGAGGGGAAACTGGAGAATAGGTATGCACAGGGAAGATATTCTTAGTTGTCGGACATTATTAAGGGATCAACTGGAAAAGGCTTGCAAAATTATACCATTCTGTGTGGAGTCTCATTACAGCCAACCTTCAACCCTTCAATGGGAAAATGTACATTAGGATTGTTATTACCTTTTTAAAATGTTTGTATCTCCTTCATGCTGTTAAAGGTAGTTTTGATCAATCCTAGTTTCCGTTTTATTTTTTATTCACTTCTTGGTGTTTGCTACTTCATTTCACAATAGAAAAACATGTTGTACTAGTATCTTTCAATTTACTGTGATGTTCACAGTAGTTGTCTTTTGTAATTTCTGATGATCATTACTCCTACATATCTAAATTTTGGAAGATGTTTGCTAGGGAGGATATGGATAAAGCCCATGTGGGAATTACTGGAATTGGAAAAGCAGTAAAGAAAGCAAAGAAAGAATGGGTAATTGACAGTAAAATACATTTTCGTCAAGGTAAAAATGTCATCAAAACAATCAATAACTCATTTGGTATCAGCAGCTCACTATATGTTTGTTGCTTTGTACTTAAAGATATACTTGACGTACTCTTTCTTCTATTACATTAACCTAGTTGGTGTTGTGCGACTGTGGTTTGTAATTAATTCTGTAATACTCAATTGAATTCAGCTGCAGGCATTTTGGCGGCAGACTGCTGTGATTTGATTTTGACAGAGTTATGGAGAGCTGACCATTTAGTAGGCAGTGGCAAAGTACTGAATGTAAAATTGCATAGTAAACCCATAAACACCGAAACATACTGTAACAGATATACAAACAATTTATTTTTAATTGTTTTTAACATTCCCCCAATTTGCCATAGTTTCTTCCACCACTTTCATTTGTTAAAACATTGTAACACCTATAGATTTAATGATTTATTATTTAAACATCTGGAAGTCAGAGATACTTAGCAAACACACACAACTTATGATCTTCAACTCTTGTGTGATTTCAGTGCTAACTAATGGATGCGAGAGTTGGAAAGCAACAGTAGCTTTAGATTTAAAAAAATTAGACAATTTCGAGAACAAATGTCTTAGAAGAATACTAAATCTCAACTGGACAAATTTCAGATCCAATGTGCAAATAAGAAAAAAGACCAATATCAAGCAAGAAAAGATATAAAACGAATGAAAAGTATATAAGCAAGCTTCACAATATAACAAATACAAACAAAACGTGAAAGTTGCGGCTATTGAGCCTTCATCAGCACATAAAAATGAAACAATACTACACAGAAATACAAAATCACTTAGCTGGTATCTCGAGGCAGCCGGGATGGTTGTTTCTCAGCAGAATGACTACACATGTCG
Organism: Candidula unifasciata; assembly: GCA_905116865.2. Lineage (NCBI taxonomy): Eukaryota > Metazoa > Mollusca > Gastropoda > Stylommatophora > Geomitridae > Candidula > Candidula unifasciata. The sequence continues at coordinate 621,570 of CAJHNH020000125.1, read as the reverse complement.
GCTGGGAATAAATGCCCCCGGTAGAGTACCAACTGCCATAACTGGGGGGTTGGAGATAAAACTGTGAGGGCAGTTCAATCCCCTGGGAGTTAAAATGAAACTGTGTTGGCAATTCAGTCCAGAGGGTGTTAAAGTCCCCAGAGTATAAATAAAGTGATTTTCATGAGACTTGCGGACTCTGTCACTGGAATGGCTGGATTTAATGGCTGTCACCTCTATGTCGAGGACACCTTGGTGATAAATATCAAGCAAGAAAAGGTATCCAGTTTTATAAGAAAGCAACGCTGGAACTACATCAGCCATGCACTCAGAATAAATAAGACCAGACTCCCCCATCAAGCTCTCATATAGAATCTGAAAAGGAAAATAAAAGAGGGAAGACCAAGAAAGACCTTGCGTAGAACCATCATCAGGGAAGGCTCAACCACAAGCCTTATGAACATCCAAGACATGAAACAGATGGCAACGAACCACCAGACATAGAGAGCTATGACCTTTCCCTTATGTGGCAACCTAAGCTCAAGAGGCAAGACTAACTAACTGGTTAGGATAGAACAAGTTGAAGTTACACCTGTCTTTGACTGAAAGAGTTTAAAAGGGATACCAGGAAAATGATGCGAACACAGAGTAAAAGGTCAGGAAAAGATTCACACAGAATATTTTACTACTGCAGTAAGAATGTGTCAGACAGCAAATTAAAACAAATTTCTGAGACTTCAGCTAGGAATAGCATCTTTTTATACTCCGGTGAAAGTCACAAGCATAATATTTAACAGTAAAAAAGTAAATGGAATGTCTGAACCAGTGCAATGGAAAACATGTTTAAAGTAGCCTCAGTCTTAGAGAATTGCAAAGTTGGATTAGCAGTAAATCTGAACAACACAAATTCTTGTGTAGGCTGTCACATTCTGGAGTAAAATACTAATTATTCTAAGACATGTAAAGAAATAAAAATCATCATCATGTGTAATTTCTACTGGATTAACGGGCTTGTATGTGTGATCTCCAGTATGTGTGATCTCCAGTATGTGTGATCTCCAGTATGTGTGATCTCCAGTATGTGTGATCTCCAGTATGCGTGATCTCCAGTATGCGTGATCTCCAGTATGCGTGATCTCCAGTATGCGTGATCTCCAGTATGTGTGATCTCCAGTATGTGTGATCTCCAGTATGTGTGATCTCCAGTATGTGTGATCTCCAGTATGTGTGTGAGCGTGTGTGTGTGTGTGTGTGTGTGTGTGTGAACGCTCACATGTATGCACATATGTGTATGTATGTATACCTGTATGCTTAAAAGTAGGGAATATAATTTTTAGTAGGTAGGTAAGTTGTACCCCACCAGGACATCACACAAGCAATAAACACCAGGTGACACAAAGTGCCACCATGCGGATGAGGATCACCCGTGGAGAGGTCCCTGAAACCACGTTCAGCTGTTAGGCCATGTTTCAGCGCCCACTATATTAAGGGCCCCCAGAAAAAGCCAGTGTGGGGCTTCAAAATAACTAAAAATTGCTGATACATAATTGTAGGTGAAAAATGCTGAAATATCAAGGACAATAAAGGAAATAAATTTTGAAGTGTTGAAATTTGCAAGTGCTGTAAAATCATCCTTCAGAAACGTAGGGAAAAGACAAGGGTCATTTTGTTTGACTGTGTATAGTGTTTTATTTGATTGTGTGGTAAACCTTTTCAGATTTCATTGAGTCGAGACTCTACCCCATGAGTTGAGACTCTACCCCATGAGTTGAGACTCTACCCCATGAGTCGAGACTCTACCCCATGAGTGGAGACTCTACCCCATGAGTCGAGACTCTACCCCATGAGTCGAGACTCTACCCCATGAGTCGAGACTCTACCCCATGAGTCGAGACTCTACCCCATGAGTCGAGACTCTACCCCATGAGTCGAGACTCTACCCCATGAGTTGAGACTCTACCCCATGAGTCGAGACTCTACCCCATGAGTCGAGACTCTACCACATGAGTCGAGACTCTACCCCATGAGTCGAGACTCTACCCCATAAAAATATGTTGAACTGTAAAAGCCAGCCTGCTAAATGCAAGTCACATATAGTTTTGTGTCAGTTGCTGAGAGCCTGTGCACTGTTTGGGGATGAATAACAGAAGTTTATTGAATCCACGCTTTGCACTATAGCTGTTCACTTTTCTTTATGTATATTTATGTCTAACCCTTGGGAGCTGCAGTAGTGCAGTGGTTAGACATTTACCTGCTAGTCCACAAGTTTTGGGTTTGAATTCGCATCAATGCAAGATGTCCTAAGGATTCCATGCCAATGCAGGTCAAAATGAATGCTAGAATATGTCCTGGGAAATAAATGCAGCCAATGTGATGGTCACCACATCACCCACATGTTATTATTGGTCATTAAAAAAAGATCTACTCTGTGCCCGATGTGCCATTGACTTGAAAAGGATCCCTTACATTTATTTATAACTTGAAATTGTGTCTATTGCAGTTTGGGTTAGAAAGCCACAGAACAGGGCAGTAGCTCTTGGCGATGACTTAATCCTACCGTGTCAGGCTCAGTGGATAGACAAAAGTAACTCTTCAGTCATCCTTTTGTACACTTGGAGCTTTGATGGAGGAAATCTCACTAGCAAGGCCTCCAGGTTCTTCAACAATTCCCTCTTCATTTGGTCCCTGTCTCTGGGAGAGCTGGGCAATTACTCATGCACTATCACATCCCAGCCGCTTGCAGGTGCTGATCTGGCTAATTCAACTATAGGAAATCTAACGGCAACAGCCCTTGTTATAGAAGCATGTGAGTTGAGTTTGATTGTTTCACTTGTTGATATGAAGGGGCCAGTGTCCATTTTTATAATGAAATTGTTTGTTATGGTAATGGAATATGTTGTAATATGGTAATGGAATATGTTGTAATATGGTAATGGAATATGTTGTGTTAATGGATTATATTTTGTTGTAGAAATAGAATGTGGCGTGATCTACTAGTTTAATATAATGTGGCAATAAAGAAATATTTTGTGTTACCTATTGGATTATTTTGTGTTTGGTAATCAATTATTTTTTTTTAAAACTAAATGCTATTGTATTAGGATAGGCTGTTGTAATAGTAAAGGCTGTTCTGTTAGGGAAGGTTGTTATGTTAGGGAAGGTTGTTATGTTAGGGAAGGTTGTTATGTTAGGGAAGGTTGTTATGTTAGGGAAGGTTGTTATGTTAGGGAAGGTTGTTATGTTAGGGAAGGTTGTTATGTTAGTAATGGCTGTTATGTTAGGGAAGGTTGTTATGTTAGGGAAGGTTGTTATGTTAGGGAAGGTTGTTATGTTAGGGAAGGTTGTTATGTTAGTAATGGCTGTTATGTTAGGGAAGGTTGTTATGTTAGTAATGGCTGTTATGTTAGGGAAGGTTGTTATGTTAGTAATGGCTGTTATGTTAGGGAAGGTTGTTATGTTAGGGAAGGTTGTTATGTTAGGGAAGGTTGTTATGTTAGTAATGGCTGTTATGTTAGTAATGGCTGTTATGTTAGGGAAGGTTGTTATGTTAGTAATGGCTGTTATGTTAGTAATGGCTGTTATGTTAGGGAAGGTTGTTATGTTAGTAATGGCTGTTATGTTAGTAATGGCTGTTATGTTAGGGAAGGTTGTTATGTTAGTAATGGCTGTTATGTTAGTAATGGCTGTTATGTTAGGGAAGGTTGTTATGTTAGGGAAGGTTGTTATGTTAGGAAAGGTTGTTATGTTAGGGAAGGTTGTCATGTTAAGGAAGGTTGTTATGTTAGTAATGGCTGTTATGTTAGGGAAGGTTGTTATGTTAAGGAAGGTTGTTATGTTAGTAATGGCTGTTATGTTAGGGAAGGTTGTTATGTTAAGGAAGGTTGTTATGTTAGTAATGGCTGTTATGTTAGGGAAGGTTGTTATGTTAGGAAAGGTTGTTATGTTAGGGAAGGTTGTTATGTTAAGGAAGGTTGTTATGTTAGGGAAGGTTGTTATGTTAGGGAAGGTTGTTATGTTAGTAATGGCTGTTATGTTAGGTAAGGCTGTTATGTTAGGTTATGTTAGTAATAGCTGTTATGTTAGGAAAGGCTGTTATGTTATTAAAGGTTTTTATGTTAGTAATGGCTGTAATGTTATGAAAGGCTTGTATGTTAGAAAAGGAACAAGTCTTCCTAACATAATCCTTTTTCCTAACATAATAGCCTTTCCTAACATAACAGCCTTTCCTAACATAACAGCCTTTCCTAACATAACAGCCTTTCCTAACATAACAGCTCTATGCTGTTAGTGAAATCTGTATTAAAGAAAGATGATGCAGTAATGTCAGTCGATGTGTTAGTGAAGTCTGTATTAAAGAAAGATAATGCAGTAGTGTCAGTTGATGTGTTAATGAAGAATGTATTAAAGAAAGATAATGCAGTAATGTCTGTTGATGTGTTAGTGAAGTCTGTACTAAAGAAAGATAATGCAGTAGTGTCAGTTGATGGGTTAATGAAGTCTGAATTAAAGAAAGATAATGCAGTAAGAAGTATCAGTTGATGTGTTAATGAAGTCTGTATTAAAGAAAGATAATGCAGTAGTATCAGTTGTTGTGTTAGTGAAGAATGTAATAAAGAAAGATAATACAGTAGTATCAGTTGATGTGTTAATGAAGTCTGTATTAAAGAAAGATAATTCAGTAGTGTCAGTTGATGTGTTAATGCAGTCTGTATTAACGAAAGATAATGCGGTAGTGTCAATTGATGTGTTAATGAAGTCTGTATTAAAGAAACATAATTCAGTAGTGTCAGTTAATGTGTTAGTGAAGACCAGGGAGCTGTCCAAGGCTATTGTAACAGTGAAGGCTATGTGCAGGCATTTGCTTTTCTGTAAAAATGGAATATCTAATTTGAAACTTGAAGCTTTGTTCCAAAAACATTCTCATCACTGTTTCAGATATTGAACCATTCATCGTTGATCCTGTATCCCTGGAGGGGAGTCTGGGGGAGCAGATTGCATTGACCTGCGTAACAGGAAGAAGTGCCCCAGCTGTCCAGGTACTTGTTGGTTCTGCTGTCCATTGTTAAAATGAACTCTTTCAGTGTCAGATCTTTATTACAGCAGGACAATTAATCACTGTACAAACAAAAATTGTGAGGGACCAAAAAGCAGTGTAAGTAGGTAGAGAGGAAGCCAGATTTCTTAAGTATGCACTAGCCAAATGAAGACAGTAAGAGAACACATTAAATAATTGATGGGACTCATGGTAAGATCCTGCGACATATATATTGCTAGTGATTGAAATGGTAAATTCTCAAAACCCTGTTGAACCTTTCTGGGTTATAATTGAGTTGTATGGCATCTGTTGTTATTTTAAATGTGAATGTTTGATTGTTCACAATGTTGAAGTAGTTGTGATTTCATTTCCTACTTGCCATCTTCGTCAAATTAATTTCCAGCTTTACATTTTCGTGTTTCAAAATTGTTATTGTGTTTTTGCATTCAGATATTTTTATATACTCTTCCTTTGCTTCTTCTTGTACCACTTTGGTTGTCACTCTTCTGGCCACTTGAATCTGTAGACACTTGATACTGTTGTAGAGTTTCACTGATATTATATGCGTTGGCACATCTAACGGCTGCCTTATGCATTTATTTTGCGTGTGCGAGCTTCAAGATTTTGCTTGGACTACATTTTTTTTTTACCTTTTTCAAAAAGGACAGCAACAGACATTTTGTTTAATATTCACTGGTACAGGAGCGGTGCAGTTATGGGAAAACCCATCTGCAGTGAAATTGGAACCTCGACTAATGACTGATATTATCTTTGCACCTTGTTCTTGCTCTGCCTCAGACTCTACAACCTTTTTTTTCATTTTTGTCTATGCCTTAATGGCAGGGCTATTTAACTAAAGTTTATTAGGGGCCAAAATGTTAAAAAGAGGGGGCGGGGGGGGGGATTGCCACCAGTTGTATAACCCGTCATATGGTATAGCTTCACAAGAATTCCTCTCTGAGTGGGCTTTATGATAGCAGACTACAAAGTATGGTAACTGCTGTTTATGAATTTCTAAGTGTGTTTTTGTAATATACTGGTTAATCTTTTATTTAATAATAGTTTTGTAATTTTATTAATTGCCTTAGGTACATTGTATTTCCTAATATTTCTTTTTGTAGTGTAGTTTGCCATTTGTATTTCTTGCAGTCTAGCATATAGTGTAAATCTGACATTCTGCAATAAATTAAAGAGCATTCAATGGGATGAAATAAAAAAAAAGGTAAAGAAGTAAGACAAATATATTAACAACTGGTATAAACAGTTATAAGACAAAGATGGCAGTATATATATATATATTAGTTACATATTGAGGCATAGCATACAAAGAACAACCAAAAGGCACTGAAATGGGAAACAGATGGATTGGGGAAACAAGGACATTGGAGAAGAAACCCTAAGACAGAGACTGGTGTCAAAGGGTGACAGTGCTGGACTGAAATCTAATTATGATATCGAAAATATTATGCAGGATAGAATGGAATAGATGAAAAGACACTGCATCATTCTTCTTGTGGACAACTCTCTGAGCAGACAAGCACACTAACTACTGCACCATTCTTCTTGTGGACAACTCTCTCAGCAGACAAGCACAGTAACTACTGCACCATTCTCCTTGTGGACAACTCTCTCAGCAGACAAGCACACTAACTACTGCACCATTCTCCTTGTGGACAACTCTCTCAGCAGACAAGCACACTAACTACTGCACCATTCTTCTTGTGGACAACTCTCTCAGCAGACAAGCACACTAACTACTGATCATTCTTCTTGCGGACAACTCTCTCAGCAGACAAGCACACTAACTACTGCACCATTCTTCTTGTGGACAACTCTCTCAGCAGACAAGCACACTAACTACTGCACCATTGTATCTTGATATGTTTGCATATAGGCTTTTTTTACCCAGCATTCATTACATTTTTAGGTTCATTGGCTGAAGGACAGTGAGGTTTTTACAGGAGGGGAGTCTTTGACGGCAGCTTTTGGTGACCATGACCCGTCAGGTCTCAGTGTCCAGCTGTCTATGAAGCTGACATTGAAGATCTCTGCAAAGACACTCGGTTCATTTCAGTGTGTGGCAATCAATGATGTCCTCAAGCAGCAGGTTCGCAGCCAGCAAACTAATGTTACCCAGCGAGGTATCTTGGAGCAGATTCTGCTGTTTTTGTTGAATGTTGCTTCACGATGTGATTTCTGTCAGATGTCAAAATAGAGATTTTTGAATTTAAAGTTACACAAAAGTTCTTAGAATCTCGTAAATCAAATAGAAGAAAAACACCAATATTCTATAAGCTCTGGACATCAAAGAAAATAAACAGCTTCGTGCCTCAGAAACTAAATTCATTCAAAATCTACATCATCATTAAATGCCTTGCCTGCTGGCATGAGCGACCATACATCTGCCCAACTTGAAATCTTCAACCGCACATATAATTTCATGTGGCGACACCCTTTCATGCCATGACAAAAAACTGTCAAGAATCTTCTTACATTGTATTTGTCTATCTCTCTCTGTCACTGAATCTTTCCGGCTGTCACATGTTTTGTCTTCTCATGACTTGCCCTAAACAATTTATGACTTCTCTTTGTAATGTTTGTGATATGCTTTCTTCGGGATAAGTTTTCTTTGGGTCTTCATCTCTTAGAACATTAGGATTGCCCATTTGTAAACAGTAGTGATTTCCTCTTGCTTTCCACTGGTTCCCTCTTGCTTTTCATTGGTTCCCTCTTGCTTTTCACTAATTCTGTGCACGTCTGTTTGTCATGTGGACTTGGACTTCTAGCGATTGCCATTGATCTCTGTGTAGTGAGATCGGACGCCCACGTAAAAAAATCCCTCGGCAGTTGGAAAACGAAAAGAGTGGCCTAACGGCATTGCCTGGGCAAAATTTTGGAGTTAAAAATCTACCCAAAGTATTTCAGGATCCTTGCCGGTGCTACAGAGCCTGTGCACTGTGCTGAGCTTCTTTAGACTCAGACTTGCGTTAGAAGAAGAACGGAGTACTTATGGGTTACACCCGTGTGCCGTGATGTTGATCCGTTTTTCAAAACGTCAAACCTCATGCACGTCTTTGTCTAAAATGACACACCTCTCAAGGCAGAAGGGGTGGAGGTTATGTATGGTGTCTTGTACCTGCTGATGGCCGGCCATGTCACAGAGTTTTGAAGTATTTGACAGAGTTACCTGTCACACAAATAACTTGCCTTTTCTCACTGACCACCACCTATGTTGGCCCACAACAGCTTATTAAATATAAACCAGAAAAACTCTGTATCTAGATCTGTTGTCTCAGGTGCCAATCCACATTTACACATTGCTGATTCACCGATAAAATTCTTTTTTTACATGTAGCTGTGAAGTCGATTGTGTCCTGTTCTGAGGTGTAGAATAACATCTTGCTATGGTCTGTCTATAAAATGGTACAGGGCTTCCTGAAAGAAAACACAGGAGTCAGTAAACACAAATTTGAGCTCAAGATGCTCATAGTAGCTTGGGGAATAAAATACAAGAGAGCAGACAGTTTGATAGTTGTTGAGACCTACCTTGGCTTGCTGTGATGGGAGCAGTGTTCTGCAAAGAATCTTTGGGATAATGCTGATAATGTTGCATGTTAACTCTTTGTGTCCTTGAAAGAAAGCACTGTGTCCTGGGTTTCATTGTAATTCTCCTTTCCTAGAGGGTCCTAGATGGTCGTTACTAAACTTTTTTCTGTCCTGGATATTCATTTCAACACCTTATGACTCAGAGGTATTCATTTCTTTAAAGTAACAAAAGCCTGGGACAAAAGTGGTTTCAAAATGGCCGTGGGGGTGTGAAGTACGTAAGTAAAGTGTACAACCTTGTGCACAGTGACACATTAGGCATATGATGCTAGACTCGTACATGTAAAAACTAATTGGCACTCGATGGATGATGTGGTCAACATTATGCTGGCCACCTTTACTTCCTAGGTCTTTGCCTGGGTACCCATGTTAAGCTGGGTCTTCCAGGGCGCCAAGGTCAATTTTCTTTTATTCTCCAAATCTGCTCACTGCAAATTTGAACTTAGGACCTTCAGGCTGGCAGGTGGGGAAAGATCTAGCTGCTACACTGCAGTGGCTACCTTTTGTAAAGTGCTCATTAAATCATACCTTGTGAAGACTGAGTTAATGCAACATTGGTAGTTTTATGCTGTTCCTTTGTATACTTGGTTGAAATTGATTCTGTTCATTGACTGTGTTTATATACTTGGTTGTTCCATTAACCAAGCACATTAATTACTGGTTTAAGAATCAACATTCAGACTCACAGATACCCGCAGAAAATGTCTTAAGGTATAGATGCTGACTTTCCCGTGTGGGTTCGGGAGCCCCATTGTGGGACAAACAAGAATAGACCCACTGACTCCTCAACAGGAATGTCGTAGGAGTCTACTAACTGGGAACTTCTTTCAAAGTTGGAGTACATTTGCCCGAGTGGCAAGGAACCACTACTGCACACAAATAAGCCAGTAAAATGGATGTACATGCAAAACTCAGGCCCTGGCACAAAGTTAAAGTCCAAATGGATGAAAAACCAGGACTTTCCACCGGAGCTTACAGCAGGTGAACAAAGAAGAAGAAGAAGATGCTGACCCTTCTAGTAGCACACTAATTATACTCACAATCTAGTCCTCATCTCCTACATCCTTTCTTCGCTGGATCCTCTCCTAATTCCACATTCACTTATCCTTACATATGTTGTTTCATCATACCTTCCATCGGCAGCCATTAATCAATGGTCTTCAGACTGTCTGGCATGTCAGATGTCAGTGTTCCTATAGCTGTTAGTTTTGAAACCAGAAATCCTTTTGTTTGTTCCCTCGTACTCCTGCTACACTCCCTCTACAGTATGTTGCACTATATAAACACATTCAAAATGGAATCTTCTTCTTCTTCTGTGTTTGTCCTAAATACGGAGGTTGGCATGTTATGTTGCATTTTACAACTAGGCTGTGCACATTTCGACCCAATAATCTAATTTTAAAAAAAGCCTCTAATTAGTCGCCTTTTACAACATAATTGTAAGGGGGAAGTGGTTCTGTTCTCTCTATCACCCTCCCCCTCCCCCTCTCCCTTCATGGGCCCCAGAACCAATACAGGGAGATTTTTTGCCGAACATTAGATCTTCATCATCAAGGCCTTTGCCAGCTGGCATTGGGGATTTCCCACATGCTTGTAATCTCCAGCAGTATTCATGATCTGATTACTTTCCACATCATAACAAGGAATTTATGATGTAGATCCTAACTGCTTGAATAACCCACCAACTCATTCACCAGCCAGATCAGAAAAACCCAATAATATTTCATTCTCTGTGGTATTATACATCATAATTTTTCTTTTTCTCACTTTACTTCAGTTATCGCCAGTGCCGACCGCCCTGTCATATTGTGGAATCTTCCACGTAGCCTAATTGTTGCAGAGGGTAGGGATCTCATTTTGCCATGTCAAGTTGTGGAGTCCACTGAGCCGGTAGTAGTGGACTGGTATGCAGGCCGGTTTAAAGTTGATGAGTCCAAACGATTGTATGTTTTGCCAAATGCCAGCCTGGGATTTCTACCAGTGGGAGTAAGTGACAGCGGAAACTATTCATGTGCCGCACAAAATTCAAAGGGTATTACACAGTCACCCAATGTGGAACTGATTGTGGCCTGTAAGTATTACTTGATTGATTGCTTCATTTACTTGTGTCTACAGTGTTTTTAATAAACATGTAATAGTTAAAGATGTTAGGAGTAAAAAAAATCAAACACTGTCACCATGGATAACTAGTGCAGTTCTAGAAATTACAGAGAACGAGATATGGCACACACAAATAAAAACTTTACTGCCTATCGTAAATTAGGAAATAAAATACAATATGTAGTTCCTAAACTGAAGAAAGATCACTTTAATAAATTGATTAAAGATAAAACAAACAGTGCCTACAGATGGAAAGCTATTAACACTCTAACCAATAAAAAACATTCTTCAGATCAAGCAATACCTAAGTCTCTAACATGTGAAGAGTTCAGTTCCTTTTTCAAATCAGAAATCAAGAATTTAGAGTCCACAATAAGCACAGTATGATTTTAGCCTGCTAGCATCATTTTGTGAGGGAAAAATGCACTATGACTATTCCACCTGAGACTCGCCTTTTGTCTGTTGCTGAAGTGTATAAATATCTCTCCAACCTCAAGCAAACAAACTCCTCTGGCTTAGATGGAACCAGTAATTAAATTCTTTGATGTGCTTCTCCCTGTCAGTAGTGATTCCTTAATGCTCAGATATAGTCAGGGCCTTGCTAAGAACTACTTTGCATCAGCATTTTAAATTGCCAAAGTTTATCCACTGCTCAAACCTGGCTTAGCTGACAACAGTTCTCTTGGCAATAATAGACCCATTTCTCTACTTTCCTCATTATCTATAACCCATTAGAGAAACACATACATAAAATAATGTTTCAGCATTTAAAAAACAACAGTCTAATAGTCGATAGCTAGTCAGGGTTCAGACTTAACATTCTTATCACACTGAGTTGACAGAAATGACAGATAACTGGCACTTTAACATCAACAATGCAACATTTTCAGTGCGGTATTTGTTGATTTTAGGAAACCCTTTGCCATTGTTGATCACAATATTTTAATTAGTAAATTAAAAACCCTAAAAACTAACGATAATTTAGTGACATTAATAAAGCGTTTTTGTCTGATAGACAGCAAGTAGTGTCCTTCAGTAACCATTATTCAAAACCCACTCAGTTAAATATAGGCGTCCCTCAGGGCTCAATATGTCCAGTACTTTTTACCACTTATAATAATGACCTTCCATTACATCTCAGTATAACATGTGATCTGTTTGCTGATGACTGTACAATATATACTAGTCATGATAATTGTAACGAGTTAGAATGTTCCTTACAGAAAGAAATTGATAATATTATAAAGTGAAGCAATGATAATTGCATACAAATTAACATAAATAAAACTAAATCCCTGATAATAACAACTATGAAAAAGTGATAAAAGTTAAAAAGGGCCGAATGTAAGATGGGCGTGTGTGGCCAAGTGTAAGATGGGCGTGTGTTGCCAAGTGTAAGATGGGTGTGTGTGGCCAAGTGTAAGATGGGCGTGTGTGGCCAAGTGTAAGATGGGCGTGTGTTGCCAAGTGTAAGATGGGCGTGTGTTGCCAAGTGTAAGATGGGCGTGTGTTGCCAAGTGTAAGATGGGCGTGTGTGGCCAAGTGTAAGATGGGCGTGCGCAGCCAATTTATAGCCCTTTCTCCACTTACTTCACTGAAGTGTGGAAAAAAGGGTAGGGGTGGGTGGGTGGGGATGAGGTGATCTTCTTTGTGCTCTTTCTAATGCATTGTGTGAGTGGTCTTTAATTCCTGAAAGCTGTCTTGATGCCATCATTCCATTTTCTGCAAGATCTTTCCCTTGCTCTCTGTCCACTATATTCCTTCAATGTGGCTCTCTGTTGCAGTTGCTACCAGGACAAACCATCTCATCTATGGCTGTTTAATAAACTGTATGACTAACTTCATCAGCAGCTCTTCTAAGATGTCTTATCTCTGTTATTACGATTTTGTATTCATTAGTTTTAGTAATAAAAATATTAGGCCTTATTAAAATTTGTATGCGTGTTAAAAGAAAGTCTTACAAGAAATCTTTGAACCCATTGAAGATACAAACAGCAGGAAATGGACAGTGAGAAGCAACAACAAAATTCATAATCTGTTTAAATCATCACTGATCACTGACCACATGAGGGCTAGCAGACTGAAATGGCTGGGGCATATTGAGAGAATGGTTGAGACAGAGAGGTTAAAACTGTATACACAAGGGAGCTGAAAGGTCATAGACCATGAGTTAGACCAAGAAGATGGTGGAGAGATAATATCCAAGCAGACTTACAAACACTCGGATTCATTAACTTAAAAAGAGAGGATTGGTCACAGAGATGAATGGAGGCGGGTGATATCTGCAGAACTGAACCTCAGGTGCTCAGAAAGCTGAAGAAGAAGAATAGGAGTTTTATTAAGAGTCCAGGTTTGATACTGTTAACATAAAGTTGGCAAAACAAAATAGTTTTTTTTTAGATTTGCCTGGTGTTTCATCTGGACCATAAGCAAGGCCAAACATAATCTTGCAGTAGAACTTACGCCAAGATCATTGTAAGAATATTATTTCCACTGTTACTGAAATTTGTCAGGGAATTTAAGAGATTTGGCAACAGTCAGAACAAACAGGGCACATTTGTACAGGTTTACTGGTTGATACTGAAAACCGGTCACTTTCTTTTATAGGTAACAAAGTCTAGGTAACTAATTTAAAAGTAATCTTTTCATCTACAAAATATACCATACCAACTTTCAAACCACATTCAGCAATGATGCGACTGGTCATACTTTTATTTCCTGTTAAGTTAATTAAATGTACACAATCTAATCACAATTGCAGATGGCCCTACTGTGAACCATGCTGACAATATTAATGTCTTTAGAGAGATAGGAACTTCTGAGGACTTTGAGGGCAGTGAGTCCACATCACTTCAGAGATGCTTAAGTAATAGTTACGTGGGACTGAAAGAGTTCATAGTCCAGACTTGTTGAGTTTATTATCTTTCCTTATCATTTATTAGTTCCTTTGCATAATGTACACACATCCAGTGACATGTCTGGCTTATTGGCTAGCCCCTAATTATTAAGCCTTCTTTGTTTCTTCTGGACTTTCTGTTGACATTATCAAATGACATGAAATATTGAAATTAAAGTAATATGCTCACATTCTGTCTCAACATGAAACCTGAAATTAACAGACTACAGATACTGACTCATCAGCATTTAAATATGAAAATATTGTTTCTGTTTGTATATTGTCAGATCTAGGACTCACTTTCCTTGCCAATCCATCGGATGCTCATGCCATTTATGGTCAGGATGTCATCTTGAAGTGCAGCCCACCCAAGAGCATTCCTTCTGCTGTCATAATATGGTATAAGAATTACTTACCCCTTGAGCTTCACCAAGGTCGGGTCATGGTCATTGACAATGACCTTCACCTGACCTCTGTGATGAAAACTGACAATGGATTGTACTACTGCGTTGCCTTTAACAATCTCACAGTTCCTTCCAGCAGGACTTCAACAGTTGCCCGACTCAGAGTAGAAGGTATTGCACTGATTTATACAACATTGAATTTGCTTGTTGCAACAATAATTTTTCTTCTTTGCACTTACCACTGAAACTTCTGCTTGTTTGCTCACATCTGGAATCTAGTCTTGTTCTAGATCTTGAGTTTTGTACACACATCCAGTTGCTTGTCTGGCTTATTTGCTAGCCCCTAATTATGTCTTCTTTGTTTCTTCTGGACTTTGTGTTGACATCTACAGTTATAGATCATGGCAAGGTCTATCAGGGTGTCCACTGTGGCCACTGTCAGATGTCCATGACTGTGAAGTTATACAAGCAAACTCATTAAAGTGACCATCTTCACATTTCTGCTCTTTATCATTATTTTGACCTCTCTGATGTTGACTTTCTTCTGGGTGGCCTGCTCAGAAATTCACTATTGCTTTGGTGGTCAAGAGGGATGATGTTTTACCACACCACAATCACTGATTTGGTCTCTAATTATAACTCTGATGTTACTGAATCATAAAAATGTGTTTTGCATTATTTCATTATTAATATTAAGTGTGTAGCCCCTAGATGGGGCCTTGAATCTCTCAAAGGTAGCAACAATCATTCATTCTTTATGTAACACCTCAGTTCCGTACCATGCATCTCGGCTTCATCTGTCTCTAACAGAAGGCAGGTGTTGTTGGCAATGAAGAGCAATAAACTGGCCCCAGCTCTGCCTTAATTGCAGATGGCCGTACTGTGAACCATGCTGACATTATTCATGTCTTTAGAGAGATAGGACCTTCTGAGGACTTTAAGGGCAGTGAGTCCACATCAAGGACCTTTTAAGGGTTTTGAAGGAAGTGAGTTCACATCAAGGACTTTCTGAGGACTTTGAGGGCTGTGAGTTCACATGAAGGACTTTCTGAGGACTTTGAGGGCTGTGAGTTCACATGAAGGACTTTCTGAGGACTTTGAGGGCTGTGAGTTCACATCAAGGACTTTCTGAGGACTTTGAGGGCTGTGAGTTCACATGAAGGACTTTCTGAGGACTTTGAGGGCTGTGAGTTCATATCAAGGACTTTCTGAAACTTTGAGGGCTGTGAGTTCACATCAAGGACTTTCTGAGGACTTTGAGGGCTGTGAGTTCACATCAAGGACTTTCTGAGGACTTTGAGGGCTGTGAGTTCACACCAAGGACGTTCTGAGGATTTTGAGGGCAGTGAGTCTACATCACTTCAGAGATGCTAAAGTAACAGTTACTTGGGACTGAAAGAGTTCATAGTCCAGACTTGTTGAGTTTATTCTTTCTTTATCATGTATTAGTTCCTTTGCATAATGTCACTGTCATTATAGCCCCCACCCCTCGAAGGACTTGACATTTTGCCATCCCTCTGGCCTCGTGGGTTTCATGCCCTGGTATCTTTAATGTCCAGTATCCACCTTTTATTCCAGGAACCATGTCTTCCATTACTATTTTTTCTGAGTTACGGTGATGTTTATTTTGAAGGATCAGAGGCAGTTTTACATTCAGAAGATTTCCGTTGCTCCTAAATGGTCATCTCTTGATTTCCCTGTTGAAACTGACGCAAGGGGATCTGCTGCTAAATTACCCGCAACCTGTTGTCAGACCATGCAACGTGGAATTCTGGGGCACGATCACAATGCCTAAGCCACAGATGCAGACAGCACATCGCATTTATTAGCCAGTTTTATGTCATGCATTTACCTGCTAGTAGTTTTCCTCTTCTGTCTAGTGTTTAAATTCAAAATCTGCTGATGTTTCTTGTCAATTTTTGTGAAATTTCCCATTACTATTGTCAGTTTTTGTGAAATTGCCCATTACTATTGTCAGTTTTTGTGAAATTGCCCATTACTATTGTCAGTTTTTGTGAAATAGCCCATTACTATTGTCAGTTTTTGTGAAATTGCCCATTACTATTGTCATTTTTTGTGAAATTGCCCATTACTATTGTCATTTTTTGTGAAATTGCCCATTACTATTGTCAGTTTTTGTGAAATTGCCCATTACTATTGTCATTTTTTGTGAAATTGCCCATTACTATTGTCAGTTTTTGTGAAATTGCCCATTACTATTGTCATTTTTTGTGAAATTGCCCATTACTATTGTCATTTTTTGTGAAATTGCCCATTACTATTGTCAGTTTTTGTGAAATTGCCCATTACTATTGTCATTTTTTGTGAAATTGCCTATTACTATTGTCATTTTTTGTGAAATTGCCCATTACTATTGTCCGTTTTTGTGAAATTGCCTATTACTATTGTCAGTTTTTGTGAAATTGCCCATTACTATTGTCATTTTTTGTGAAATTGCCCATTACTATTGTCATTTTTTGTGAAATTGCCCATTACTTTTGTCAGTTTTTGGGAAATTGCCCATTACTATTGTCAGTTTTTGGGAAATTGCCCATTACTGTTGTCAGTTTTTGGGCAATTGCCCATTGCTCAAGTATATATGTTGCTACAGGAAAAATGTGTGTTTGTAAAATTTTACTTTCATTTGCATGCAAGTGCTGCACCAGAGGCTCCTAATACTCTTCATGGCTATTTCCAAAATCCTTCTGACGAAAAGACAACTTATCACACTTATCAGATAGAGGCAACCATCTTTTGGCCATGTGAAAATAGGAAACAAAAATGGAACATGCTGTGACAACTACATAGCTTTAAAAGCAAAACAGCAAGAGATGATTACTGAGAACATTTAATCATGTCACAGAAAGGTTTCAGCACAGAAACATATACTCTGTTGCAGGTCACCAACTGTGGAGACACATGATCACTCGAACCTGTTGGTTGTTAAGGTTAGTTAAAAACTGACATCGCAGGACTTGGCACTCAGTCCGCATCTTTACCAGCCAGTGAAGAAAATATCCAAAGGACACTAACTGCCTGGTACCTCTGAAGGGATGCTTGCCACTCTGCATGGAGCATGCCTGTCATCCCTTTTCTCATCACAGAAGTCCTGCTCAACCCAGTAGTCCGCAGTAATAAGTGTCTGGATGCTAATGGTAACTGTGTGAAGCACCTCATTTAATTCTAAAAGTCAAAGATAATTTGTATAAATCTCTTGATAATTTATTTTAATTAAATATTTTAATCTTGACACCTGGTTTCTCTTTTGCTAAAGTACACAATTTGGGCAGATTTTCTGTGCATTGTTACTGCTGTTTAATGTAGTAATTCTGTCATGTACAAATTGGCAATTGTGTGTTCCAGGGCCTCCTTTAATGGTCCAGCCTCCAGTAAGCATGAAAATAGTCAAAGGAAAATTATTACACCTGTTGTGTTTGGTTGACTCGGATCCTGCTCCAGTTACAACCTGGCAGTTTGAAGACAGAGATTTACCACTGAGTAGTAAAGTGGCTGTAGTGTAAGTATTTCGTTCTGTCCCGGTCAGAAGTACACATGTCCTGGCCAGAAGTACACATGTCCCAGCCAGAAGTACACATGTCCCAGCCAGAAGTACACATGTTCCGGCCAGAAGTACACATGTCCCGGCCAGAAGTACACATGTCCCGGCCAGAAGTACACATTGTTGCTGGCGTGCTGTGAAGATAACCCAGCTCATAACGCTCACATTTCAGAGTGACCCTCACCATTACTTCTTGAAAGAAACTCCATTAGTTCTTCATCAACTGACTGGGGCCTGAGCCTGGCCTCCGCCTTGAGTGCTGGAGGTCCCGGGTTTAAGCCCCGTTGAAGGCTGGGATTCTTTCACATGGACTTCTAGTAACTTTCCCATTTTTTTGTGTAGTAAGATCGGATGCCCGTGTGTATTGTTGTGCATGTTAACAAATCATTTAGCAGTTGGAAATAGAAAAGAGTGGCCTAATGGCGCTGACTGGGCAAAAGTTCATAATCTACCTGAAGTATTCCAGGATCCTCGCCGGTGCTACAGAGTTTGTGCACTGCGCTGAGACTCAGGCTTCAGTTAGAACTACAATAAAGCACTTATGGGTTACTATCCTTGTGCCATGATGTTGATCCGTTGTATCTTCGTCAACTTTAATTAACTAGTGTTCTTGCTATTTTGTATTTAAAAAAAGGTAGACTAATGCAAAACCAGAAATACATTTCATGGAAAATAATACACAATTCGACGACCACGCTTCTATGGTAAACAAAGCAACAGGATTACGCCAAACGCATCTAAACACACCTAACGCATGTGATAAGGGTTTTAATTGTAAGGAAAATCAAAATCATGTTTTTACGTCCATAGCAATGAGGGCACAGAAAACAGAAGATGCAGAACTGTGTCCTTAGCAGCCTACGGGTAAAAAAAAAAAAAAGTAAAGGACCATTTCCACGCCTTTAGGCGTATAGGGCATATAGGGCTAGACCTATATTTTTATAGACCAACGGCACAAGATGGGTGATGTGGTCAGCATCACGCCGGAGCAGCCTACGGGGCAGACGTGTAATTGGTAGTGCAGTTATGTAAAACATGTTTCAGTTAATGTTAACATTTTACCACACATTTCTCTGTTTCAGCAACCAAGGGCAAGAACTGTTCATCACTGATGTTGGGAAGCAATGGGAAGGCCACTTTGTTTGTCTGTCGAAAAATAAGTATGGATCTACATCAGCTAGTTGTTTTGTCACAGTCCTAG
>CAJHNH020000125.1:512790-600290 GCA_905116865.2 Candidula unifasciata | reverse complement strand
CATTAGTGTCTAGTGAACCTAATATGTCACATTCTTACATTAGTGTCTAGTAAACCTGATATGTCACATCCTTACATTATTGTCTAGTAAACCTTTAATGTCACATCCTTATATTAGTGTCTAGTAAACCTGATATGTCACATCCTTACATTAGTGTCTAGTAAACCTGATATGTCACATCCTTACATTAGTGTCTAGTAAACCAGATATGTCACATTTTTACATTAGTGTCTAATAAACCTTATACGTCACATCCTTACATTAGTGTCTAGTAAACCTTTAATGAAACATCCTTACATTAATGTCTAGTAAACCTTTAATGTCACATCGTTACATTAATGTCTAGTAAACCTGATATGTCACATTATTACATTTAGTGTCTAGTAAACCTGATATGTCACATTCTTACATTAGTGTCTAGTAAACCTGATATGTCACATCCTTACATTAGTGTCTAGTAAACCTGATATGTCACATCCTTACATTAGTGTCTAGTAAACCTGATATGTCACATCCTTACATTAGTGTCTAATAAACCTTATATGTCACATCCTTACATTAGTGTCTAGTAAACCTGATGTGTCACATCCTTACATTAGTGTCTAGTAAACCTGATATGTCACATCCTTACATTAGTGTCTAGTAAACCTGATATGTCACATCCTTACATTAGTGTCTTATAAACCTTATGTGTCACATCCTTACATTGGTGTCTAATAAACCTGATATGTCACATCCTTACATTAGTGTCTAGTAAACCTGATATGTCACATCCTTACATTAGTGTCTAGTAAACCTTTAATGTCACATCCTTACATTAGTGTCTAGTAAACCTGATATGTCACATCCTTACATTAGTGTCTAGAAAACCTGATATGTCACATCCTTACATTAGTGTCTAGTAAACCTTATATGTCACATCCTTACATTAGTGTCTAGTAAACCTGATGTGTCACATCCTTACATTAGTGTCTAGTAAACCTGATACGTCACATCCTTACATTAGTGTCTAATAAACCTTATGTGTCACATCCTTACATTAGTGTCTAGTAAATCATATACGTCACATCCTTACATTAGTGTCTAGTAAACCTGATATGTCACATCCTTACATTAGTGTCTAGTAAACCTGATGTGTCACATCCTTACATTAGTGTCTAGCAAACCTGATACGTCACATCCTTACATTAGTGTCTAGTAAACCTGATACGTCACATCCTTACATTAGTGTCTAAAAAACCTTATGTGTCACATCCTTACATTAGTGTCTAGTAAATCATATACGTCACATCCTTACATTAGTGTCTAGTAAATCATATACGTCACATCCTTACATTAGTGTCTAATAAATCTGATGTGTCACATCCTTACATTAGTGTCTAGTAAACCTTATGTGTCACATACTTACATTAGTGTCTAATAAACATTATGCGTCACATCCTTACATTAGTGTCTAATAAACCTTATGTGTCACATCCTTACAGTGCTTTCTAATAAACCTTATGTGTCACATTCTTACATTGGAATCAGTGGTGCAGTTAATGTTTTATGAAAGAAAATGTTTTTAAAACAGTTCCTCCAGCATCACTGAAGCCTATCGGAAATATCACAGTGTTATCTGGCAACTCAGTGTTGATACCCTGTCCTGTGGTCTGTGACCCATTGCCAGCTATTGGTTGGATTTTTGGTAAGTTTCATTTTAAAGTAATTGTAGACAACATTGAGTTCACAAAATTAGTTGTCACATTTATATTTTAGCTAGCTTAAGTAAGGTTTAAATACAGTTAAATGTATTTACTGCAGTTGTAGAGGCATTTAGAGAGAGTGGCAGATAACAGAGAGACAAAGACGGCATACGCAAAAGAGTTAAATGGGAGTAGACTATGAGACAGAACAAGAAGTCGGTGGAGAGAAATTATTTAATCAGACCCACAAATACTTTGTGTCACCAACAGGAAATAAAAGGCAAGTCACAGAGCTGAATGGATGTGGATAACATCTGCAGTGACAGTCAAGGGCTCAAAAGGATGAAGAAGAGGAAGGAAAAAGATGTGTATATCAACATAGATAATGACCAAGATTGTGAAATTCACATTTTTTAAAAATTATAGACGAATGCTACATCTCTACGGTACTCTGCCACACTTTCCATTTTCATACAACAGCAAATCTTTATATTGGGCCTTCATGTGTGCCACAGGGCTCACAGTGTGGTCCTCCTGTGAAAGTAGTACACATTTACGTTTGGAATTGTTTTTACTTCCTCCTTTTGGCATCTACTGTAACCTTCTGGGATTGAAAGATTTAAAGACCATTTAACAGATGTGCCTAATTTTATTACTCACAGATGGAGAAAGACTTTCAATAAATGGATCTTTGGCATCTGCTGCAAATACACATTGGACTTTCATATTTCCTGATCTGTACATACATGATGTACAACCACATCATGCTGGGAAATACTCTTGTGTGGGTTCAAATGAGGCAGGAAATGCAACTTTATCAGGCTGGCTGATTGTCCATAGTAAGTGTGATATTCCACGCTGTAAGATATGTGATGTTTGAATATTCATATTTGTTGTTAAAAAAACCCAAAACAAAACACACTCTGTCTGAGACCATATTTTTACCTCCTAAACTGAGAAGTCTCTTTTAGCTGACAGTATCTGTGCGGTTGTGGGTACATCTCTTTTAGCTGCCAGAATCTCTGCGATTGTGGGTACGTCTCTTTTAGCTGACAGTATGCTGTTGTGGGTATATCTCTTTTAGCTGACAGTTTCTGTGCGGTTTTGGGTTTGTCTCTTTTAGCCGACAGTATGCGGTTGTGGGTATATCTCTTTTAGCTGACAGTTTCTTTGTGGTTGTGGGTTCGTCTCTTTTAGCTGACAGTATGCGGTTGTGGGTACATCTCTTTTAGCTGACAGTATCTGTGTGGTTGTGAGCTCTGAAAATCTCTATCTTGGTGGCTGAATCACTTGAAGTCAGGACATGGTTATTCAACAGGCAGCCTGCGTGCTGAATCTGGCCTGCAGAGGCCTGGCAAATGGCCTGCAGATTCTTGCCATTAGTATTGTATTAATGATCTTTTAATGCCGGGCCTTTGGCCTGTGGTGATTCCCATTTTCAGTATTTTGGCCAAAGACTAAACTGAGTTGAATAACCCTGGTTAGGACATCTCTCTTGTGCTAGTTGGATCTCTGTAGTTGCAGAGGTATCTCTGTGATGTTAACGTTTTTTTTTTTTAACTGACCAGGAAGGCTAACCTGGTCAACAAATACATGCAGAAGTCAGATGTGTTGGCTGAAAGGCGCAGATATCACAGCCATGCTGTAAACAAGCACAACACAGTTACATCTTCTGGTGAACGCAGAAGAAGAAGAAGAATTGTTTTTTTTTCTTCTTGATGCGTATCGTTCATTCAAGTTAGGAAATTACGTGGTATGATAAATAATTTCAGAGATGAGATAACTAATAAATTTCAAATGATATATTACCATGTTGGTTTACTTTTTAGGATGAGGTTTTGGAAATCTCGGGGTGGGGTGTGAGTGGGGTTAAAACTTTCAGGTGGCAGCCTGGATAGTAAATAGGGACAGACAGATGTATATTATTTCACAGATTTTTACATATCATTTGCATAAAATCCCTTTTCTTAAATTTACTAATGGTGTCCTTGTGTAAGCAACGTTGCTTTAATCATCTCCGACACTTCCCTCAGCTGTGCCAGTGATCAGCCAGGCACCTACCAACACAACCGCTGTCATTGGTGCGTCTGTGACCTTGAACTGTCAGGCAAACGGCAATCCATTGCCATCATTGCGCTGGTTATATAATGTAAGTGTTAGATTATGTTAAAGGTTAAAGAGAAGATAAACTTTGTTGCACTAGGTTTTATCCCACATGGCTCAGTCTCTCTCCCCAGAACAGCTAGCAGCCTGCCCAGAACATCACACAAAGCACGAACTCTATAGCTCCGGTCATGTTCCCAAAAAACATAAGAATGAAGCACTTCCAGAAAATACACTTAGGGTGATGGAGGAAAAGGTTAATTTTAGAGATGCTCTCAAGAATGCAGCACAAGAAATATGCAGAACTAAAGAGAAAGGGAAGTCAGGATGTAAGATATCAACATGGTGAAGTGAAGAAATAAAAGAAATAGTAAAAAAAAAAAACTTACTATTTCGGGTTAAAACACAGAACAGAAGAAAACTACACAGGGTATAGGCAAGCCAGAAAAAAACCCAATAAAGCAATAAAAACCGCCAAGAAAGATTCATGGGGAAAGTTTGGAGAAATGTTAGCAGCAGAAGAAAAAGCTGCAATAAGAAACTAGTAGAAGAAAGTAAGAGCGATAAGTAAAAGCAGTGAGGAATATAATCCAACAGAAATACTAAATGATGAAAGAGGACAACCTATTCTAGGCCCTAAAATGATTTTAGAGCGATGGAGTAACTATTTACAAAACTACTAAATTTCAAGAATAAAGATGCCAATGCTAACAATAATACTATAACAAACACAGCAGAAGAGGCGGATACACTAGAGACAGCAATTCTGTTGACAGAAGTAGAAAATGTAATAAATGTAGCAACAAGGCACAAAGTGACTGGTATTGACGACCTTCCTGCAAAAGCCATCAAAGCAGCTGGAGAAACAGGAACAAAATGGGTCAGGCAAATTTTAGAGACTGCCTGGCTAGATCAAGAAACAACATATGACTGGCACAGTTATACAGATATAGAAAAAAAAAAAAGGAGGAAGAATAAGAAAGACTGCACTAATTAAAGAGGAATATCATTATTAAGCCACACAAGGAAAATATATGCCAGATTAATTGAAAGAAGATTAAGACTATTAGTAGAAGAACAACTTTCAGAAGCCCAGATGGCTTTCAGACGTAACAGAAGCTGCACAGACGCAATATTTACTATTGACAGAAAGAGCAATAGAGTATGATAAGACATACAAAATCGCATTTATAAATCAGGAAAAAACATTTGGTAGAGTGGATAGGAATATGTTGTGGAATTGCTCAACTCTTTCAGGCCCATGAATTTTGACAGACTTGGCCCACATTAATTTCTCTTTCCCAAAAAGCAGAGGGGTGGGTGTACAAGAAAGGCTGTAGAGATTGTAATATACTTCTAATCCCTATAAAAGAATATACTTTTTAAAAGAGAAATGAATGTACTTTTTGAATCTGATGATAAGTGTTTGTTTGATTTTGTTATAGCTAGTGGGAAAGAAGAATTCAGCAAGTGTTAATTTCACAAGGACAACATTTCACACAAAAAATTCTTCACTTGCCATGGTTTTGCAGCCACAAGAGTAGTAAATATCCAAATTTGAGAACAAAACTTCAAAGTTTGTTCAATTTTCTAATATATTCCAAAGTTATGATAACTTTCTGGGTTAGTTTAGCACTCAGGGGCTCTTAGTTCTCACCAAGTGCTAAGCAAAATTTCAGAGAAAAAATGGCAGAACAATGAGCCATTACACACACGCTATTTACTATTTACTTTGTACAGTTATTTACAGACTGTAGCTGCAATGATTTCAATATAACTTAGCCATAGTATAGTATACTGTCTCTTTGTTTAGAGCACTTTCCTTCTCTTACACCATTAATACGGTAGTATGGGACATTGTCTGTGTAATAAGCTTATCAGAATCGCTAGATTCCAAACAGCTGATCGCTCAGCTTCACTGGTGAAAATTCACCATCCGAATAACTTTCAGAAAAATTTATATTATCATTATCACAATTAAAAACATCTGACTAAAACAATTTCAGAGCTTCAGCTGCAGAAAGACACATTCTGCGACCTGTACTTGTTGTTGGAACATTAGTATTCATGGCACTCAAAAACGAACTAAGGAAATAAAATGTTGAAAAAAATGTCGCTGTTTTTTATCTCAAATTATCCATGTGTGGTTTAGTCCAGGAAATGAAACTAAAAGGATTTCTAAAGAGTGACTTTCCCTGAATAGTTTAATTGTACCTCCAAACATTAGAAACTAGTAGGAAGTCATGTGCGAAGCAAAATGTAAGGGATACACGATTGACGATGACACCGTTGCTTGGGAAAAACGGAACTTCTCAAACAACGCTCACACCGTTGTTTGGGCCTTAAAGATTTAAGAAGATATGGAATCAGCAAACACCCAACTGAAGTGTGCAAGAGCTTATATACATCAAGTAAAAGTTGCATACGAACAAAAGCAGGTACATCGCAACCTTTTGAAGTAAATTTCAGAAGTAAGACAAGAATGTGTGCTATCTCCCCTGCTTTTTATAACATACATGGACACTATATGCAAAGAAGCAGAAAGCGAAGAAAAGAATGATATCTCAGAATTGCTATTTGCAGATGACCAAGTAATCATAGCTGAAACAGTTTACAGAACCATATAGACCAAGTCAATACTAAGTATGAGAAATATTATGTGAGGATAAGCAGAGAAATTGAGAAAACAGAGGCAATGGTAATAGGTAGACAAGAAAAAACCATATCAATTAAAGTAAATAACACAGAAATAAAATAAACGAACAAGTATCTAGGGTCAGTTTTCACCACAGATGGAAGAATGGATAAAGAAATCAACATACGATGTGCAAAAGCAAATCAGGTTATAGGATAATGAACATTCACTATCTGCTGGCTGTGTAGAACAGACAGAGTTAAAGAATTAATTAAAGAATTTTGAAACAATTAATACCGCTTGTGACGTATAGAAAGATGCCTCTGTCAACCAAAGCAAATCTCTTAAGAATGGTTATTTGGCTGATATTATGCTACCAGTGACAAACATGAACCTTTACTACAACTAATGAGCAGAAGATCGTAACAACAGAGATGAGATGTCTTAGGAGAACTGCCGGTGTGACAAGAAGAAATACAAATCAGGAATGAAGAAATTAGAAGAAGACTAGAACTGAAACCAGCCATACAGTTCATTAAAGAACAACAAATGAGATGGTTTGGCCACCTGACAAAAATGCCCTGGTACCAAATGCCGCAGAGAACCATGCTGAAGAAATATAATGAAAACAGAGCAAGGGGAAGACCACGAGTAACTTAATAGAAATGGACCCCAGCTTGTACAATGTATTGGAAAAAGCGCACAAATGATCCTTACATCTTCCTCCAACCTCGCTGAGGTCAATGGCGGAAGAGAAGAAAATGAAGAAAAAGTGTTTCAGATATGCCAAAGGGCGTGAGTCCATTTTTATTAAAACACCATTAATTTGAAAAGAATATAGATGTAAACATATTTACGTGCATGTGTAAGATGAAGATGGGTGCACACACACGTGCACATGCCCGCACATACACAAATAACATGATCTTGTGATGTGTGTATTTAATTCCTTTGTATTTGTTCTCTATAAAAAAAAAAAAAAGTCAACAACGCAGATACCCAGAAGTGTTCAAGTGAAAGATAACAGCACGTTGGTTTTATTATCGCTGGGCTGGGACAATGTTGGTGCATACACTTGTGTGTCTCAGAGTTTAGCTGGCATGTCTCAAGCCACAGCGGTAGTACAGCTCATGAGTAAGTTCCTTTCTGGGGTATGTTTATCCCCTTTGTGTGTTTCAGGGCCCCATTTTGGGGGATAGGGGATGGACACACCGTCTCCCTAACAAGCATGTCATGAAATTTGACTAATTAGAATTTATTTGTTTTAAGCAGGAGTGCTTCTGCCTGAGAGGCAAGGAACTACAAGTCTGTGCTATAAGCCAGATCTGTGAAACGGATGTGCACACTCTGGAACAAGACCAAAGTCCTGAAGTGGATGAAAAACCAGAACCTTCTGCCAGAGTTTACAGCTGGTGAATGCTAAGAAGAAGCGGAGAATGTTCTAGTCTGTTTTAGTTTAGTCATGCTTTAGCTATGTTGTTATAATCATATCATTAGTCTTACAGTTGCATCATAGTGCTAGTTAAATTGTGAACATAAGTAGCTGCTGAAGATGGGACAAATCATTTAAAGGATTGGTATAGTCCTAACATTTTATTAGTTAAGTGTTTTAGGTTTGAACTCTTTGAGTCCCACAGGGTTTAACATCAGAGTCTCAAGAGGTGGTAATACAATTTTGACATTTCACAAGTGTTACACATTAAAACAGACCATACTAATTCAACTGCCGCACAACATACACATGTACATCAAAGTGACCAGGGATTGTTGGGGAATAATATTAGAATACTGCTATACAAATAAATTGTGTTAGTAGTTAATTATTAGTAAATAAACACAGGATATGTTTAGAGAAATTAGTAAAGAGAAATAATTTTTCCACTTACAACCATGGCACTCAAGGAAAACTGTAAAATATATCCAAAATGAATCACAAATGAACATGAACCACTTAGCAGTGTATACATAAAATATAAACACAATCTGTCCATTAGATCTCATTGTAGAGATACTTTTAGAACATCAAAACAGAGCTCCTTTATTTGGTAAAGAAAAAGGACCTCAGAAAACAGTCAGTAGTCAGTCAGTCAGTCAGTCAGTCAGTCAGTCAGTCAGTCAGTAGTCAGTCAGTCAGTCAGTCAGTAGTCAGTCAGTAGTCAGTCAGTAGTCAGTCAGTCAGTCAGTCAGTCAGAAGTCAGTCAGTAGTCAGCCAGTAGTCTGTCAGTAGTTAGTCAGTAGTCAGTCAGTCAGTCAGTAGTCAGTCAGTCAGTCAGTCAGTAGTCAGTCAGTAGTTAGTCAGTAGTCAGTCAGTCAGTCAGTAGTCAGTCAGTAGTCAGTCAGTAGTCAGTCAGTCAGTAGTCAGTCAGTAGTTAGTCAGTAGTCAGTCAGTAGTTAGTCAGTAGTCAGTCAGTCAGTCAGTAGTCAGTCAGTAGTCAGTCAGTAGCATGCCCTTATGCAGAACCTTGCTCCCACAACAACCCTCTGGAAAACTTCTAGATCACAAGCAAGATGTCCTACATACAATCACCCATTTAGAGATCATCCGCTACATCCTGCACCCATCTTCTCTTTGGCCTTCCTATTCCTCTCTTCCCTACATAGCTACATAGGCAGATGCTCAAGAAAGATCGGCCCCGAGTAAAAGAGCAATTCACAGAGATGACGGTATGCTATTAACCGCAGACAAAGAGAAGAGGGAGGCTTTACTGAAGAGGTTCGTTTCACAGACAGACCACAATGATGGAGATAACAGAGATAGAGTTAGAGAAGATCTGGCAGCCATCTTAAAGAACAAACATTATGAAAACATCATACAGGTGGAAGATGTAAAACGTGTTCTGAAAAGGGCGAAAGACTCTGCATCCGGGCCTGATGTGGTTACATATTCCCATATGAAAGATATGATTGATACAGACCTGGTGGAGATGACTGCTTGTTTCCACCAGAGCATTAGGACAGAAGAGTGGATGCACAGCTACATGATTCCACTTCCTAAGCCTGACAAGAATCATTCAACACACAGCAGCTTTATGTAGTGACATTGTATGCGAGGCTCTCTGTTTTCAAACAATGTCCATACACCTTTGCAATAAAACCCCAGCCACTCTTCTTACCTCTCACCACAGACCCATTTGTAGATATTATGATGTCTCCTGGGCATGAATTGTCTTTGATCAGCTCTTGCACCGCTGACGTTGTTTCGCCAACTATCAATTACCGGCACCCTCGGTCCAAGGCATTTATCACTCTGTGCAACTCTGTTGAGGAAAGAACCTGGTCACCTCATCTCATTAACATATAATTATACACAATTGCAGATGTGTTAAGAATTAGACAAATAAAGTGTTAGACTTTATTTGTTTTAAAACTAAACTATATTATACATCTTCTATTTTGAATACACAGTTCCTCCTACAATTGAAGCCATTCACTTTCCAACAACACCAGTAAGGATGCATTCCAGATTCAACCTTTCCTGCATGGCATCTGGAATACCCGCCCCTTTAGTTAAGTGGACTCACTTTGATGAACCTATTAAGACAACACTGAATGGAAGAGTTCACTTATCAGAAATGGGGATGATACTAGTGGAGTTTGCCTGGAAAAATGACTCTGGCTTGTATGAATGTTGGGCAACTTCTAATGTTGGAACACACAAGAAGATGGTTTCCATTGTTGTTTATGGTAAGTCTTATGTACATGTAATATTGTTGTTCTTGTTCTTTTATTCACTTGAAATAGATTGTTTATATATATGTACAGTGATTTCTATATGATTTTTTCCCCTAATTTTCTTAATGATCTGTAAAGAAATTACTTTCCTCCTATTAAGAAGATGTTTCTATATAGAAGTGTCTCCTTTATTTTCCTGGGTCTCTCTCTCATACTGGCTTCCTCTAGTAATCAATCGACCCAGATCATTGTCTAAAATAGAATAGATGAGGCAACTGTCTTCCATCAACCATCACACTACTCCAAATAATAGACGACGATGATGCTGACTAATTTAAGGTTTATTCCTTCTCAGATATACAACAAAGATTCATTAGACAATCTGAGTTACGTTATCAATACAAGGATAATTTGCCCTCACTTTTGGACACACGTCACACCACCCTTGATGCTGGCCTACACGCAGTCAATGCCAGCCACAGTTAATCAGACCTGGCCATTGTTCTCAGATGTTTTTCAATGTGGAATTACCACAGTTGCTTCTTAGTCACACAGAAATTCAAGTTCCACTTCATTTCAAGCAGAACACACTTTCATTCCGAACACTCTAATTCCATCCACACTCTCTAAGGCCCAGTCGCAGACTGAACACCTTATCCACAATACCCCAGATCTCACATTCCCACATCTTTTCACCACCTACCCATGAAACCCATGCTTCTCATACTAGAGACTTTTTCAGTTCTGTCAATCAGCCGTTTCCCCACACATAATTCTCACACTAGGGACTTACCCAATTCTGTCACTCAGTCAAACCCTGACCTTCCAGCATATATACTTTTGTGTGTGTGTGTGTATATATGTGTGTGTGTGTGCGTGCACATGTGTGTGTGTGTGTGTGTTAAGTGAGACTGGGCATGTGCCAGATTGTTGAGAGTGCTGCTTCTTGTGTTGGCTTTCTGATTTACACGGACAGACAAGTTCTTGTTATATATATATATATGGTTGAGAGAGCCGTGTTGTTACATCTGTCAGCACATACAAAAATTACCCAGAATGTTTAATATCCACTATTGGATATTGTTTCCCCACAAACAAAAATGCTGTAATTATCTATGTGTATGCATCATTCTGTTATTTAATGCAGATTTGTTATCTGAAACTGATGATATCAATAATGAGGATGAGGATGAATATTATTGTTAGGATGATAACAAAAACATGGACTCTATTATTTGTCAGGTGTTTAATATAATTTTAAAACAAAGAAATATATGTGTCATTTCTTCTAATTTTTTTCTTTCAAATTATGGTGTACTCATTTCTATGCTTTTGCTTTCTTTCTTCATTTGCTTATTTCTGTTACTATTGCACCACAGACATTACTTAGTTATTGTTTTCTTCTCTTATGAATACCTGTACTTCTTTTAATTTTAATATTTTTTAGTTGGCAGATTTCCTTTTTGACTCATTAGTTCTTTTCCCCCAAAGGTTCCTAAGGGTCTCTGGTCAGGAGATAATTTTTTGATTAAAATGAACTGAAAAAACATCAACTGTTTGATTTAATTCCACCATCATCCAGGTCCGCCATCACCACCAGTGTTATTACGAGCAGTACCACTATCTTCAGAGTCAGTTTATTTGATTTGGGAATGGTCGGATCACGGAGATACTGCTGAGAGAGCTGACACTTTCCAGATTTCTTTCTGGGACAAGTAAGTGGAAGTAATTCTTCAAATAAATCATATCATCGTTAATCAAAGCAGTGTTTGCTTATTGTA
Organism: Candidula unifasciata; assembly: GCA_905116865.2. Lineage (NCBI taxonomy): Eukaryota > Metazoa > Mollusca > Gastropoda > Stylommatophora > Geomitridae > Candidula > Candidula unifasciata. Next base: position 588,414 of record CAJHNH020000125.1, on the reverse strand, counting down.
AATTTGACTGAAGAAGACACATATAATAGACCTTGTGTGGGAAAAACATATGGCAATACGATTAGACAAGTGGAATTTGGAATATAAAAATGTTGCAATGTCCAATGACATTGGAGGCATATGTTTGCTACATAGTTTTTAAAATGCCTACTAGTTTATAATTTTGATACCTATGATGCAGTATGTGATGATCAAGGATCAACTTTATTGCACTGAGTTTTATCCCTTTTGGCTCAGTCTCTCTGTGTAGAATGGCACCTGCTGAGAGAGTCTTTAGCTCCAGTGATGATTCCAGGGATATCTGAAAACATTACATTTCTGAATTGAGCGATCAAGTCTGTGAAATGAGCTCATGACGTTGAGAGCAGGAGGCAAATGGCTAGTGGCTTGACCTTTTTTCCACAGACACTTTAAATTTCCTCAGGAGAAGAACTGGGAGCGTGCACTATGGGAGCATGCACTATGGAAACGTGCACTATGAAAGCATGCACTATGGGAGTGTGCACTATGGGAGCATGCACTATGGGAGTGTGCACTATGGGAGCATGCACTATGGGAGTGTGCACTATGGGAGTGTGCACTATGGGAGTGTGCACTATGGGATTGTGCACTATGGGAGTGTGCACTATGGGAGCATGCACTATGGGAGCATGCACTATGGGAGCGTGCACTATGGGAGCGTGCACTATGGGAGCATGCACTATGGGAACGTGCACTATGGAAGCATGCACTATGGGAGCGTGTACTATGGGAACATGCACTATGGGAGCATGCACTATGGAAGAGTGCTCTATGGGAGCGTGCACTATGGGAGCGTGCACTATGGGAGCATGCTCTATGGGAGCGTGCATTATGGGAGCGTGCACTATGGGAGCGTGCACTATGGGAGCATGCATTATGGGAGCGTGCACTATGGGAGCGTGCACTATGGGAGCGTGCATTATGGGAGCGTGCACTATGGGAGCGTGCACTATCCTAGAACCCGATCATTAGCCATGCCTGTGATGCGTTAAGCAGAAAACGGCAATATTTTTTTTTTTTAATTTAGAAACCACTAGTTGTAAACCCTTTGGCATGGCAACCCTTCGGCCTTGATCCCATGATAGATACTGTAAATCTGGGAAATATGTGGCTTTTCTACCTACCCACGAGCCGAGCGTGAACTCGGACCACAAGGTTGTCACCCGGTCGTCACGCTGCTGGTTTAACTAACTTAGCTAGCATGCCGGGCAAAGACAATAGACAGACAGGCAGGCAGACATGCAGACAGACAAACAGACAGACAGACTGACATGCAGGCAGGCAGGAAGGCAGACAGACATATAGATAGGTCAGTAAGTTGGTAGGCAGATTGATGGATGGATGGGTGGGTAGATGGATAGATAGAAGAACTGGGAGGCTTCACACAGCAACAGTGGCTTCTTCAGATATAATGTTCAGTTTACCCTGTTCACCATACCCCAGAAGTCATCCTTTGATTACTGCAGAAATGAAGTATTATGATTTATACACAGGCATTTCTTTTGTTGACCAGTTTTTACATTCACCCGAGGTAGAGCAAGAACAAGATGGAAAGATACCATTAGAGAAACTCTACAACAAAACAGTGTGGCTAAGGAGGCCGGAAGAGACAGAACTAAAACACGGTACCTCCCTCTGCATCCGAAGCAGAATAAGCGAAAGAAACAAGAAGTATGTACAGTGGAGTCCACTTAAGTCGAACTCGGATAAGTCGCATTTCAGTTAAGTCGACATGACCAGCTTAGTCTTGACAATTTTCTCTGTTGTCTGTGCTGTCTGGATAAATAGAAATCCTGATATGTGGAAGCATTTTCTTAGGTCCCTGCGACTTCTACTTATCAAGACTCGACTGTATATACATTATCTTGACTGTATATACTGACAATTTTAATATTTGCAGAATAACTGGAGAGCTCAGTGTGTACCCAGTTATATTTCTAAATAAGGAAACAAGAACAGAAGTGGTGGGTCTGCAGCCAGCGACAGAATATATCTTCTGTGTATCAGCGGTGAACGATGCAGGAACTGGTCCACCAAGCAATCTGATGTCTGCAGTTACTCTACAGTCTTGTAAGTATATTGCTATAAATTTCTTCTTCCAAAATGTAATAGCTCTCAAAAGTCAGTTGTGTAGCTTTTAAAGGAATTTAAATCAGTACAGGCATTTATTCGCTGTTGTGTGGCTTCACTAGGAAGTTTATATTCAGTAGTTAGCTATTTATCAATCAAGACAGAATACATGATTATAATGAGAGGGAAAGGATAAAAACATATAAATAGGTGATATGTAAATTGAAACAAATTAAACGAACAACTACTTGGGCATAATCTTCAACTTCTCCCTCATGCAAAGAGCAGTATGATATTTGGATTTAATCTCCAGAATATGCAAGTGTATTGGGAAATAAACATACAGACATACTGGTTGGCTGAGCACTACTGAGTGGCAAATTGATGCTTGACGAGATAGATGTATTTAAGTCCCCTTTGGAAGCAAGTGAACAATGCAGGAGTAACAGGTAATCATGGCCTGGAGAGGATGGTGCAGCCGGGAGTGACCACGTGATCTGCCTGACAGTCAGCACCAAGGCAGTTACTGATACCATCAGAATGGCAAATTTGCAGAGGCAGCTGAAGATGGGGACAGAGCAGTTATAGAAATATTCTGAGTACTGTGTTCTTAATTCAACTCAACCCAATCAACTAAGAGAAGAAATAAAATCCAGAATACAGTCAGGGAAAAAAGTATACTATGCCCTACAATGTCTGCTAAAGTAAAGTGTTTTACTGCATAACACCAAGACCACGATTTATAAAAAAGATAATAAAGTTGTCCTTTATGGCTCTGAATCTGGGAGTGCATTTAAACAAGATGAAGCCTTATTGCAGACTTTGAGGAACAGAGTCTTGTGATGCAGTGTGGACTAAAAATTGCAGTGAATGTGATATAAAGGAAGAATGTGTGGTGAAAAGTAGCACTGACCTGATCAATGATTCTGGTGCTCATGGGTTACTGTGAATAATTACCGCCTGTGCTTATGAGTATTGATTTAAGATGAAATGTAAGTTTATGGTCTTTAGATTTTAGTCAAATATATTTATTCCAGGTGTGTGATTTATACAAATGTGTATGCCATCCTTTGGTTTGAGTCAGATTTATTATGGAAGGTCATGTATGTGTACAGTAAAGTAAAGTAAAGGACCATATTTCATGCCTTTAGGCTTATAATGCATAAAGAGCTAGACTTTTATTTTTATAGACCAATCGGCACAAGATGGGTGATGTGATCAGCATCATGCTGGCCGCCTTTACTTTCTGGGACTGCACCCTGTACCCACTCAAGGCTGGGTCGACCTGGGAGCCAAGGTCATTTTTGAAAAAGTCTGGCTCCCCCAGGGAGTGAACCTACGACCCTCCGATCCGCGGCAAGCGTCTAGCCACTTGGCCACAGCGACTATGTATGTGTATAAATAAATTTTTTAAAATATGTGTGTATAAGTGAATTTCTGGTGGTGCGATGTTCTGTATAACCAGAGAGGGTGTGATTTTTGTATTTCAGTGGAAAGGATTCATTTTGATGCTTTATGCATTTGTTCATTGTTAAAGTTAAAGATGATCTTTATCGCACACCAGACATGATCATAAGTGCTCCAATCTCCTCCTATGTCTTCAAGTATTTTGAGGCTTACAATTCCCATTATGTTCTGGCTGATGTAATTACGGCTGGTTTTCCTGTCTCGCAGCTCCAGTTGCACTAATGGAGCTCTACAGAAGTGGAATACAATTAAATATGCCAGGCACTAAATTGTGCAGTTTTTGTTTGTTTAGTCTGTCTAATTTTCAAATGGAAAAACATTGTTTTGAAATGTATTTCTGCTAGTTTTCAGATCATAATCATTTGTTGTGGCAAGATCTGTTGTATTTGACACTGATACACCAGTGCGCACTATATATTTTACACTGATACACCAGTGTGCACTATATATTTTACCTGATACACCCGTGTGCACTATATATTTTACACTGATACACCAGTGTGTGCTATATATTTTACACTGATACACCCGTGTGCACTATATATTTTACACTGATACACCAGTGTGTGCTATATATTTTACACTGATACACCAGTATGTGCTATATATTTTAAACTGATACACCAGTGTGTGCTATATATTTTACACTGATACACTAGTGTGCGCTATATATTTTGCACTGATACATCAGTGTGCGCTATAGATTTTACACTGATACACCAGAATGTGCTATATATTTTACACTGATACACCAGTGCATGCTATATATTATGTTTTGAACACTTCTAGGGCCTTCTCCACCATCAAATCTACATGTGGCAGTAGTTTCGGCTAGTAATGTGACCTTGACTTGGGAAGTACCTTCTTCACCAAATGGCATAGTCAAGATTTATCAGCTTAGGTTCAGAAAAAGTAGTGACACTGATCAAGGCAAGTCAGCTTCACTATTTTCAGTTTTGATTAAAATAAATGTTGAGTATTTGTTCAATTACTATAAACTTATGTAAAAGGTAAAGGTAAAGTCAGGAGATGTAAACCAGCGTCATTGCACACGGTTATAAACCATAAGTGCTCTGCCACCATTACGGACAGCTGATAAGAAACTGTCTGCCTGTGGCGCTGTCCGCACGTAACTCTGTAGCTACAGCAATGTTCCTCCATTTACCCCAGAGTGTCACTCTGGTACCCATTTCCTCGAGGCTGGGTGAACCCCGGGAACCACCCGGTTTCGAACACCGACCGTGGCTGCAGTGAGTCGCAGCTGGATTTGAAAGCGAGCCTTCTATCGACTGTGCTAACGCGGCTCCCATAAAATAATGTGCAAGTCGTCTTGGCATGCCCGTTGACCCTCAAGATTTTGGCTCATAATTCTGAGTTAGGACTATAAATATCATATAGGTCAACCCCTAAACATAAGTGACTCTCAGTGACCCACAACTTTGGTCTGTTGGTAAATGAAGTTAGACTACAGTATATTATAATTCCCAATTCAGAAATGGGGAGTGTTTTTTTATTTTTTCTAGAACAGATAGAAATGGGAAATTAGCATCAGCAAAACTAGATGGAAACAACTTTTAAGAGCGTCAGCTGGCTATTGGCCAGTTTTGCTGGAAGTCACTTGGTGGTTGATTTGGTCAACATCTTGATGGCTGCCTTTACTTTCCAGGACTTTACCGTATCCATAGGTTGAGAGCTAAAGTCAGTTCTGAAAAAATCTGGCTCTAACCCCTGACCTTGGTGAGCATCTAGCCACTACACTACGGTGGTTCCCACATTTATGTACATTCTTGTAATATCTTATGTATGTAAATTGTAACAAATATTTCTCATCCTGTGTGTAGACTTCACCTACGTGAACATCACTGAGCAACTGTTTCCAAGCAACGACTTTGTGTTGTCACCACTGCTGCCTTACACAGAATATCTGGCACAAGTCCGTGCTGGCAATGTTGAGAGAGGACTTAACTTGTGGGGCAACTATTCTTCTGTTACATTCCATACATTAGCTTCTAGTAAGTACATATACCTGGTTTCTTAGATGTTAACTCTGTCAGGAATACAGGTTACAATATTTTACAAGTAGAGCAAATTGAAACAGTGTTGCCATTTTAATTTTTTTATCCCCTTTACTGCCTAAACAGTTAATGGAAAACTATGTGGTGCTTATTTTAGGAGGGTCTATTGATTCCATGTTCTCTCCCTGGAGAAGCCAGACTTTTTTCAAAAATGACCTTGGCTTACAGGTCGACCCAGCCTTGAGTGGGTACCGGGTGCAGTCCCAGGAAGTAAAGACGGCCGGCGTGATGCTGACCACATCACCCATCTTGTGCCGATTGGTCTATAAAAATATAGGTCTAGCCCTATATGCCCTATATGCCTAAAGGCGTGGAAAAGGGACCTTTACGTTTTTTTTTTATCATCCCATAGCAGTAAAGGTTAGTAATAAATTGCTGCTAGTGGTAGAGATTAATTGTAGACCAGAGCTTTGGCTAGCAAACACACCAACAACTAACTAACTAACTAGTTATGCTAATTTTGCCTGTACATGCAGTGTGTCCGTGATTATGCTGAGCAAGTGTCTGAAATCTGAATCTGAATGATTTGCATGTAGATGATCATTTCATAACAATATATCTTTAGCTTTTCTTGGGAGTTGGACAGGAGTTTGGTCTCTATAAGGGTATGGTTAGGCAATTTGCTTTGTGCTATGAGGGTCAAGGGTTCATTATCAGACACAATTTTTTTTTTTTCTGAGAGTTAGATGATACCCATGGGGAATGTGGATTGATGTCATTAAAGGCATTCTGCATCCGCTTGAAATGACAAAAGCCAGAGCTAACCATCAAACTTGGACTGCAAACTTTCTCCCAGGACATTCAATTGAAAAAAGTGGAAATTGACGATAATCATCATCATTTTGTTCATGAGTGAAGTTTCTTCAAAGATCCCTGAACACCAAGTCATTAGTTAAGGATTTCATGCTTTGTATGATGCTCTCGGCAGGAAGCCAGTTGCTCTGCAAAGAAAGACTAAGCCGGGTGGGATATAACACAGTGCAGTGATGTCGGTTTTCTCACTTTCAGTAAATTTTTGTGAGAATAAAATGCATAGAGTGAAATGTATTTGTTAAATCTCTCATTCGGCCTAAATTTAGTCAGGGTTTTTGTGAGCACTGTTGTGTCTTTATTATGCTTTTGCAATTGTCAAGAGTCATTGACTGGGTTCTGTGCATTAAGCATATCATTTGACGACATCTGAGATTTCACTTGTTGTTGCTTTGTTATAATTTAGTTGTTATCAGTAATAACTTTGGGATGAAATGACACATAGACTGCAGATCTATGATAATAGTGATAATAGAGTTGCTACTGATAATGATGACATATAAAATAGCAACAAGAGCTGACATCACAAAGCTAGCTACTATAGAACCAGACCTAAGTCAGAAAACTATATGGCTGAACTATTATTATTATATTGCTGAACTATTTCTATTTCTATGTGATTTATCATCTTCAGTGAACAAGTTTGTTTCATATCATATGTTCTCCATGTGGGTTGATAGACCACATTTGGGGGAGAGAGAGGGTGGGGGAGGTAATAGACCCACTGCCCCAATAAAAAGCATGTCATCAAGGTGACTAATCAGGGGTATTTCCTTCGAGGTCAGAGTGCATCGGCTTAAAAGGCAAGGAACCAACAGTCTGCATGTATATAAGCTAGATCTGTGAAACAGAGGTTCATGCAAATCTCAAGTTCTGGAACAAGACCAGAGTACAGAAGTGGATGAACAGCCAGAACTTTCAGCCAGAGTTTACAGCCAGTGAATGCTAAGAAGAAGCAGAAGATTTTCATATGTTAAAATGTAGCAGCATGCAGCACTGAGTTTGACATTGTTGTTATATTTCTCCTAGAACCATCCTTGCCGCCACAGTTTGTACAAGCTAGTGCTGTTGATCCGTACTCACTTAATGTCACCTGGCAGGTAATGAGAGTTTCAGAAACAATCGCATGTGTTGAGTTAAGTTGTTTCGTTAAGAGCCAACATCATAGCACCGGGGACATTCCCATAAGTGCTCCATTCCCATCTTCAGCAGCCAGTGCAGAGTTCCAGTTCTGATGATACCACTAATAGTCTGACTGCATGCTGTCTCGCTTTTTTCTTCAGCGTTGAAGTGTTAGCCGGATCCTCTGGTTACTGCTTGCTGCACTGTTGTGTGCTAACTCGGCATTTATATCAGAGGTCAGAGGGTGTGAAAGTACATATTACTATTTGTGATATGAGTGACCTAAGTGAGAAGTGACCGAGAGACTATGTGTTCATCTTAAATGACCAGTTCATCATCGTCATGTGTTTGTCCATATTAAACACGACTGACAAACACGCTAGTAAATCATACATTGGGCCGGTTGTGCGGAGAGTGGCCAGCGGGTGCTACGGAGGTGGAAGTCCAACAGTTGATTCACAACAATTCACGCCCAGGTGATCTGATTATTTATACAGATGGTTCGGTGGTGAGAGGAAAGAGAAGTGCTTGAGGGTTTGTAGCAAAAGCCAATGGAAAATTGTTAGTGCAAGACAGCCTAGTATATGACACCACAACATCTAGCATGAAAATGGAGGTAGAGGCGGTAACTGCAGCTGTCCGGTGGCTAGAGAACAAGATGCATACACATGTCGTAATTGTAACAGACTCTGAAAGCATGCTGAGAAAGGTGAAGACAGGGATGTTTTGAGCAGATTGGCAAGCTTCACTGGGAAGGTCACGGGTAGTGAGCCTACTTTTTCTCCATGCTATGCCGGTGTGGTGGGTAATGGACAGACAGATAGATTGGCGGGATCTTCACCACTGGGAGGTGAATTGTTACATTACAAGGCAGATGTGGTCAAGGCCCTTTGCGAACAAGCAACGGAATCAGTAGAGAAACAAGATTATAATGGCCTGGAGAGAATTAGGCACCTGGGTGTAACCAGAGGGTCTGGCCGGCTCACTACAGTCAGAGGAAAGGCAAGACGGACATTTAACCTGATTGTGACCAGTACCATGAGTATTGGAACTCTGCGCTGTCATGAAAAAAACAAAAATCTTCATGTTCAACCAGCTCCAGAGGAACTTTCAGCCTAAGGCAGCTCCAAGGGAGCCTTTTGGTTATATCTGTGGGCTGATGTTCTTAGGCCTATTAGTTATGACTGATTTCTTGTCCCTTAATTGTTGGCTTGGGTTTCCACTGCAGTCCAGTGGTGTCTGATGTGGATTGCTAAGAGGGCCTTGTTTTTGGTTTTTTTTGGTACTTGATTTTTATTCACTGACTGACATTCAACCCCACCAGAACATCACACTGAGCAATAAACACCTGTTGACACTTTGACACAAAGTACCACCATTCAGATTAGGATCATCCAGGGACAGGTCAAGAAACCTTGTTCAACCCATAGGCTGAGTTATATAAGGACCCCCGGCAACAGCTGGAGTGGGGCTTTAAAGCATCAAATAATTGCGTGTAAGACAATGGGACACAGGATTATGAACATTGCTTGCTTGTTGTACCCCACCAGGACATGACAGAAGCAGTAAACACCCAGTGACACAAAGTGCCACCATGCAGATGAGGATGAAGTGTGGAGAGGTCCCAGAAACCCCATTCAGCCGTTACGGCCACATTTGTAGCCCAGCTATATTCAGGGCCTCCTGCAATAGCCAGGGTGAGGACTTCAATTATCATTGTAATCATTGAATGAATGAATTTCTATCCCACTAGGACATCACACAAGCGATAAACACCAGATGACACAGAGTGCCACCATGTGGATGGGGATCACCGTGGAGAGGTCCCAGAAACCATGTTCAGACAATTGGCTATTTATGGCCTGCCTATATTGCGGCCCCTGGCAAAAGCCAGGGTGGGGCTTCAAATAACAAAAAATTTTGTCCTAAAAAGGACGAAATGCAAAGTTTGAGCGGAAAAGCTTAAAAAAAATACATGATTAATTTTCACTAATAAATGTTTCTCCTTTCTTTTTCTTTACACAGCCAATTCCTGTTTTCGCCCAAAATGGGCCAGTATTATACTACCATGTTACTTACACCAACAACGAATCACAGAGGACAGGCAGTGCAAAAGTTAATGCTTCTGGGACATCATGTTTAATAAATGGGTTATCTCCCTGGAGGTTATATTTGATAGCAGTAAGGGGAGAGAATGAAGCAGGACTGGGACCTGTCTCAGATATACAACAAGCAGTAACTCCACCTGTGGGTTAGTACAATCATTGGTTATAATATAATCTTGTGTGCTGAGTGAGTCAGAAATATTGCTACATATGTAACTGCACGTTTTAAATTACATTGCAGTATTTTGGCTATAGAAATGAGGTTGTTGGAAAAGTAATTCCTCGGACTAACAGTATACGAATAACAATGACTTATTTGCCTAAATTGATCTTTAGTTTACGTACAGTCGTCATCTCCTTGTGGGATGCAATTTTTTTGTTATGTTGAAGCCCCACCCTGGGTCTTTTACCAGGGGCTGCAATAAAGCCCGGCCATGAATATGGCCTAATGGCTGAACGCGATTTCTGGGATCTCTCCATAGGTGATCCTCATCCGCATGGTGGCACTTTGTGTCATTGGGTGTTTATTGCCTGTATGATGTCCTAGTGGGGTAAAATGTACTACTACTACTACTCATTTGCCTAAAACAGCTGGCCGCTCATCACAGCATAATCGACAATGCTTTGGAAAGTCACTCATTGCTTTCTGATACATGCAGTTACATAGCACATTTATTTTAAACATGTGGCCATATTTCTGTCTTATACCATGTATATAATAACAAATATATATGTAATGGGTGTGCTAGTATTTTTTGAAACATTGTAGGCATTGTTCACTTCAATTAATTGACATAACAACAAAATTAGTTTAAAACACCACTAATATCTGGCATCATGTGGACTAATAGACTGCAGTGGTTGGGGCATATAGAGATAATTACAGACAGAACAGAAACAAAAACTGTTAACTGGTAAAAGAGTTATTGGAAGTAGACCTTGAGGCAGACCAAGAAGAATGTGGAGAGATAATATACAGGCAGACCTACAAACGCTTGAAGTCACCAACTGGAAAGAGAGGACCAATCACAGAGATGAATGGAGGTAGATGATACTGCAGCAATGAATCTCAAGGGCTCATAATGCTAATGAAAAAGAAGAAGAAAGTGACAAAGAGAGCAAATAAAGGTGTTTGGACATCACATAAAATTAAACCCAGTTCACTGAAAAAAATTTTTTGGGAAAAAATAAACCTGTCTGACTGTGTGCAGTTCAACTTGCTTGCACCATTTTTGTGCCATATAGTTCAGTCTTTCTCTGCAAAGCGGCTGTTCGCCAACTGAGTGACTCACATGAAGCACAAAACTTTCTGGCTATACCACGACAACTCTCAGATTTCCAAAATTTTTGCACTTGTGAATCACAATCGAATCCACAACCTTCAGGTCACATATTAAATAGCTTAACCACTTCTCCATGAGACACCTTAAGAAGGAGCAGAAACTCTGGTTACAAAACTAGAGAAAGGACACAGATTGCATGGACTGATTTTATCAAATGTATGACATTTAACTACAGAATATTAACCTGGACGAGTCTTGTTGGTCACACTTGCCATCATCATGGACTGTAATTCCCATTCTTCCATATAGCAAAATAAGGTTAGTTACATATCCCTTACAGGACGTTGCAGAACCTAGACAAATTTACATCCAGTAGTTTGTCATTGCCTTCTGAACAGTCGGCTCTCTTGATACCACTTTCAAAACCAATGCAAGGCGCGTAGCCCGCAGCTGGGATTGAACTCGGCATCCCGGCATTACGAAGCTTTCCCATCGACTTAGCCACAGAGCCGACTAGCAAAATAACAAACAAAGAAATAATACAAAATAAACGTATACTATAAAAAATAAATTTAATTAACCAAAAAAAAGTTGAAAAAATAAAACAACAACAAAACATAGTTACTGAAAGGAACATAATTTCGATATTCAGAATCTTTGTAATTTAGTGAGTGAAATTGTTCAAAGTGGACACAAGAATACCCTAAGGTTGAACCAATCTGACATTCTTTTGCATCTGGGTCATCGATAGTTTTAGGCGTGCTTTCTTGTCAGTTAATTTAAATGTGCCTTTGGAGAACTGTTAAAAAAAACACACACAAAAACAACATTATAGCAGATGTGTTTAGGTAGGGATATGAGCACTTATGGACTGGATGGTAGGATGTACACTGACAATGGTGTGTTGACTGACTAACTGACACCTAAAAGAGTGTTTACAGGCACAAGGATAGACTTGATAATGCTCAGTTTTTATCCCACCTGGAATAAAAGCTGGTAGTCTATGAGAGTTTTGAACAAAGCATCAACTTCCTGGCTCTCGCAACAACCACTAGGGATCTCCAAAACACTCACCTTCATAAACAGAAGGCTGGAGTTCAAAACTAACCCCCTTAATTTCTAGGCATTATATCTCAAACAGGAGTAATTTAAAAACAGTTTATTGTTTTTGAAACTTTCAGTAACTATTAACTTCCACTGTTTCAAGACTGTATCACTGATAACACTAGATTTTTTTTTTTAAACTATAGACTGTGTTCTTAACATTTTAAGTAATGTTGACTAGCCTGTTTCAAGACTGAGTCAGTGATGCAGCAGATTTTTTTTTTTTTAATTAATTTTGTAGACTGTGTTCTTTAAACTGTAAGTACAGTTGACTAGCCTGTTTAAAGACTGAGTCACTGATATAGTAGACTTTATACAGTTAATAAACCCAGTTCCAAGATATTGGGTCAACGACAGGAGTAGGCTAATATTGTTTTCTTAAACTTTCAGCACCAGTAGCTTTCCCTGACAATTTCCAAGCGTCAGCAAGCTCCGCTTCAAGTCTGAAACTGTCATGGAAGGTAGGAACTGCTTCAGGTGTTTTACTGTTCGATATAAATGTGATGCTGAAAGATGTGTCAGAAATAGATGATCTTTGCATCATGAAGTTTGTGCCTGGACAAATGTCAGCCCAGAAATAGGTGATCTTTGCATCATGAAGTTTTTGCTTGGAAAAATATCAGTGCAGAAATAGGTGATCTTTGCATCATGAAGTTTTTGCTTGGAAAAATATCAGTGCAGAAATAGGTGATCTTTGCATCATGAAGTTTTTGCTTGGAAAAATATCAGTGCAGAAATAGGTGATCTTTGCATCATGAAGTTTTTGCTTGGAAAAATATCAGTGCAGAAATAGGTGATCTTTGCATCATGAAGTTTATGCTTGGACAGATGTCAGTGCAGAAATAGGTGATCTTTGCAACATGAAGTTTGTGCCTGGACAAATGTCAGCACAGAAATAGGTGATCTTTGCATCACGAAGTTTATGCCTAGAAAAATGTCAGCACAGAAATAGGTGATCTTTGCAACATGAAGTTTGTGCCTGGACAAATGTCAGTCCAGAAATGTGATCTTGCACAGCAACAACAACAAAAAAGATGAACGTTGCTGAAGCATTATTGTGCCTTAATAATAAATATCTGGAAACAAAGGGTAACCACTCTGAGCACCTCCAATAGTTAAAATATAAATTAAAGTAACAGTCAGGCATGTACTCCGAGACATTTGGTTTTATAGACTAACAGACCTTTGATGAGTGTTGTGGTTAACGTTAACATTATGTCAGCCACCTCTACTTCCCAACACATTGCTGTACCATTTTAGGCTGAGTTAACTTGGGAGCCAAGGCCAGTTTTGAAATAAACCCACCTTGAAGCAGTCAAACCCAAGACCTTTGCCTCTCAGGTAAGCATCTAGCCACTAGGCCAATAGGGAGTCCCCGTGGCATAGCGGCTATACGCTCACGTGCGTATTGGAAGGTCATTGGTTCGCTCATTGTTTTTTTTTCAAAAAATGACCTTGGCTCCCAGGTTGACCCAGCCTTGAGTGGGAACCGGGTGCGGTCCCGGGAAATAAAGGTGGCCGGCGTGATGCTGACCACAACACCCATCTTGTGCCTATTGGTCTATAAAAATATAGGTCTAGCCCTATATGCCCTATGCACGAAAAGGCGTGGAAAAGGGACCTTTACTTACTTTCCTTACTATGTCAACATGGCTGCAATATTTTCTATATACGTTTCATTGATTTTATATAATTTCCCCCCTAAGGCTATCCAACGTGGGCTAGTAACGTGCAATATAACAGCCTACATTGTGGAGTTTCGACAGCAAGGCCAGTCAGCATGGCTTCAAGTATCAGTTCCGTCCAGTGCCTCTGCACCTTCATTTACCTATTTACTTGAGTAAGTTTCATGCATTTCATATGTTCTGAGTTCAATCTGCATTATAGGTAGAATGTTTAATGTGTGCTGTCTTGGCAGTAAAGGTGGCTGCAGTACACCCACTCATGCCTTTGAGAATATAACTGGGTAATTTCCTAATCTCTCTGATGCCACTGTTCCAATGCCAGAAGAAAGGAGTAATTAATTACCTGCCTTGAAAATCGAGACAAGGTGCTTGAGAACTGCAAAATAAATTGTACAACACATTCACTAACCTAGAGGCCACAGAGCTATACAGGTTTAAGATATTATCTAATGGATACCGCAGCCATGTGTTACTGGGAGTGCATAAGGAAAGCAACAAATGTTAACATTGTAACATACCATGCATGTCATACAAGACAGTGAAGGAAGGTTGACATTAGATTGGCTACCTTATCTTGTAGAACACTTAAGCTGCATAATGCACCCAATCATAAAGTCTGTTTTGGTAGAAACGTTTGGTTGTATTTGTGTACATTTTCTCCATTTCCTCGATTAAGAGCTTCCTAGTATCAGTTTTTGCTTTATTTAGCATTTATTGAAGTCTACAAAGGGCTTGGCAAGAATTGTTTCATGACCTATGTTCCAGTGGGAAATTTTAAAACAACAGAAGAGATGAAACAATACACCTCTAGTGCTGACAGAGACAATTGATCATTAAATATTGAACTTATCCCCTTGCAAAGTTCAAACAACAGTAACATCAAAGAAGGGTAATATTGGCATTTATTGGGTAGAGAATAGACAACTGGAAGATCTGGTTTTCACAGATTAAATTGTTCTGGTAAGTAAAAATAACAAAGACATGCAAAGAAAATTATTGACTTGTCCTCTACAGCATCAAAAATGGGACTACAACTAAGTTGTGAGAAAACAAATATATGAAAGATAACAACAACAGATCCTGTAGATGTCATGGTAGAGAAAAAACCAATAAAAGTAATGGTTTCAGCACAAGGTGTGTTCTGGTTATATTTTGAGGTTTTTCAGTATGTGTCCCATCCAGTGCCAGCATCTTTTCCTCATCTCATGATTTATGGAATTTATTTAGTTCTTTCCTAAAGCTCTATATAAAACCATTGTGTCATACCATTTAATTCTTTCTTCTTCTTCTTCTTCTTCTTCTCTTCCACCATTTACCTCAGCGAAGTGTTGGGTGGAGATGTAAGGATTGATTGTGCGTTCTTTCCGGTGCATTGCGCCTTTCTGTTAGGTTTCTTTTGATAGTGTCTCTCCATCTCTTGCATGGTCTTCCCCTTTCTCTGTATTCATTATATTTCTTTAGCATGGCTCTCTGTGGCATTTGGTACCAGGGCATTCTCATCAGGTGGCCAAACCATCTTTTGTGTGTGTTCTTTAATGAATTGTATGACTGGTTTCAGTCCTAGTCTTCTTCTAATTTCTTAATTCCTGATTTTATCTCTTCTCGTCCCACCGGCAGCTCTCCTAAGACATCTCATCTCTGTTGTTACGATCTTCCGCTCATTAGTTATAGAAAGGGTCCATGTTTGGCACTATTAGCACAATATCGGCCAAAAAACCATTCTTATAAGATTTGCTTTGGTTGCCAGAGGTATCTTTCTATACGTTACAAGCTGTATTATTTTTCCATACTTCTTTAATTAATTCTTTAATTCTGTCTGTTCTACATAGCCACCAGATAGTGAATGTTGATAAAGAGAAAGCAGTTGTTTTTAGTTAAATGAGTTGTGTTGAGTTGAGTCAAATATTGACATCACACCACTCAAGGCATTCCCCGTGCGTACTCCGCCCTCATCCTCAGCACTCAGCGCAGAGTTCCAGTACTAATGGAATCGGTCCTAATCTGGTTGTATGTCCAATCTTGCCTTTCCCCTGAGTGTAGAGAGCCGGCCAGACCCCCTGGTTACACCCAGGTGTCTCATCCTCTCCAGGCCACAATAATCTTGTTTCACTTCTGACTCTGTTGCTTGTTCCCAAAGGGCCCTGACCACATTTGCCTTGTTAAGTATCAATTCACCACCCAGTGGTGCAGATCCAGCCAATCTGTCTGCCTGTTCATTGCACACCACGCCGGCATAGCCTGGAGAAAAGATCTAAAGAATGCTCACTACTCATGCTCTTCCCAGTTATTTTTTACTTAAATCTATAATGGTAGTCTGGTAGTCTGGTAGTCTGGTAGTCTAGTAGTCTGGTAGTCTGATAGTCTGGTAGTCTGGTAGTCTGGTAGTCTGGTAGTCTGGTAGTCTGGTAGTCTGGTAGTCTGGTAGTCTGGTAGTCTGGTAGTCTGGTAGTCTGGTAGTCTGGTAGTCTGGTAGTCTGGTAGTCTGGTAGTCTGGTAGTCTGGTAGTCTGGTAGTCTGGTAGTCTGGTAGTCTGGTAGTCTGGTAGTCTGGTAGTCTGGTAGTCTGGTAGTCTGGTAGACTGGTAGCCTGGTAGCCTGGTAGCCTGGTAGCCTGGTAGTCTGGTAGTCTGGTAGTCTGGTAGTCTGTTATGTCTGGTAGTCTGGTAGTCTGGTAGTCTGGTAGTCTGGTAGTCTGGTAGTCTGGTAGTCTGGTAGTCTGGTAGTCTGGTAGTCTGGTAGTCTGGTAGCCTGGTAGCCTGGTAGTCTGGTAGTCTGGTAGTCTGGTAGTCTGGTAGTCTGGTAGTCTGGTAGTCTGGTAGTCTGGTAGTCTGGTAGTCTGGTAGTCTGGTAGTCTGGTAGTCTGGTAGTCTGGTAGCCTGGTAGCCTGGTAGCCTGGTAGCCTGGTAGCCTGGTAGCCTGGTAGCCTGGTAGCCTGGTAGCCTGGTAGCCTGGTAGCCTGGTAGCCTGGTAGCCTGGTAGCCTGGTAGTCTGGTAGTCTGGTAGTCTGGTAGTCTGGTAGTCTGGTAGCCTGGTAGCCTGGTAGCCTGGTAGCCTGGTAGCCTGGTAGCCTGGTAGCCTGGTAGTCTGGTAGTCTGGTAGTCTGGTAGCCTGGTAGTCTGGTAGTCTGGTAGTCTGTTAGTCTGTTAGTCTGTTAGTCTGGTAGTCTGGTAGTCTGGTAGTCTGGTAGTCTGGTAGTCTTAGTTTCAGCTTCATAGCAAACGGGTCACCCCATCTTTGCTCCGCTCCTGTGCCAATAAAAAACACACAGAATGTTTATCACAGTCCCTTGTGGAAAGATTGACAGACTGCTGTCTCAGCATATCTAGCATACACACGCATTAAAGCATACGGTAGCCATCTGAAGTGCTAACACAAACAGTCCGACATTAGAAATGCAGTTCATCATTGATGGTAGCAGAAGTCACCAACAGATCAGCAGTTGCACACTCGATCAATTTTAATCACATACGGGCACCACCAACATTGCGACGACAGGCATCGCGCCATTTTCTGAATCGACAATTCACACCACCAGGTTGGTCACAGTAGAAAAAACATTCCAAATGAAATCTGCAGCTCACAGTGTCACGCCATGCATTAAACTCAGAAGCTGGGCGACAAAACTAAATCCAGTCTACAAATGGAGCAAAAATGCATTGGCCACCATCCGGCAGAAGCAAAAACTTTGCCTCGGCTCCAAACAGTGCCCCTGCCTAGCGTCCATTTTGACCACACACACAAATTTATAATTTGTGTATGCAGATCCTTGCTGCCGTGGACTTGGTATGAGTGTAGCGTTGCTGCCTTCACAAGCACAGTCACCCCAGGAATGGGACCCTTCACCGATGTTATTGTTATCAGAACTTTGCAAGGAGGTGAGTTCAGTGTTTTACTGATTGGTTAATTGGTGGGTGGAGTGTTTGCTGATTTGCTGAGACTGACATGTGAAATTTTTGTTTATTGGTTAACTCCTGTGTGAAGTGATTGCTTATTGGTTGACTGTGTGGACTGATTGCCTGTTGGTTAATAATAGGTAAAGCTGAGTTGAGTGAAGAACCAACATCACAGCACCCAGGACATACCCATGGCATAATAGAATAAAGCCGCACATAGCAGAACAAAGTAGAGCATAATGTATAAAGTAGGACATAATTTTTTTTTTAATGTAGAACATAACAGAATAACCTTAGACATAGAAGAACAAAGTAGCACATCATAAAATAAAGTTGGACATAGCAGAACAAAGTAGTACATAATAGAATGAAGTAGGACATAGAGAAAAAAGCAGGGCGTAATAGAATAAAGTGGGACAAGCAGAACAAAGAAAAGCATAATAGTATAAAATAGGACATTGCAGAAAAATGTAGAGCATAATAGAATAACACAGGAAATAGCAGAACAAAGTAGCATATAATAGAATAAGATGGAAGATAGAACACAGTAAGAGCATTGTTGAATAGAGTGGGACATAGCAGAACAGGGTAGAGCACAATAGAACAAAGCGGGACACAGCAGGAAATCATAGAGAACAAAGTAAAGCATAAAAGATTAGAGGTGACATAGCAAAACAAATTATAGCATAACAGAATAAAATGGGGCATAGCAGAACAAAGTTGAGCTTAGCAAAATGAGTTAACACACATGTCATAAGTTAGAATTAAAGCTTAGATCCAGTCTTAGAAAATGCAAAGTTATGTTTCAATTGATTTTTTTCCCAGTATCCAGCGCAGTATCATTTTTCAGTTATTCATCAAATGTCACTGTCATTTTGCTGTCATGGAAGCCACCTAAAGATATTCGAGGTGTCCTGAGTGGATACAGGGTTGTGTATGAAGCACTTAATAATGCCAGTACAGCAGATGGTAAGAAAAGCTGTTTTGTCCATTGATTTTGAAAGTAAAAATAAAGTAAAGGACCCTTTTCCACACTTTAGGCGTATTGGGCATATAGGGCTAGACCTATATTTCTATAGACCAGTCGGCACAAGATGGGTGATGTGGTCAGCATCACGCCGGCCGCCTCTACTTCCCGGGACTGCACCCGGTACCCACTCAAGGCTGGGTCGACCTGGGAGCCAAGGGATATTGAAAGACTGAAGAATCTTCTCTCACTGTCTTCCGAAAGCTCTTGTTTCCCTTGTTGTTTCCTCTTGTTAATCCATTTAGGAATAGAAGGACTTATGAAAAAGTTTGATTACACCCAGTTTTGAATGTGATAGTGTTCACATTTGATATCAAAGGGTTTCCAGTCATAACATTATTTTATTTTTGTAATATAAAGATTACGCATTTTTTGAAAATAATATTTCCTGTCATGAAATTTGTTATTATAGAGTTTTAAATCATAAAATTGTCAGCAGTTAGTTTTGGATTATACATTTACTGAAACAAATATTTAAGTAACGATTTACATACACAGTCATGATTTTGTGTTGGAACAGGTGTCGTCCATGGTTGTGAAAGTGTTAAGTATGTCCAGTGTGTTATTATTTTGCTGACAGTCATCATCAGCTAGTAACTTGCCAACTGCATCTTGTGATCTCCAACAGCACGTGTGTTTTTAGCTGACAGTTTTCTCGTCATCACAATAGGCTGTGAAGATTCTTCATTTGTTGTCTTCCTCTGTATCTTTATTCTGCAAATCTGTCTAGTTGTTTCAAGGAGTTCTGGGTTTTCTCTTCTGATAATGTTTAAAATAACACAACTCTTTCTGATGTTTGCAATAAGTTCACATCTAAGACTCATTCTTTAACATTTAGATGACTCATTTTCCCCGTGTGGGTTCCGGGGCCCTGTTATAGAGAAAACAAGAATAGACCCACTGCCTACCCAAAAGCAGGCCATAAGAGTCGACTAATTGGGAACTTTTTTCAAAGTGAAAGCGCATCTGCTTGAGAGGCAAAGAACCAGCAGTCTGCATACAAATGAGTCAGATCTATAAAACAGATGCACACACAACACTCAGATTCTGGAACAAGACTGCAATCCAGAAGTGGATAAACAACCAGAACTTTTCGCTGGAGTTCACAGCTGGTGAATGCCCAGAAGAAGAAGAAGATGACTCATTTTGCTGTCCAATTAATTCTAAGCATTCTTCTTCAAAACAACACTTCTGAAACCTAAAAAACTGAGTTTTTGTTTATCATGTAACTTCATGTGAGTAATGTACTGTCAAGTAATGTTTAGTTTGTTTTTTATCTTTTGTCCAATGTTTTCATAGGAGCCTGTAATAATCTGTGCAGAAGTGAATTGAGCTGTGTTAAACACCAACATCATGTTTCTAGAAACATTGCATGAGTGTTTCATTCTATCTGCAGCGATCCAGCACAGAGTTCCAGTTATGATGGTGCTAGTAGCTGTCTGGTCGTATTTGTGAGTGTTGGTCAGATCCCCTGGTCACTTCCATTCTCTTCAGACCATGATGATCTGCTTGTGGCTCCTCCACACTGTTCACTCGCTCCTGAAAGGCCTTGATAACATATATCTTGTCTTGCTTCATTTTATCACCAAGCTTTGCAGCACCAGCCAGTCTGTCTGCCTGTTTATTTCAAAACCAGCCTGACCTGGAAACAATCCAAAGGGCACTAACTGATATGTTCAGTCAAAATCTGCCTTTTGGTAACACCATTCACTGCTTTTGTGTATGTAGATTTTGTTGGTTTCCAAACTCTGTTAATATCTGACAACTCAGGACTTATAAGTAGTGAAGGTACCTTTTCATTTGTTGAGGCACATCAGGCATGCAGTTCTAGACCACATTTTAACAGTCCAATCTGCACTTTATGGGTGATGCCATGAACACCACTCTGCTCACCTTTACTTACTTGGACATTTCCTGCTGTCAGTTTTGGGCCGGGTTGACTGGATGACCATGTCAGTTTTGGGCCAGGTTGACTGGATGACCATGTCAGTTTTAAAAATCTGACTTATTACAGATTCAGACCAATAGGCTGGCTGGGAAGCATGCCAGCCACTGCACCACTGCGGCTTCCAGTAAAGTCTACATATGAAATAATTGATGCGTACTATAACCTGATTTGTTTTCATTATACAGTGTACAGTGTACATATAATGAGAACTATCATGGTTATGCCAGGAATTGGGGGTTACTGGTCAGGACATAAACAACGTACGTTACGCTGATGACACTGTCTTGCTAGCGACAGGTCAAAAAGAACTACAGGAATTGGTAGATGCAGTGGTGGTAGAAAGTGATAAAATGGGCCCCAAGTTTGAATAATGGAAAGACATAAGTAATGGTGAATTTCCAAATAAAAGAATAGTTCCTAAGTGTATAATAAAAGTCAGAGGTGTTATTTTAGGACAAGTACAAAAATTTAAGTAGCTAGATAAATGGATAACATCTGATAGAAGATGTGTCACAGAGATAAAGAATGGAATAGGACAGGCAAAAACTACATTTTACAAAAAGAAGAACACTTTATGCAATACATCCATTTCATTGGGGGTTAGGAAAAGAATTCTCGCATGCCAAATAGAGCCAGTTTTAGGATACGGATGTGAAGCCTGGACAATTAATAAACAAGCCGAACTATATCTTAAGACCAAGGAGATTTAGTTTTACAGAAGAATCCTTAGAATTCCTTGAACAGCTAAGAAGAGCAAACCAGATGTTTTGAAAGACGTGAATGCTCGAAGACAACTTATCACAAACATCAGAAGAGATAGTCATAATTTGTTACCGTGTTATGAGAAGATGGATAATGGAAAATGTTGTGACCACTGGAAAGATCTGTGGAAAGAGAGACAGAGGAAGACAATGGGAGAAGATTCTTGACATGGCATGGCATGGAGGGGTGTCAACAGACAAAAATGATACACTCAGTTGTAGATTGTGGAGAAGCATGATCGCCCATGCCAGTTGTCAAGGCACCTGATGATTATGATGAAATTAAATGGTTTGTCTCTCAACTATTGCAGACATGGAATTGACAACGACATCCGAGGCAGCAGTTTTACAGAACCTGTTGCCTGACACAGTCTACAACATCAGTGTGGCAGCTGGAAACGCTGCAGGTTGGGGAGAAGCTCTGGTTGTATTGATTCACACATGTAAGTACTATGCAGTATGTTAAGTTGCCCGGCAAGTTGGGGGAGGGAGAGGGAGAGGGGGGGGGGGGAAGTCTGTTTGTGTTGATTCACACATTTAAGTTTGACCGAAGAAGTAACAAGTAACAACACTTTTAAAAACCAGGGAAAGGTCAAAGGCAAGAGAGCAAGAGGTGGGCAACAGTACAGGTGGGTTCACAACATCAAGGGATGGACGGGCAGCAGTCTGAGAGAGTGAACAACCAGGACAAGAGACAGAGCGTGTGGGAGATCCAGTGAGGCCAACCTTCACTGTAGACTCAGCACCTGAGTGATTGAGGCTGGAAACACAGTTTAAACCAAACGTGCTTCCCCAGTGACTTTGTGAGTGTGCTCAGGAAGGTAGAGATGGGCTGGGTCCAAAGACAGTTGTCGGTATCTGTTGACACAGACGAGGCTGAGTAAGATTAGTTAGTTACTTAGTTAGTTAGTTAGTCAACAGATTATCCTCACTGCACAGTGAACCATTCAGTCCAAAAGTGCTCGGATCCCCTCCTCAGTAAATCCTGCAGCGTGTAGCAGCTCACAACACCAGTTCTGTGTTGGTTTCTTATTCTTCTCTGGCTTCCTTCATAGTGCTCTTGTCTGGCCACACCCTTTTTAACTTGTTGTTCTTGCAGTCTGGTCATTGCAGATTCACAGTTATCACTTGGTTCTCGCAAAAGTCTTACTTCTCGTAGTGCATTCAGAATATCAGCATGATCCATGGATTGTCCGCCCTCCCCAGCAGCTTTACCCTCAGGCTGATCAGCTTGCTCATTTCCTTGCACGCTTGCGTGCCCTAGCATAAAAATTAAACTAATATTTGTCAGCCTGGACCACTTTAGAGACTCCACCCACTGTTTTTGGATCCAGCCCTTCTCTATCTTCCAGAGCATACTTATTGAGTCAGTGAGAAAGCATACATGGGAAAAGCTCTGTGTCTTTGCCCTTGTTATTGCTTTGGTCATGCCATGACCTCCATAGTCAGACTACTTGTGGTCAGTGCAACAGCATCAGAGTTGTGCTTCACAATGCTAACTCCAGCTTGCGCAGTAAAAGCCCAAGAGCTTCTCACATGGAGAATTACTGACTCATCTGTGTAAATGATAGTATCCCCTGTAGAGAATTCTCGAAAATCAAAGTCTGCACTTCTGCCTCAACAGCGGCGGGATTTTCTTGTCTGCATTTTCTGTCTAGAGGGATGCACACACAAAAGATTGTTTGTTCTTGCACCCATTCCTCACCAGGTTCTATGTCCTCAAGTGAAAACACCTGCTGAATGGTCGAGTCATTGTGGTGTTGATTCATACAAGAAAGTACTGACACAACATCCTGAGCTTTCTCACTTTGGGGTGTGAGGGGGGGTCATTATGGGGGTTGATTCATACAAGCACTGATGCAACATGCAGAGTTGTCCAACTTTAAGGTGGTTGGGGGAGGGGGGGTAGGGGGGGGGGGGTTCATTGTGGGGTTGATTCCTACATTTAAGGACTGATGCAGCATGTGGATTTGTTTAACTTTTGGTTAGGGGGGGGGGGGGGGAGGGAGGGAGGGGGGCTTTGTTGGGTTGATTCATACATTAAGTACTGGTGCAACTTGTTGAGTTGTTCACATCCTTAACTTTTGCAGTACCAGATATTTTTTACTGAAATACTGTCTAACCTGGGAGCCACCATAACGTAGTTGCTAGAAGCTCACCTATGGATTGGAAAGTCATAGGTTCAGGTCCTGATGAAGCTGAACTTTTTTTTACAATAAATGACCTTGGCTCCCAGGGGGCCAGGAAGTAAAGGCGGCCTGTGGGATGTTGACCACATCATGCACGGAATTATACAGTGTTGGTCTGGCCCTGTATGCCCAATATACTTGAAGGCGTGGACAAGGGTCTTTGACTTTCTAACCTGAAGTTATTGTACTCTGAAGTAACAGTGTTTAGTCGACTCAAGTTATTGTACTCTGAAGTAACAGTGTTTAGTCTACTGAAGTTATTGTACTCTGAAGTAACAGTGTTTAGTCTACTGAAGTTATTGTACTCTGAAGTAACAGTGTTTAGTCTACTCAAGTTATTGTACTCTGAAGTAACAGTGTTTAGTCTACTGAAGTTATTGTACTCTGAAGTAACAGTGTTTAGTCGACTCAAGTTATTGTACTCTGAAGTAACAGTGTTTAGTCTACTGAAGTTATTGTACTCTGAAGTAACAGTGTTTAGTCTACTGAAGTTATTGTACTCTGAAGTAACAGTGTTTAGTCGACTCAAGTTATTGTACTCTGAAGTAACAGTGTTTAGTCTACTGAAGTTATTGTACTCTGAAGTAACAGTGTTTAGTCTACTGAAGTTATTGTACTCTGAAGTAACAGTGTTTAGTCGACTGAAGTTATTGTACTCTGAAGAAACAGTGTTTAGTCTACTGAAGTTATTGTACTCTGAAGTAACAGTGTTTAGTCTACTGAAGTTATTGTACTCTGAAGTAACAGTGTTTTGTCGACTGAAGTTATTGTACTCTGAAGTAACAGTGTTTAGCTTGCTGAAGTTATTGTACTCTGAAGTAACAGTGTTTAGTCTACTGAAGTTATTGTACTCTGAAGTAACAGTGTTTAGTCTACTGAAGTTATTGTACTCTGAAGTAACAGTGTTTAGTCTACTGAAGTTATTGTACTCTGAAGTAACAGTGTTTAGTCTACTGAAGTTATTGTACTCTGAAGTAACAGTGTTTAGTCGACTGAAGTTATTGTACTCTGAAGTAACAGTGTTTAGTCGACTGAAGTTATTGTACTCTGAAGTAACAGTGTTTAGTCTACTGAAGTTATTGTACTCTGAAGTAACAGTGTTTAGTCTACTGAAGTTATTGTACTCTGAAGTAACAGTGTTTAGTCTACTGAAGTTATTGTACTCTGAAGTAACAGTGTTTAGTCTGCTGAAGTTATTGTACTCTGAAGTAACAGTGTTTTGTCTACTGAAGTTATTGTACTCTGAAGTAACAGTGTTTAGTCTGCTGAAGTTATTGTACTCTGAAGTAACAGTGTTTAGTCTACTGAAGTTATTGTACTCTGAAGTAACAGTGTTTAGTCTGCTGAAGTTATTGTACTCTGAAGTAACAGTATTTAGTCTACTGAAGTTATTGTACTCTGAAGTAACAGTGTTTAGTCTGCTGAAGTTATTGTACTCTGAAGTAACAGTGTTTAGTCTACAGAAGTTATTGTACTCTGAAGTAACAGTGTTTAGTCTACTGAAGTTATTGTACTCTGAAGTAACAGTGTTTAGTCTGCTGAAGTTATTGTACTCTGAAGTAACAGTGTTTAGTCTACTGAAGTTATTGTACTCTGAAGTAACAGTGTTTAGTCTACTGAAGTTATTGTACTCTGAAGTAACAGTGTTTAAGTCTAAGGGATTTGCAAATTACTGCTTTAGGACAAAAGAACGTGTGGTAACAATTGGATCAAAATGAATCAACTCAACAGATGAATGGGTTAGAACAAGTGTAGAAATGTACATGGTGTAGAGTCATGAAGATTGAGTAATGAGCTGTCAGGTGTTGAAAGAGATTAGTCTGACGGAAATATTCGTGAATATGTTTAAATTTGTGAAAGTAGGAAGGGAAGAGAGGCGGAGAGTGACCAAGAAAAGTTTGGCATTATGATATTGAAGAAGTAATTTTATTTTTCTCATGACAATTAATTTCATGATATTAGGTTGTATGTATTCTCTATTAATTATATCTTATTTCAGTGGTTTTACAGTAAAGTATTTTTATTGTTTATATCCACAGTGCCAGATCCCTCAACCATTTTTGTGCTAAATGGCACTGATCTCATCTACAATGCCAGTTCCCCCAACAACACTGCTTACCTGCTCAGCCAGAATGATAACAGCCACATCACCAAAAACCTGGCATCCATTGTGGCAGGCAGCATTGTCGGAGCTATTGCCTTAATTGTTATGACAGTTTTTGTTTGCATCAAATGTATAAAGTATCGACAGAAACAACGACTGACCTATGGTAAGACCACCTGTACTTTTTCTGTTAACCTTCATTTTCTTTGTATTTTGCTTCATTTTGAAATAGCAATTTTAACAACCTGAGTTACAGTGTGAGTGACTTTTCTGTAAACAAAGTCTCAAACTTAGACTTGTTGTCATTTGATTGTAAACTGATAAATTGCTAGTTTTTTCTTTGTAATTGCTTTGTTATTATTTTGTTGGTTGTGTCTTTTGAGCAGTTCTCTTTTGAAGCTCACTTGTGAGTTTCGTAAGCTAGTCCAAGATTTTGAATAGGGCGTTTCTTCATTTTCATTGAGTTACACTTGGTTACATTGTAAATAGTGTGTATGTCCCATGTCGGATAAATGACATGTACAAATGTATATCTTATATTATATATCTTTACAAATTTAATTTAAATTAACAAAATAATTACATCGGTGTCATATTTTCTCTGTATTTAATAATTTTCCAGATATTTTAGCTTACAATAAATCATAATCAGTTATACATAAGTCAGGGGTCTCATTAATACATAGACTCATAAATGCAAGGACATTCTGCAATCAGTCCTACAACCTTCAGAACCAGATGAAAAAAAGAAAAGAGTTCTCAGTGAAGACCCTTACAGATGAAAATTATTTACATCTTTAGTCTTGGGTGTGTGATTTCTGTCTGTACACAGGTGAGATTTACCTGTCTCCTCACTATAAATCACTGGGGGTTGTCAAGTACTTAAGCTTACATCTAAACAAAATATAAATGATTATCAAGTGATTTTCAAAGTGATTAGGGGGCTGCGTGGTCTCGAGGCATGGTGTTCGCCTCGAGTGCTAGAGGTTTTGGGCTCAAATCCCGGTAAGGGCTGGGATTTTTTTCACGTGGACTTGAACTTCTAGTAGTTCCCTCTAGTTTCTGGGTAGTGAGATCAGACGCCCGTGTGCATCGTTGTGCACACACACACACAAAAACCTTGACAGTTGGAAATCGAAAAGAGTAGCCTAATGGCGCTGCCCGGGCGCAATCAGGAGTTAAAAATTTACCCAAAGTTATTTCAGGATCCTCGCCAGTGCTACAGAGCTTGTGCATTGTGCTGAGCTTCTTCAGACTCAGACATGAGTTAGAAGAAGAACAGAGCACTTATGGGTTACTACCTATATGCCAGGATGTTGATCCGTTGTTCAAAACCCTCAAACCCCAAACTCATAACCGAAAAATACAAATCTGCATATTTATATATATGTATAATTATAAATATAAACAATATAGCTTGTTTAATTTCTCTACGATTTAATAATTAACACCAGTAGAAGTAATGTATATGCATATATGTATACATGGTATGAATATGGTCTATGAAATCACAATAAAAGATGAAAATATAGTCATTTTTTAATAGGAATTTGTTGCACTTAGGCAACGTAGGCCTTTGTTGTATTATACTTATTTAGTGGAACAATCACTGAGTTATTTTCACAAACTCGTTTGCAAATATGATGACTTCATCTAAATAATAACCAGTATTTGTCTGCTCTTCAAACTAACATCGGCTACTGTTGAATTGATTATTAACCATTCATTCATACCTTAGGCATAATGCATAAATCACACATGTAACCAAACATCAAATCTTCTGCAGCATTCTGGGATATCTCAAAAATGAAGCAGAGGACACTTAGATATAAATATATGGGTAAAAATAAGCAGTAAATAATTTGCCATTCCACTTTGCTAACATTTGTGCAGAATTGCTAAATCTGAAATATTTTATCTCAACCCTTATGTAAACAGAGAAAACTTTTGATTCATTACCACCTGTTTGATTTTCTCAAATTCCCTTACCAGTCTGTCCTCTCATGCAGATTTGTATGCACGAGTGTTTCTTTTTCCTTGTATCTTAGCAAAGCTGCACTGACCTTGTTCATATCAAATGTGTGATCTCTGCTTTTGGTGACCCTTTGTTACAGTTTGTGATACTATCACCTTGTCTAGTCTGTGATTGTGTGTATGTATACCTGCATGGAATACCCATAATTTAATAATCATATCGGCAGTTATATCAGATCTAATTGCTTACATATAGCTTCTTCTTTTTCTCCTCCTCCTCCTTCTGTCATCCTCTCCTCCTCCTTCTGCTGCTACTGCTGCTGCTTTTGCCCTCAAAAGAATGGTTAGTATATTATTTTATAGTTTACAGCTAGGCTGTGATATATGCACTATATACTCAGTACGCCTAAAATAAAAAGTACAGAACCCTTTTCCACGCCTTCCGGAATTTTCTGGAAGTTATATGTGCAGACAGGAGTGAAGGAATTAGTCATTATAGTGTGTCCTGATATATATACAAACCGCTTTACATGCATGCAAGAGGATCTACTGTGTGGTTGGTTACCTTGACTTCTCTTTTACTTTTAAATAAAAGTGGTGTTAATCATTCAACGCAGTATTGACTACAGTCAGTCACTTCAGTTCTCAGTTATGTAATTTCCCACATCTATTAGTTATATTCAGGTGAGGAAGTGCAGTCTTCTTCTTTCATTTGCATGAAAAAAAGTATCTATATCTGCAATGTTGTCTCTAGTATGAACTTCACTGTCTTTTGTAAAGAAGTGCAGTGATCTTCTTTTTCTTCTTCTTCTTCTTCTTCTTCTTCTACTTCTTCTTCTTCTTCTTCTTCTTCTTCTTCTTCTTCTTCTTCTTCTTCTTCTTCTTCTTCTTCTTCTTCTTCTTCTTCTTCTTCTTCTTCTTCTTCTTCTTCTTCTTCTTCTTCTTCTTCTTCTTCTTCTTCTTCTTCTTCTTCTTCTTCTTCTTCTTCTTTTTCTTCTTCTTCTTCTTCTTCTTCTTCTTCTTCTTCTTCTTCTTCTTCTTCTTCTTCTTCTTCTTCTTCTTCTTCTTCTTCTTCTTCTTCTTCTTCTTCTTCTTCTTCTTCTTCTTCTTCTTCTTCATGTTCTTTGGGTTAAAACTGTTGTGGAAAGTTCTGGTATTTCATTCATTTCTGGACTTTATTTTGGTTCCAGGACTTGAGTTTGAGTGCACATTCATTTTACAGATCTGGCTTATTTGTGTGCAGACTGATTGTCCCTCACCTGTGAGCAGATGCACTCTGACTCCAAAGGAAACGCCCCTAATTAGTTTGCTTTATAGACATGTGGGGGGGGGGGAGGGGGGGGGGTTATTGTGAAAAGAAATTGCTTTTTAATGCCATTATTGAACTAACATTCACTCAAATATTATTAAACTAACGTTCACTCAAATATTATTGAACTAATATTTTTAAAAATATTATTGAATTAACATTCACTCAAGTATTATTGAAGTATCTGCACTGTCATTAGATCCTGTTTGTATTAACTGTTCTTGTTACTTTCAGAATATCATGCTTACTTTAATGCAGGCTATACAACACAAGTGGTAGGTGGAGATATTAGGTCATTTTTTTAAAATAATGGACTGGGTTTCTTGTACAGTTTAGTTTAGTTCACGTGCCCATTTTTTTTCTGTGTGTTGTCTGTCACCTTTAGGAAGAATAAGCTTTTGCTTTTTGTGTGTGTGTGAACACTTTAGGACCTTTGCTTGGCCTATTTTCATTTGTGTTGACTTGCTTGTTGGAAATACAAGATGTGATCTGTTTGTCATTGCATTGATGTTTGTTTTTGCTTGTGTTATGCAGTGCTTTGAGGGAGGGATATCAGTTTTAAAAATAAGTGGCTGTCACTGCATACATTTAGTTGGATGAATTGTTCAGGAAGTAAGAACATCACAGTTCAGACATAACTCTGTTGTTTGCTAGCAAGGGATTATGTTATTGGCACTGTCCTTTGTCTTCTAGACATTCTCTTCATCTTCAGTGCATACTAATCTAGCTACCTTAATGGACTTTTCTGTTCTCTTTCTTTTTGAACATTTAGTAGGATGTTTTACTTTCATTGTCTTTCTCCAGCCATCTCTGATAGTCTGGCTGTCCAAGATATATGCGACTTTTATTTTAAAATATCAAGTGTCAGATATTTAAGAAACCACATTAATCTCTTCTTGATTTGTTATGTTTTAAGATTCACTGCCAGACAGGAGCATTATTTTGGCATAACATGTCAGTACTCTCAGTCTGTCATTTAGTGAACCAGACATAATAGGCATAAATACATATGTATATGTATGCACACATATTTGTATTTGTGTCACAGAAAAATATCAGCATGAAGTGAATAATGTTGCATTTTCCTGAAACCTTTGACTTGGCACATCCGGTTTTTATAAACATTTCTGGTGGTTGGCTTTCCTGTTCGCAGTCTGGCTACAATAAGGCAAATTTGTGTTTGTCTGTCTGTTTCTTGAACTGTCCAACATGGAAGACCCTACCAGTAGTTATGTTATGCTACCATCAGCAAAACTGTTGAGATTCACGGTAACACTCCAGCCTTTGTACTACATTGAAGCGGAGACAGATCAGAGGGGAGACAAGACAAGATGTCTAAAATAAAGCCACTTTATTTGGTGTAAATGCGTCTGCCATACCTGTATTTTAAGTATAATGTGTAATAGAACAGTTACTGAGCTTGTATGACTCATAGGTTTTGAGGTTTTGAACAACGGATCAACATCATGACACACAGGTGTAAACCATAAGTGCTCCGTTCTTCTTTTAACTCAGGTCTGAATCCAAAGAAGTGCAGCACAGTGCATAGGCTTTGTAGCACCAGGGAGGATCCTGAAATACTTTGGATAGATTTTAAACTCCAAATTTTGCCTGGGCAGTGCCCGGGCAGCTACCACTTTCAATTTCCAAGGCATTTTTTTTATCTCACTACCAAGAGAGCAGGGGGAATTTGACAACATTGATAGGATTATCAATTCATTCCAAGTTGTAGAAACTAATGTTAGAAACCATCTGTTAGATGGATGCAGACTGTTGGTTCCTCACTTCTCTGGCAGATACACTTAGACTTCACTTGAAGACCCTAGTCACCTCCTACAACCTGTCTGAGGTGTTTACTCTCCTCTGTTATTCTTTTCTTGCGCATTTACTGTTAGTCCATATTTCTTGAGATATTATTTTATTATAGTCTTTGATAATTACAGCACTCTACACATTTTTGTTTTTAGCTTACTACCACACTCTTTTACTAATTTTCTTGAGTCATTATTTCACTGTCTGTTTTGTGACATGGAATAAAACAAACTTGTTGATCAATCAGCTTTGTGTGTTTTTGCATGCTAGCTGAGATTGTCATCTTGATTTTGTTTTCACCAGCTTCTCTGTCAGTTTGTGGTTATACTGTTTTTTTTTCTATCCAACTATGTCAGTTTCGGTTTTTGCATTACATTGTTAATGAGACTCCAGTGAATCCTTTTTTTGTTTGTTTAAATCATTGCATGGCTAATATGATTTTATGAATGAGTCCATTCTGCTGTATACTGCATTGTTAGGGAGTATCCAGTGAATCCTTTTGATCATTGCATGGTTAGCGAGATCCAATGAATTCTTTTTAATTCATTGCATGGTTAGTGAGATCCAGTGAATTCTTTTTAATTCATTGCATGGTTAGTGAGATCCAGTGAATTCTTTTTAATTCATTGCATGGCTAAAATGATTTTGTTTATGAGTCAATTCTGCTGTTTGTTCCACTGTTATTGTGTTAATTCCTTATTTTGTCCTTTGTCATTTACATTGCATGATTGATGTTACATGTTTATGTTTTTATGTTTATTCGAGGGATCAACATCATGGCACACTGGTGTAACCCATAAGTGCTCCATTCTACTTTTGATTTCTGTTTTTTTCCCTCAGATATTTTCGTAAGTTTGGTAACCCAGCCAGTCATGACACATGACAATACTATTATATATTTTTCTTTTTGTTTTGTTGTTGTTTTTGTTTCCAGTTTCAACAAATCATTGTGTGACTCCTTTTTTTTAAATCTTTTTCTTCCGCCCTTTATTCCCTGATGGAGCATAGGCCCTCAACAAACTTTACCAAGCTACTCTATACTTTGCTGTGCTTTGCAGCCTACCCCATTTTCTCCCCATTATTTTCACTTAATTTTCTATTTCTCTTCTTCATTCGTTTTGTGGTCTACTTTGATAAATTTGCCCCTCTGGGTTCTGTTACTGAAACATTTTGTTATTCGATCCCAGATGGTGGTGCCTGACGGTATTCAGCATCCATATATTTTAGTTTTAAGGTGTACATGATGAAACTCATGGTTTAGGCTGGAATTTACCTGTCTGGGTCTGCAATT
This sequence comes from Candidula unifasciata, assembly GCA_905116865.2. Taxonomy (NCBI): domain Eukaryota; kingdom Metazoa; phylum Mollusca; class Gastropoda; order Stylommatophora; family Geomitridae; genus Candidula; species Candidula unifasciata. The sequence goes on along the minus strand of CAJHNH020000125.1, from coordinate 556,365 downwards.
AAAGCTTTTATTTTGTACTTAGTTTGAAAGAAAAACATCATACCAGCACTTTTTTTTTGAAAGACCAAACAATCATTCCATCAACTCTCATGCAAGTTGGTAGAGCCAGTCTTCATAAAAGTGTTTGATGATAAAAGCAGTTATCAAAGGTGATTGTTTAAAATTCGAGAAGGTAATTTAAATTTTTTTATCTATAAATTACATGATTTATAAAGATTGTATATTCCTTGCAAATCAGTCTTTAGTCACACAGTTGAAACTTTCATTGCCTGCAGATCTAATTTAGCTCATTCTGCCCTAGAATGTTATTGTAGTAATAATTATTCTGGTCATATTAACTTAAATTAATAATATTTTCAAAGAGAAGGGGTTTACTGGAAGAGTTAGAGTTGTGTGGGTTTGTGTAACAACTGAATGTGGCATCAGGAATGAAGATTAATATAGTGTAAGTCGAACCCAGCAAACACACAGTGAGCTGCTTGGAACTGAATGGTGAAGAAAGGGAAGAAACAACCATGATGCAAAATCGTGAATGCATTACTTTCAGAGTAGCAATACACACAATGGTAGTGACCATTTAGGAAAGCTAGATTTCTTTAGTGTATTGTGTCCAAAAATGTCAAAAATAAGAGAGCATATTATGCTAACGAAGGAAATCTTCTTCTTCGTGTTCACCGGCTGTAAATGTCTGCGGAATGCTCTGGGTGTTCGTCCACCTCCAGACTTTGGTCACTGCTCCAGAACCTGAGTGTGGTGTGCACATCCATCTCACAGATCTGGCTTATTTGTATCTTACCTCTCAGGCAGATGTGCTCCAACTTCAAAGGAAGGCCCCAATTAGCCGACTCCTACAACATACTTGTTGGGGTGGCAGTGGGTCTGTTCTTGTTTCCCCCACTGTGGGGTCTCGGAACCCACACAGGAAGGAAGGAATTATTAACACATCAGGTGTTGCTTAGAACTAAAAGTGTTAACTGTCATACCAAGTCTGGCTTTAGACATTCATTTGAAAGTATTTTTATTTTTGCCATTAATTTAAAAAAAAAAAAAATATTTCCACACCAGGTATGTATTTCTTTCCTCATGATTTGTTTCTTCTTTATTATCACATACAAGTCAATGTAGCAAGACATACTGGATTGTCATATGCAGTTTTGTTTCACTTCTAGATATGTCTTTATTTACACACCTGTTGTTTTCAGTTCATGCTGCACATTACTTGTGAAAGGTTAACACAGTTTGAATTCACTGATTGTTGTAATTTTAACAATTTGGAAAAATTGTGTAGGATAGAATGTTGAATGATTTCACTGTTACTTTAAAGGAACAAATGTTTACATATGGTAGCTGAAACAAATAACTGGTTGTTCCAAACAACATTTAGTAACTAACTATGTTTGAGTCAGATATCTTTTAAACAGATTTAATCAGATAACACTCTGGGCCAAATAGCATTAGTCAGACAACATTCTGGATCAAACAGAATAGAACAATAACAATCTTGACTAAATAACATTAAAACAGTAACAATCTGGTCCAGATAGCATTAAACAAATAAAAATCGGGGTCAAATAATATTAAACAAATAACAATCTGGTCCAAACAGCCCCAAGCAAATAACAGTCTTGGATAAATAGCCTTAAGTAAGTTAAGTTTCATCATACTCGACTGTGTGCGGGATTGGTCGCTGGTTGTAGACCTAAATGAGTGCAGGGATTGACCAACTGGTGCTGCAGAATCAGAAGTTCATCTAATGATTAATGACAATTCCCACCCAGGTGATGTGATTATCTATACAGATGGCTTTGTATTGAGAAGTAGATGAAGTGCATGGGGGTTCATAGCAAAGGCGAATGGATGTCGGTTAGTGCAACAGTGCCTGGCATATGATATCACAACGTCTAGTTTGAGAATAGAGGTGGAGGCAGTCACTGCTGCCTTTTGCTGGATTGAGAATCAGCTGTACACACATGCCGTAATTGTAACTGCCTCATAGAGCATGCCAGAAAAAAGGTGGAGACAGGCATGCTGCGTGCAGAATGGCAAGCATCGCTTTAAAGTCCGAGGTAGTTAAGATCCTTTGGATGTTTTCTCCAGTTGATGCCGGTGTGTTGGGAAATGAGCAGACAGATAGACAGGCTGGTTCTGCACCACTTGGTGGTGAACTGATGTACGACGAGCTAGAATTTATAAGAGCCCATTAGGAGCGAGTGAACAGTGTGGCGATACAAAAAGATCATTTCGGTCTGAGGAAAATGCGCTGCAGGGAGTAACCAGGAAATGTTGCCGACACTCAACACTCAAGGCAAAGGCAAGACAGATGTACAATCGGACAGTTACTGGTACCACTGGAATTGGAACTCTTGCTGCTGAAGATAGGAACGGAGTGCTTCTGGGAGTGTCATGAGTGCTATAATGTTGATTCTTAATTCAACATTCAGCATTGAGTCAATGAAAGAGTTGAATAGAAAATGTGTGATTGTGAATTCAAGTGAACTAGTAAGTTAAAAAAAAAGAGTAAACTAGTGAGTCAGTGAGATACTTGCTGTGTGGGAGAATTAATGGGTTGCTGAGTTAATTAGTGAGAGTTTTATGTGAGAGTAAATATTTGAATAAATGAGTGAGTGGATGAGTGACAGAGTGGATGATAAAATGAGTGTGGGTCAATAAGAGAGTGAATAAACAGATCAAAAAGAAAATTAGTGAGGGAGTGAATAAGTGAACTAGTGAATGAACGAGTAAGTGAATGAGTAATAGAATTAATGAGAGTCAATAAGTAAGTCACAGAGTCACAGATATGTCAGTTAGCCGAATAATCAGTGAGTGAATGACTAAGTCAGTGAGAGAATTCGTCAGTGAATGAGCCGAGTTGAGTTGAGTTGAGTCAAGAATTTACTTCACAGCACTCAGAGCATTCCCATGCATGCTCCGTCCTCATCTTAAGCAGCCAGGGGAGAGTTCTACTACTGATGGTACCAGTCACAATCTGGTTAATGTCCGTCTTGCCTTTCCTCTGAGTGTAGTGAGCCGGCCAGACCATCTGGTTACACCCAGGTGCCTCATTCTCTCCAGGCCATTATAATCTTCTTTCTCTACTGATTCCGTTGCTTGTTCCCAAAGGGCCTTGACCACATCTGCCTTGTCGTGTATCAATTCACCACCCAACGTGCAGATCCAGCCAATATGTCTGCCTGTTCATTACCCACCATGCCGGCATAGCCTGGAGAAAAGATCCAAAGTATGCTCACTACCCGTGACCTTTCCAGCTTGAAGCAGTGAAAGAAGAGAATGAGCCGAAGAAATCATGAGGGAAGGAGAGGGTGAGGGAGTGTGAGGATGAGGGAGTGAGAGGGTGAGGGAATGTTTTATTGAATGAAATGACAAGTGATTTATTGAGTTATTGTTTGAGAGAGTGATATTATCTGTGAAACAATAAGTAGAAACAGTTATTGTGTTTGATAACACCTGATGTTGAAATGCAAATTTACTTTCAGATGTAGACACGGACACAGTGGGTGTTGATGGTACCTCATACAGGTGAGCCTGTTACTGTTATCAAGTTTGATATTCTGTAGTTGTGGCTGTGTATCAAATGGTTTGGCTATGTGTCAAGATTGGCATCAGACAAGGCACCACAGAGAGTAGTGTTATACGGATACAGCAGTAGCAGAGCCAGAGGTTGACCATGCAGAATATAGACTGCAGAAATATCAGACACTGAAAAGTATTTTATACGAAGCGAACAGAAGGGCCAGTTCCAGAGATCTCTTCCTTCCCTGACGCTGTGAGGCATTCTAGGATTAGAGAACAAAAGGGCCTGTTCCAGAGATCTTTTCCTGCCCTGACACCGTGAGGCATTCCAGGAGTAGAGAACAGAATTAGAAGAAGAAGTGGCTGTGTATTTATAATTTGTTACATATGTTTAGGTCTAACGTTATTTCAGTTCTAAAATTTGCCAGTGAAATTTTTAGAACCACAAAAACATGGATCGCAAGTTAAGTGCATCTGAAAAGAAATGCCGGTGGGAAAACGATGAACATTGAATGGGAAGACTTCAAGAGGAGGGAAGAAATAAGAGAAATATCTGGACAATCACTTGTATCACTAGTTATAAGACTGCCAGAATGGCTCTATACTGGACACATCCTGAGCAGAGATGTAACAGAGAATCAACAAACAGGCCCTGGAATGGGAAATAGATGGACTGAGGACATCAGAGAGAAACCTTAAGATGAAGTCTGGTAAGAGAAGTCAAAGCTTCTGGACTGGATGCCACCCCTGATACTGAGCTGATTGCCTCGGGACAAAATGAAATGAAGAAATAAGCTGCAAGCCCTATGGGACATTTAATGGCACAACAGGCACATGAATGAAGGAGTGAATTAATGAGTTTGTAATATTAAAGTTTATTAAAGGGCTGAAAGGTAAGATGATGAACTTTATTGCACGAGGTGTTATATCACATGGCTCAGTCTCTCCCCCTAGAACAGTTGGTCATCTTCTGACAGCTTTGCACAATGCATAAACTCCATAGCTGCAGGAACAAGCTAGTGGTCTCTAAAACAGTCATGTCAGAAACTGAACCTGTAACTGCTTCATGTGGGTTCTGGGCCCCATTTTGGGAGAGAGCAGAATAGAATAGGCCGACTGCTCTATATTATAAAAGACAAATAATGATGGGTTGTTGAATTCAGATGGGTCGAGCCGGAAAGATGTAGATATCACAGCCTAGCTGTAAACCACAATACATTGTGGCCAGGATCTCTTTAAAAGTAAAATGAAGCCTTTGTGTATAGGGCATATAGAGCTAGACCTATATTTCATAGACCAGTCAACACGAGTGATGTGGTCGGCATCACACCGGCTGCCTTTACTTCCAGGGACCGCACCCAGTACCCACTCAAGGCTGGGTCGACCTGGAAGCCAAGGTCATTTTTGAACAAAATTTAGCTTTGTCAGAGAGCAAACCCACGACCTTCTGATCCACAGGCGAGCGTCTAGCCGCTCTGCCACGCCGACTTCCTCTTTCAAGGGTGAACACAGGAAATTAGCAAGAAAACCTGTGACCTTCAGAGCACAAGGCCACATGCTAAATCACTTCACCTTGCTGGATCGATTAGTTTGTCCCTCCAGGATGCTACCTATAGGCTTACCGAACCATCTTAAGATTTAAAGATCTTAATCTGGACAGTAGACCATCCAGATATCCCATTCAGCCTCTAAAGAAGTTATATTCTTCTTCTTCTTCTTCGCGTTCACCAGCTGTACACTCTGGCGGAAAGTTCTGGTTGCTCGTCCACTACTGAACTGCAGTCCTGCACCAGAACCTGAGTGTTGCGTGTGCATCAGTTTTACAGATCTCATTCTCTTGAATACAGACTGTTGGTCTGAACAGACCTCTCCGGCAGATGCACTCCGACTTCAAAGGAAGCTCCCCAATTAGTCGACTCTTACGACATGCTTTTGGGGAGGCAGTGGGTCTATTCTTGTTTTCCCCACAATGGGACCCCGGAACCCACACCGGGGAGAAGTTATATTGAGGGCATCCGTAATGGCCACTCCTGCAATGTGTCACCCACTGTCCACCTTACCACAATTGTTGCAATATATACCCGCCCCCCCCCCCCCCCCCCCTCCAATCTGTGCATAGCATTTTGTACATCAAGCATTGAACACAACTTGGCTGTAAACCCTAGTGTAATTTTTCACATGGTTGCGAGCCAGATTCTGTGCATCTGTGTATTATCCAGTTGTTAAGCCAGGGTATCTATATCGGTCAGTTTTCCAGTTTTTTAATCAAAAGTGTGTGTGCATCTGTGTATCACTGGTTGCAAGCCAGAGCCTGATATCTGTGTATTATCCAATTGTTAAGCCAGGGTATCTATAACTGTCAATTTGTTAGGTTTTTTTTTAAATCAAAAGAGCGTGTGAATCTGTGGATTATCCGGTTGTTAAGCCAGAGTATAACTGTCAATTTTCTAGTTTTTTTAATTAAAAGAGTGTGTGTATCTTTGTATCACTTGTTGCGAGCAAAAGAGTGTGTGTGTGTGTGTGTGTGTATCACACAGCAGTAAACCAGAGTTGGTATCACTGGTTGAAAGCCAGAATTGAGTGCATTTATGTATTACTGGTTGTCGGCCAAAGTGGGTATCTGTATATCACTGGTTGAAAGCCATGAATAGCAATATATAAACATTCAGCTGATGAATTACTGATGTGTTTTGTGTGCAGATCTCTGGAACCCACATCAGACATTGTGATCATTTCATCCAGCAAGTTATTTCACGTCACAGACTCACATCCGCCAGCAGCACACACTCTCTCACCTGACACCAGTCCTAGTGCCTTAGATGAAGAAGTTCAAACTGTAGAGAACGTAGAAAATAGAAATGGTAGGAAAGGGCAGAACGACAGAGAAGATAAGGTGAGCGGAGAATCTGATATGCAGTTAATATTACCAATTTACTTCTTCAGTGTCTCAGATTGACTTCAACAATTTTCTACTTTGTTTGTCCTTATAAGGACAGCTGGCATGTTGTGTTTTTGTTTAAAGCTGTGTCTTTCCTGTGGAATGCCTTTCATTTGTGCAGCGGTTGTGTTCAATATAGCTGCTAGCCGGTTTACATGTGAGCTGGTGGGATACCTTATGTAGTAATTCTATGTGTGTATGGCCAACTTGTCATGCCCGACTACTTCTGTCAATGATGGACTGCCTTTCTGGCCATAGCTGTTAGCTTTGGTGCCTCTGGTACTTGTGCATTCGCTGCTTGCGCATATTTCTGGATTGTTCCAGGGCTATTTGTTTGTACACCAGTTTTTCAAATGCAAAAGTGAGGGACATTTCATTTGATTTGCACTGGCACGGGAATGGAGCAAGTTTGGGGCAACCTGACTGAAATGAGGTTGAAACCTTGACTAAGACTAACACTAAAATTACTAGTTCTTTTTCTTCTTCTTCGCGTTTACCAGCTGTAATCTCTGGTGGAAGGTTCTGGTTGCTCGTCCACTATTGATCTGCAGTCCTGCTATTACTAGTTCTATAATGTGTCATTTAAATTTACAGTTCACTTATTAGGTATTTATGTGACATTTTTTAAAGGTAATTTGTCACTTATTTGCAATATGCCTATTGGTTACTTCATATCATTCTTTGTTTGCCATTAGACATCACATAGTGCTCACATTTTATTCCTCCACTCCGCTCTGTTTCATGGAACTCTTGATTTACGACATGGAAAATATTATACTATTATTGGCATATTATAGAAATTGATAGGGTTTTATCAAAAAAAAACTTTATATACTGCTGATTCTAAAATACAGTAATACAAAAGCAGTTAGATAAAAAATATGAAATGTTTACGTCACTAAAATAAAGTTTATTTGTTCGTTCATTCCTCAGAAGCGTCAAATGCCTACCAGGATGGTATTGGGAATAGGGGTGGGGGGGGGGGGGGGGGGGGGGGGGGAGGGGGGGGGGGGGGGATGATGTTATTGTTTGGAAGGAAAGTCCCCTTCCAATAAAACTTAAGGAATCTAAATTCTGCTGTGTGATTCTTTTTTTTTCTTCCTTTTCTTTTTCTTTAAAAAAAAAAAAATCTGTTGGCTACTTGGACCCGATTGAAACTCATCAGGTTTGACTTTTACTAAAAATCTCCCCAAAGAAATTTGCTTCTGCCTTCTCCTCGGGATGTTTTAGAAATATGACATTGTCTGGTCATTGCAGACTGTGCTGTAGTTTGGGCTTTGTTAAGGTGATATTTCTCTGCAGTCATCGACATCTATCCCTGGCTTTGTCTCAAGAGAGGTAAACAGAGATAACTCTGTGTCATGACTAATCCTGAGTCATGCAAGTTCATATTCTAAACAAAGATCGTATACCAAGCAGTTTTCATGTCTAAACAGGACTATACTGAGTTGAAAGTATGCCAGAGCCAATGTATAATGAGAACGGTTTTAGAAGCGTCGACTAATTAAGTAAATGTATAAAACCGAAGGTGTTGACAAACATATATCATTGAAGGAATTACCAATAATTGCCAGGTGCCAAGTGAGGTAATAAAAATTTCCCTTTTACTGATGAAATGTGTCTGATTCATTTGTATTGTCTCCTTTGCCAGCAAAGAAAACATAGCCTCCACAGAATTTCACTCCCCATACTCTCCCTGACTGCTTCCTCATACTCAGTTCTGAAGGAGGATAATGGCTCATCACAGAACTATTACACTGGAGGTATGTATTTTATACGAAACGAGCTATGGTTATGTCTTCTTCTTCTTCTTCTTCTTCTTCTTCTTCTTCTTCTTCTTCTTCTTCTTCTTCTTCTTCTTCTTCTTCGCGTACTGTTTCATATGCTCAGGTCAGACCATCAGGTGGATTGCCTCTATGAAATAGCATGTCAGTAGCAGGTCCTTCATAGTTCCCTATGAACTGCACACTTTGCTCTTGAGGCCAGGTGTCTTTTCAAAGTTGTAGGTAGAGTGTAGGTAGGTAGGGTGACCACAAATGACAGAGATATGAAAACAATCAACAAACACAAAGAAACTAAGCCAACTCTTTCTTGATTCATTTTAACATTGTCAATAAATATGTCATATCTATTCTTGAAGTTTATTTACTTCGAGAAATGGAGGGAGATATTGTTATTATTAGTATAAATATATTTAGGTTTGGAAAAATAAGGTCCAAAGGTGGACGAACAACCAGAACTTTCCGCCAGAGTTTACAACCGGTGAGCGTGAAGAGCAAGAAGAACTGTATGGATAATAAAGTAGAAGTACAGTAACTTAAGTACCCTTTTGACACCACTGGCACATCAGGCATATGGTGCTGGAGCCATGTTTTTTTTAGACCAGTCAGTCGCCACTCAGTGGATCTTCTTCTTCTTTCTTTTGTCCGAGAGACGTACTTGTGTTGTGCTTGATTACAGCTAAGCTGCGGTATTTGCACCTTTCGGCTAACACATCCAACTTCATCAAGCATTTGATGAGCAGTTTAAGTTCCCAGATAGTATCATGGGACATGAAGTAGCTGTATTTCTTCTTCTTCTTCTTCTGTGCTAATTGAATGATGTGTTCAACATTAAGCCAGCCACCTTTATTTAATTGATTGATTGATTGAAATAGGGCTCGCATTCGATTCCTCCACTGCACTCTATTGCATGCAACTCTATTTACTAGGACTTTTTCTGATACCGATTATAGACTGGATCTATCTGGAAGCCATCATTTATCAAAATTCTTTTCAGTACAAAAGACCTTTATGGCCAGCAAGCAGCTATCTTACCACTCTGCTCCCACCACTCCCACAGACAGTAGAGACATGAAATATGTGAACTATTTACTTCCCAGAGTCGAAGGGAGTTGACAATCTTGGATTTGTTGAAGTCAACATCGAGCCTGCAGAAGATGATCCAAGGCCGCCAGCTGAAGTCACTGCCCACCCACGGCTAGATGGAGTTCACTTATCTGTCACCAGTGATGATACAATTTCAGTTTCAGTGGGTACACGTTTGTCTTCTGAATGTTCTCTTTTCATAATTTATTCTGCTGTTTGATCTGTTAAATGATTGATCAAGCTCAGCACACTTCTGCCCCCCTGCTGACTGTAAAAGGCATAGCCTGTGAGGAATGAGAGGCTCAGTATAAGTCATGAGTAGGATGTGATGATTCTTTGGGTGAGCCCAGTGTATTGGCTCTGTAATTTGGAAGCTGTCTCAGGTGGTGGGCAATGCTCATCATTTGCCCCTACCTTTTCCTGGGTGCTGACCATGTGGCTTCTCTGGACCGGCCTGATGTTGGGCATCACCTGTGACCCAGGAAACAAAGATGACCAAACAACAATAAGACTGCAATGTCCCAGGAAACAAAGATGACCAAACAACAATGAGACTGCAATGTCCCAGGAAACTAACCAGGAAAACTAACCTGGGCAACAAATGCCTGCAGAAGTTGAATGTGTCGGCCAAAAGGCGCAAATATCATAGCCTTCTTGTAAACCGGTACAAGGCTTCTTTGGATGAATGCAGAAGAAGTAGAAGCTGAGCGCTGTCAGTTGACTTTGATAAACTGAGGCAAATGTTGTTGTGCTTAGCAGTAGAGATATGTGGTTGATGCTTGTAGTTGAGAACACTTAGTGCCATAATTGTTTAGTGCTTAACAAATACTACCTTTGTTATATGGTGTTCGGCTTTTATATATTCAGTGTCATGATGTATGTGGTAGGGTGATCAGTTCACATATTCAGTGTCATGATGTATGTGGTAGGGTGATCAGTTCACATATTCAGTGTCATGATGTATGTGGTAGGGTGATCAGTTCACATATTCAGTGTCATGATGTATGTGATAGGGTGATCAGTTCACATATTCAGTGTCATGATGTATGTGATAGGGTGATCAGTTCACATATTCAGTGTCATGATGTATGTGGTAGGGTAATCAGTTCACATATTCGGTGTCATGATGTATGTGGTAGGGTGATCAGTTCACATATTCACTGTCATAATGTAAGTGGTAGGGTGATCAGTTCACATATTCACTGTCATAATGTAAGTGGTAGGGTGATCAGTTCACATATTCGGTGTCATGATGTATGTGGTAGGGTTATCAGTTCACATATTCACTGTCATCATGTATGTGGTAGGGTGATCAGTTCACATATTCGGTGTCATCATGTATGTGATAGGGTGATCAGTTCACATATTCACTGTCATCATGTATGTGGTAGGGTGATCAGTTCACATATTCGGTGTCATGATGTATGTGGTAGGGTTATCAGTTCACATATTCACTGTCATCATGTATGTGGTAGGGTTATCAGTTCACATATTCGGTGTCATGATGTATGTGGTAGGGTTATCAGTTCACATATTCACTGTCATCATGTATGTGGTAGGGTTATCAGTTCACATATTCACTGTCATCATGTATGTGGTAGGATGATCAGTTTTCTTCTTTGTCATTTTTCCTTCCTCCATTTTTGGTGAAGTACTTGAAACCAAAGCCGCGTCCGTGGCTAAGGCATTGCGAGTCTGACTCGTAATCCAACGTACAGCAATCGAACCTGCGTGGGCTGCGTGGATTTTTGCCTCAAATGGGTACCAGGATGGGCTGTCCTGGGAAAGTAAAGACGGCCGGCGTAATGCTGACCACATTACCTACCGAGTGCCGATTGGTCTGTAAAAATATGGGTGCTCTTCCCATATGCCCGATGCGCCTAAGGGCGTGTAAAGGGATCTTTACTTTTTTTTTTTGGTTGCAGACTTGATTAGTCACATCTACAGATTTAAAAGATATCACTTTGTTGGGTTTTTTTGTTTTTGTTTTTTGTAAACACTTAGCAGTGTGTTAATATTTAAGAGCAATCAGTAGAGCAGTTTTGAATTAAATGGGTGCTGTCATAAACTCAGAAAAGGCGGCTATTCTGTGGTGCTCTCTGGACAATAGAATTGTAAGAGCTAATGTTCAAAGCCTCACAAAAAGAGGAAGCAAACTGAGGTACCTGGGTATTACTTTCAATAGAAGCCTGTCCTATAGGGATCACGTGGAGGCAGCTGTGGTGAAATGCCAAAAAGGTCTCAATGCTCTCAAGATTATGGCAGCAATGGACATGAAACAAAGAATGTTGTTCACAATGTTCCAGCATATGATTCTGTCGGTGATAGTTTATGGACTTGGAATGCTTACCATATCAAAGAGTCAGCTGATGAAACTTGAACGCATACAGAATGAAGCCTTGCGGGTAATTCTGGTATGTACAAGAGATACCCTAGTGGTATGTATGCGAGATATATGCTTGCACTGCCTACTATTGCAGACAGGCTCAATGTTCTGCAAGCAAAGTCATATCTCAGAGTAGCTGCAGACAAGCAGCACCAAAGTGTCCAAGCAAGTTTCAGACTTATCTAGGGTTCTTATCACTTTGGGTCATGACTGCAGGGACAGGCCAGCTGGTGCTGCAGAATCAGAAGTTCAACAAATGATTCATGACAATTCCCACCCAAGTGATGTGATTATCTATACAGATGGCTCTGTGTTGAGGGGAAGACGAAGTACATGAGGGTTCATAGCCAAAGCGAATGGACGTCGCCTAGTGCAACAAAGTCTGGCATATGATATCACAACGTCTAGTTTGAGAATGGAGGTGGAGGCAGTCATTGCTGCATGCAGTAATTATAACTGACTCACAGAGCATGTTGAGAAAGGTGGAGACAGGTATGCTCTGTGCAGAGTGGCAAGCATCACTTCAGAGGTTCCGGGTAGTTAGCATCCTTTAGATATTCTCTCCATTTGATGCCAGTGTGTTGGGAAAAGAGCAGGCAGACTGACTGGTCGGTTCTGCCCCACTTAGTGGTGAATTGATGTATGACAGGCTAGATGTGAGGGCCCTCTGGGAGCGAGTGAACAGTGAGGAAGCGCAAATAGATCATTACGGTCTCAGGAGAATGGCGCTGCGAGGAGTTACCAGAATCATCTGGCCGATGCTCAAGGGAAAGGGAAAGGGATATACAATCAGGCAGTTACTGGTACCATCAGAATTGGAACTCTTCATTTGCTGCTGAAGGTGGGGACGGAGCACTAATGAAAGTATCCAGAGTGCTGTGATGTCGATTCTTAATTCAGCATTCAACATTCTGTTGTTAAAGGTATCGTTGCCTATGTACTGTTCTTCAAAAAATCATTGTCTTTTGTATTATTATTATTCAGTTATCATCCTGTATGTGGTGAAAATTTATATAAAAGACATTTGATTCATCTTTAGAATGCTTTTTCATTCCTCTGCCATTTATAAAGTGGACTTTTCTATAAATATTTGTCACAAGTAGCTAGAGTGCTTGGTTCATTACTGTTTAATTAGCATTAACTTTACAATCTGGTTTTTTTTTCCAGTCAGAAACACGGCGACGTAACAGGATGCGGAATGACAATGCTGCAGCGATTGCTGTCATGAGGAGCAGCCAGACAATTTGTCCTGATGATACTGATGCCCTGATGGACTTTACAGGCACTGATTCTGAAGTCATCTTTAACGAAAGAACAGTTTTGTGACCTTCGACGACAGATAGAGAACTACTGACTTCCGTGAATGAAAAACTTTGTGATCTCCTGTAGGAAACTTAAGAGTACTGACTGATGAAAGTACACTTGTTTTTGTGATAGATTAGTTTTATGATCATTTGCAGTAGCTTTTAAAGCTTTGGTTCTGACCTGAAGGTCAAAAGGTCTTAGATGATAAGACCACAGTTAATTAGTAAACCAAAATGACATAATGTCATTTGGATAACCATATTTTTGTTTTGTAAATCAAAAGGCACAAAGCCTGAGGTAGAATTGGGGCGGGGGGGGGGGGGGGGGGGGGGGGGGGTGGGGGGAGACAAAAAAGGTAACATTGAAAAGATGTTGAATTGGCCAGGATGTTCTACAAACATATTCGCACATACACACTCACCTCACTAGCACACTGTATACACCCACACACACAGGTCTTTCTCCCTCTCTCTCTCTCTCTCTCTCTCTCTCTCTCTCTCTCTCTCTCTCTATGAACATTAACAACTATGAGAGGACAATCTGGACAACCTTCTGTGGCATGGAAAGAAGTCAGCACACACACTGGTTCATGTGGAGAAGGATGAGCAAGTGTGCCACTCAGCATGGTGCTTGATGTGGATGAAATGTGAGGACAGTTGAAATGTTGGGCTCTTCTGCATGTACGCATGTGTACATAAAAGGCATAACTACAGGGACATTGAAAAGTAACTCCCTATTTTAAAACTTATACATTTCTTTTATGGTAATTTTTGTGTCACATTGTTTTTTTTTTCTTTTTCCTGCATAAGAACGTAATCTGCAAATTTTAATTGTTTGTATTTATGTTTTAGATTAATTTTGTTGTGTTTTGAAATTTAAAAGTCCTTTGAAAGAATTTGAAGGATGGATACTAGAAATTATGTTTTCCATTTCACAAGAGTTCCTGGTGAAATCAGTTGACACAATTCCTGAGTGGGTGGCTCGAGAAGCTGCTAGTGAAATCTGGTGCCCATATTGAATTTAAATTAGAGCTTCATGCTAAACGCTTTCCTCTCGTATCCTTTCTTGTAAAAATTATAGTTAATAAATAAAGTTTAAGTACTTTTTATTGGGATGTTACTTTTTAATCGTCCTGCATATAAGAATGCTATTGTTGGACTGTCCAGCTTCAGTGATCTGGCAGCCCATTGCTGCCTCCATCTCTAAATATACCTTATTACTGCTTGATTACTTATTTGTTTGTATACAAGTTTTTAAAGAAACAGGTGTCATCATCTTAACTTCAACTGCTGTCATGAATGTGTGAGATTCTGAAAAAGACACCTTTACGGATGCAGGACTACAGGTTAACTGGGGCTGATGTATCAGTTACAGCTGCCCAGTTATAACTTCTTTGAAGGTTGAACTGGTTACTTTTGTTTTGGAGAATAGGAGGAGTAATTAGTAAACATAAACGCAGTAGCGAACTAACTAGATGACCTTTCATGGACTATTCAAAGTGACACATACCTGATATTCTTATTCAGTCGCTGGGGAAACCCTAGTAGTAATAGAATATTATGACATAATATTTTCTGTTATGAAAGTCATTAGTTCACAAAGAAGCCTCCTTTGAAATCTATTTTTAGTAATTATAAGTGTAATGATGCTATAAATAGGGATAACGTCAGGGGATGACTGGCATAATTGGGTAAGTCCCTGAGAGCATGGGTTTCACGGAGTAATGTTGAAACGACAAGAGAGAGTGAGTCACGTGTGAATGCGAGATCTGGGGGATTGAGAATCAGGCGGTGATTCGGTGACTGGGCCCCAGACTGGAAGGATGTGAAACTGAATCTGTGAAGATGAATCCAGAATGAAGAGAGCATGTGGATCTGAATCAGAGTCGAATGAATAATCGTGGAGGCCATGCAAAGCACCTCATCACATATTTTAATTCGGTGTGTGGCCGGCGGGGCGTAGATGACACCGTTTTTCATTGGTCGGCAGCTGACCCCTCGCAGCTTGCTGTGTTTATAGTTTCTGCTAGGGTGAAGACGTTGTATCGCACACTGTTTTCAGTCTTACCTTGGAAAAAAAAATTGTTTTCCTATGATTGAGGTCTGCGTGGTTTCGAATTTCCTTCGGACAAGCTCCCCACTTGGAATGAGTCGTGGTTTGACTTGGAATGTATCTTGGCTCACTACATATTAGCTTTCGCCACGGCTCACTCTCTGGATGTTTACTGCTACAAAACTTGCACTGCTTTAACGTCTAGGGTTGACAACGCAAACTCCACTCAGCTTCTTTATAAATGCTATCAGTTTATTCTGGTCCATGTATTCAACATGCTTAAACAATTATTCTCAATTCTATCACTCGCGACATATTCGAACACTAACCATTCGCACAACATAAAGACGACATCTTCAAATATTACAACCGTCTTCTCTGACTTCTGTTGATCAACTGACCACGAGGCTAGCTCGGGCTTTCCCTCGTGTACTCGACTAGCCCCAAGTATCTCGTGCTGTCTCTTGTTGCACGGACTTTCTGCTTGCCACAATGTAATCGTGGAGGCCATGCAAAGCATCTCATCACAATAAGATCTAACGGCCTCTCAAAAATAATACTACAAGGCTCAGTAGAGGGGAAGAGGCAGACCAAGAAGGACCTGGGAACAGAACTTGACTGACTGGTCAGGCCTTTGGCCTGCAGCCAGGAAGTCTATCACAACTGACCGTCAGAGGTGGAGGAAGCTGCTCAGACAGTCACCAGCAACTGGTAATCCAACAGCAGGCAGTGTTACTCGATGGTAACGATGAATCTGTTCCAGTCCTAGTAAACATTTGCGCAGGCTTCACAGTACTGCTAGCTTTGCTTCTTGTAAACACATCACTGTAGCATGTCAGTAAAGCTTCATTGACTGTACTGTTAGCTTTGCTTCTTGTAAACACATCATTGTAGCATGTCAGTAAAGCTTCATTCACTGTACTGCTAGCTTTGCTTCTTGTAAACACATCATTGTAGCATGTCAGTAAAGCTTCATTGACTGTACTGCTAGCTTTGCTTCTTGTAAACACATCATTGTAGCATGTCAGTAAAGCTTCATTGACTGTACTGCTAGCTTTGCTTCTTGTAAACACATCATTGTAGCATGTCAGTAAAGCTTCATTGACTGTACTGCTAGCTTTGCTTCTTGTAAACACATCATTGTAGCATGTCAGTAAAGCTTCATTCACTGTACTGTTAGCTTTGCTTCTTGTAAACACATCATTGTAGCATGTCAGTAAAGCTTCATTGACTGTACTGCTAGCTTTGCTTCTTGTAAACACATCATTGTAGCATGTCAGTAAAGCTTCATTCACTGTACTGTTAGCTTTGCTTCTTGTAAACACATCATTGTAGCATGTCAGTAAAGCTTCATTTACTGGGAATATGACCCAGCCAGAAGTGTCAGTTTTGTGTCTTTTCGGGGTGGCAGGATTAACATTAGGGCTGTACCGAATAGGGATTTTCACTATTCGGCTGAATACGAATAGCGGGACCAACTATTCGGCCGAATACGAATACGAATAGTGTATCAGCATCATCAGGTGCCTTGCCAACTGGCGTGGGTCTTGCCAAAATCTGCGATTTCCTGCAGCAAGTATTAGTTCTTGTCACACACCTCCATGCAATGCAACAAGACTGTCAAGAATCTTCTCTCGTTGTCTTCCTCTATCCCTTCTTCCACAGATCTTTCCAGTGGTCACCATATGTTTCATTTTTCCTCTTTTCATAACATGCCCGAAAAATAAGTACTGTCTCCTTCTGATGTCTGTGATTAGTTGTCTTCGGGCTCCCGCCTCTTTCAAAACCTTTTGGTTTTTGTGTGCTTTCCAAGGTATTTTAAGCATTGTTCTGTAAAACCACATCTCTGGGGCCTCAAGAAATTGTTTAGCCTTCCTACCTATTGTCCAGTACTCAAAGCCATATGTTAAAACTGGATGCTGTACCACGCAACCGGGTCGCAGTTGCCCCCGCTACGACAGACTTAGGCAACAGCAACTGTTGTGTTAATGAAAGAGTTATATCAGTCTATCGCAGTGTATGCAGAAACTGGTATAAGGTAACCACTATTCGTATTCGGCCCGACCACAAGTATTCGGCCGAATACCAAATAGTTATAAGGTCCACTATTCGGCCCCGAAGCGAATATGAAGCGAATATTCGGTACAGCCCTAATTAACATAACAAGTAAAACTGTTGTATGACAAAAATGTCTACAAGTATAGCTTGTAAATAACACGTATTATATTTATCACTGAACAAGTAAACAGGGAATTAATTTGAGCATTTCAAACGGATGTCTGCCAGGAATACAAATTTAGTCTATAACAGATACAATACAGAAGGTATTTAGCACATGTTGAATGTTGAATAAGGAATCGACATAATAGCATTCCAGACACTCCCATAAATGTTCCGTTCCCATCTTCAGCAGCAAGCAAAGAGTTTTAATTACAGTGGCATCAGTAATTATCTGATTGTATATCTGTGTCACCGTTCCCTTGGGTGTTGAGCGTCAGCCAAATCCCCTGGTAACTCCTTGCTGCGCCATTCCATTGAACCTTGAGTCTTGAGTGTCGGCCAGATTCCCTGGTAACTCCTTGCTGCGCCATTCCATTGAGCCTTGAGTGTTGAATGTCGGCCAGATCCCCTGGTAACTCCTTGCTGCGCCATTCCATTGAACCTTGAGTGTTGAATGTCGGCCAGATCCCCTGGTAACTCCTTGCTGCGCCATTCCATTGAGCCTTGAGTGTTGAGTGTCGGCCAGATCCCCTGGTAACTCCTTGCTGCGCCATTCCATTGAGCCTTGAGTGTTGAATGTCGGCCAGATCCCCTGGTAACTCCTTGCTGCGCCATTCCATTGAACCTTGAGTGTTGAATGTCGGCCAGATCCCCTGGTAACTCCTTGCTGCGCCATTCCATTGAGCCTTGAGTGTGAGTGTCAGCCAGATCCCCTGGTAACTCCTTGCTGCGCCATTCCATTGAGCCTTGAGTGTTGAATGTCGGCCAGATCCCCTGGTAACTCCTCGTCACCCCAT
Organism: Candidula unifasciata; assembly: GCA_905116865.2. Lineage (NCBI taxonomy): Eukaryota > Metazoa > Mollusca > Gastropoda > Stylommatophora > Geomitridae > Candidula > Candidula unifasciata. Next base: position 538,269 of record CAJHNH020000125.1, on the reverse strand, counting down.
TTACCCCAGACTATAATGATTTATAGTGGAAATTGCAACTAATAGTGACAGGTTTGAGGTTTGAACAGTGTATCAACATCATGGCACATGGGTAGTAAGTAACCCATAAGTGCTCCGTTCTTCTTCTAACTCTGTTCTGAGTCTGAAAAATCTCAGCACAGTGCACAGGCTCTGTAGCACCGGCGAGGATCCTGAAATACTTTGGGTAGATTTTTTAAATACCCAATTTTGCCCAGGCAGTGCCGTTAGGCTACTCTTTTCAATTTCCAACTGCCAAGAAATTTTTTACGTACGCAACAATGCTCACGGTGTCTGATCTCATTACCCAGAGTCCAGGGGAAATTACTAGAAGATCAGTTCCACGTGAAAAAATCCCAGCCCTTATTGGGGATTAAACCCAGAACCACTAGCTTCGAGACCATGTAGCCCTCTGTAATAGTGTGAGACACAAGATAAAGAGGAGATGGCAAAAAACTAGAGGTCAGGCCTCAACTCGTGTGACTTGAACTTGAGTCTGACTTAAGACAAATAATTATTAACTTGTGACTCGATTTGTGGTTTTGTCCAGTGACTTGTGACTCAACTTGCAACTTGTAGCTTCCGCAACTTGCTGCAGCTCATATTTTGAGGCCGACCACAGTTTAAAACGTCTACATATGAAACAGGACAGAATAAGTTATGTTTCAATGTATCAAGCTTTTACATTCCATTTCTTCTGCTTTTTTTTTTTTTTTTCAATCTAGCTCAGTAAGTTTTTTTTTGGGGGGTATATAAAGTGACATGACTTGGAACTCGACTTGGAAGCATTCTTGGTCACTTGATACTTGACTTAGGACTTGGTGGTAATGACTTAGAATTGAAGGTGCTGACTCAGTCCAAACTCTTGCAAAAACACAACATGGTGTGAGCACATACAGTTTTAATATTTGTGTGGTCAAATGAGGTAATGTAATATATTCTATTTCTATATTGTTAAATGTGTGGTTTTTTAAAAGTGGTATTCTAAAAAAAATTTTTTAGGCTTGAAGTTTGACTTTTTATATGTTTTCATGTCATTTGTGTGTGTTCCTAATTCTGTCCCCCAGTAATGCTTAAAAAAAAAAAAAAAAACTTCCATTTTACACAGGCCACTAGTAAATGTGTAAAAAATATATTTGTGTGTGAACATTTTATAGGAGAAGGCAAAATGAAGAAATTGCCATGACAAAAAACAAAAGTGCATGATTTTCAAAGTGAAATATATACAGGGTTGCTGGTACTTGAGAAAGCCAGGTTTCTAAAGTATGTTCCCACCAAATGATACAATTAAGAGAACACATTATTCTATGGAGAGAAGTCAGTGGGTAAAGTCATTCACACATTTAGTCTTTTTTTGCATCTGCTGCACACCGCTTGAACTCTTGTACTTTTTATTTTTCTTTCTTTTTCTAGCTTCTCTACGTCCTCTTGTAACCTTTGAAGTAAAGTAGCTCTTCAGTGCTGAAACAACATTTAATGTATGATTGGTTGTTCCTCTTGTGATCCAAACAGCCTTTTACAGATATTATTTCTTTAGGTTTAGTCAGCACAAACTGCAGAAATCTGGCAATCCCAGTAGCATTTTTTGTGGTCTTTTCAATTCTAGGAAACACTTTCATGTGTTGGTTTTAGGGCTGGCTGAGGGGTGGAGGGGAGAGACACAACTGCCCCTTAAAAAGCATGTTCATTAAATGCAACCAGGCTCTTGCTGAAATAAGAAGTATTAGGTCGAAATTCACAGATATCACAGTCTAGCAGTAAACCGCAACATGACATGCCAACCACCTTTTCAAATAAAATGCAGAATAACAAACCTAATGCAGAGGTGTTTTTTGTTTTTTTTTTTGACTATTTTTAAAACAAAATTTTTTTTGAAAAATTAAACATTTTTGTTTTAAACCTATGAGATGTGGTTTTATAGAAGAATCCTAAGAATTCATTAGACAGCCAAAAAGAGCAACCCGTGTGTTTTTAAAAAGACAAAGGCTCAAAAACAGCTTATCACAAACAAAGATCAGAATGAGTCAGTCTAGTGTTTTACTGTGCTAGGAGGGAGGTAGGGGACTCACAGCCCATGGCGATGGCCAGTGTGACTAGTGAGACCCGCCTGTTTAAAGGAAAATCTTCCACAATTATAAATAAACAATTCCACAATTATAAATTTCACAATTATAAATTCCACAATTATAAATTCCACAATTATAAATTCCACATTTATAAATTCCACAGTTATAAATTCTACAATTATAAATTCCACAATTATAAATTCCACAGTTATAAATTCCGCAATTATAAATTCCGCAATTATAAATTCCACAGTTATAAATTCCGCAATTATAAATTCCACAATTATAAATTCCACATTTATAAATTCCACAGTTATAAATTCTACAGTTATAAATTCCACAATTATAAATTCCACAATTATAAATTCCACAGTTATAAATTCCGCAATTATAAATTCCACAGTTATAAATTCCGCAATTATAAATTCCACAAGTATAGCATGGGATTTCAGATTGTTGTTGCCATCATATGTTAGTCATATTTAGTGTGTTTCTTCTCAGACACTCAGCTGTCATTCTTTCTACAATCATTTCTTCTTTTTTCTTCTTTACTTCACTGGCTGTAACCTACCTCGGAAGGTTCTCGTTGTCCGTCCACCTCTGGACTTTAGTCTTGTTCTAAAACCTGAGTGTTGCGTGCAGATCCGTTTTACTCATCTAACTTATGTGTGTGAAGATTGTTGGTTCCTTGCATTTCATGCAGATGCACTCCAAGTTCAAAGAAAGCCCCTAGTTAGTGGACTCTTAGGACATGTTTGTTGGGGAGGCAATAGGTTTATTCTTGTCCACTCCTCACTATTGGGTCCTGCAACACACACAGGGAATTTCTTCTCTCATTCTGATGACTTCCCTGATCTGCCCCCTCGGTTCTTAATTTATAACGCACCCCAAACACGAAGTCCCCATGGGAAATCCACAGCTGACCTGACAGTCCATTATTTCAAGGGGTGCAAGTGTGCTGTTTTTTTTTTTTTTTTTTTTTTTTTTTTTTTTTTTTTTTTTTGAGTGTTTATCTAGTGTCTTCTAATCCTAACCCTAACCCTACCCCTAACCCTAACCCTAAACTTGACTGTAGATAAATCGCGAGAAACTACAACCTGAAAACCCTAGAATTTATTGGGATTGTCTGTCGTGACGTAGTCGTGACGTCAAGGGTAAGTTATAAATTAAGTACCGCCCCCTCCACACAACACGGCCCCTGTCATTTTTACTGCCATCACTGCTTGACTTTTCCACTTTTGTGGTGGGGGGATAGGGGTGTTTAAGGCTGCATGGCTAGTGCCAGTAGTGCAGGTTGCCACAGACTGTGCAAGTTAGCATTATATTTATGCCCTAAGACAGAAGAAAATCCCCACCCTTACAGTGGATTCGAACCCAGCTCTCCCACATAAAAGCCCTGCATTCTTAACCATTCAGCCAGTGGTTCCTCATTGAGAAGGCTTTATGTTAAACCAGCTTAAAATTGATGTGAACAAAGTTATGGAAAGTAAAGGAGACCATTTGTTGACCACATGACCCATTTAATGTTGATTTGGTCTAAATGCTTGGCCAAAGGTCATTTTCTTAACTTGACTTTTTAATATTCCGCACTTTCACACGTGTCCTGCACAAACAGCGTGTCCTGCACAAACAGCGCATGATCCTAGAGATTATTCATTTTGAATTCCTTATTCAGTGAACAAATATCTTGTTTTATACAAACTGATTTTCTTTTTGATGTCAAATGGTTTTTCCTTCCCCCCCCCCTCCCCCAAGATATATTTATTTTACTTAAATGTAATTATTATAACTGTTGAGCACTAGTAAATTGGTTAAAGTAAAAGAGATTATGTATTTTTCCTGTGGCAACTTACGGTTGTGAGTCCTGGACTCTCAGTTACTGAGGAAAAAAATTGGAGCTTTTGAATTAAAATGTTATAGAAAAATTCTTAGAATATAATGGATCAAGAAAAGGAAAAACATCAACATTCTAATTTGGTACTGAAAGCACGTGGGGCCGGACAGCTGGCTAGGAAAAGGGATACAGGACATTAAAGAAGCATAGGTACTGAAAGCACGTGGGGCCGGACAGCTGGCTAGGAAAAGGGATACTTTCAAGCGATCCGTGAAGAGAGCGACTTTCTGTAAAGGATTTACTGATTGATGAGTATGTAATTATGTATGTATGTATGTCTATAAATAATTGCCTAGTTTACATTATAAATTAATTTTCTGTTAGGTAATTTTTGTTTTTTTAAATGACAGATGTTAGAAAGTTTATTCATAAATGTGTTGCCATTTATAACCAGAATTGTTTGCACAAATAATGCATGATTCTGTAAATTGTGTTTAATAAATATATTCAGTGAACAAATGTCTTGTTTTATAACACATTGATTTTCTTTGTGATATCAAATAGTTTTTATTTTCGTCACACTTATTTTACTTAATTATAATTATTTTACCTGTTCTATATGTGTGTATAACTAATTGCATAGTTTACATTAAAATGTAATTTTCTTTCAAGTAATTTAGTATTTTTATGGCAGACGTGAGAAGGTTTATTCATAAATGTGTTGTCATTTATAACCAGATTTTTCTGCAGTTTGTGTTTTAATTCACACACAAACGTGTATGCATGTACAGACATGTGACAGGTCCATTGTACAAAGTCTAATATAATCCTTATTGCTTCTATAGAATGTTCTGAAAATATCTTTTTGCCAGTTTCCCTGCCTCATGTATACTCATCGATATTTAAAGGATTTTAAGGTAGAAGGCACCTTACTGTTGTCTTCACAGTATGCTAGAAAAACTGGCAATCTTTTGCTATTTCCACAGCTCAAGCCCAGTCACCTTTTTAGTGTGTGTAGCAAGTCCTTTGTTGACTGACTGTTGCTGTCACAGTGTGCTAGAACAGCTCTCATATTTCTCAAACCTACTCACTCGTGTATGGGTAGCAGGTCCCTTGGTGACTGTTGCTGTCACAGTGTGCTAGAACAGCTCTCATATTTCTCAAACCTACTCACTCGTGTATGGGTAGCAGGTCCCTTGTGACTGTTGCTGTCACAGTGTGCTAGAACAGCTCTCATATTTCTCAAACCTACTCACTCGTGTATGTGAAGCAGGTCCCTTGTGACTGTTGCTGTCACAGTGTGCTAGAACAGCTCTCATATTTTTCAAACCTACTCACTTGTGTATGTGTAGCAGGTCACTTGTAGACTGCTGTTATCACAGTCTGCTGGAAAACCACATCTTTTTTTTTCAGTTTTCCTGCCTCATGACTATTCACCTAATATTTTTTGTATATATATATATATATAGCAAGTCGTTTGCATAACAACACTGTTTGAAGCATTCAGCAAAAATGTGTGATCTTTCTAGACCCCCTACCTCTTGCAGCTTGGGTTCAAATCTAAATTGAGATGAATTGTTTAAAATTGACCTTGGCTGCCAAGTTAACCCAACCCCTGAAGTGAGTTACTGGAATTAGGTCTGGAAAGTAAAAGTGACCGGCATGATGTATACTACATCACCCACTGAGTGTGCTCATTATTGTCTCTCATGTCTTGTGTCCATCTTTGTGGTGGTCTTCCCTTGCCTCTCCTCAAGCTCATTACTGTCGTAAATATCCTGTGTCCATTTTTGTGGTGGTCTTCCCTTGCCTCTCTTCAAGCTCATTACTGTCGTAAATATTCTGTGTCCAACTTTGTGGTGGTCTTCCCTTGCCTCTCTTCAAGCTCATTACTGTCGTAAATATCCTGTGTCCATTTTTGTGGTGGTCTTCCCTTGCCTCTCTTCAAGCTCATTACTGTCGTAAATATCCTGTGTCCATTTTTGTGGTGGTCTTCCCTTGCCTCTCTTCAAGCTCATTACTGTTGTAAATATCCTGTGTCCATCTTTGTGGTGGTCTTCCCTTGCCTCTCTTCAAGCTCATTACTGTCATAAATATCCTGTGTCCATTTTTGTGGTGGTCTTCCCTTGCCTCTCTTCAAGCTCATTACTGTCGTAAATATCCTGTGTCCATCTTTGTGATGGTCTTCACTTGCCTCCCCTTCATTCCCATTACTGTCTATAATGTTGTGTCCATCTTTGTGGTGGTCGTTCCTTGCCTCTCTTCAAGCTCATTACTGTCGTAAATATCCTGTGTCCATCTTTGTGGTGGTCTTCACTTGCCTCCCCTTCATTCCCATTACTGTCTCTAATGTTGTGTCCATCTTTGTGGTGGTCTTCCACTGCCTCCCCTTCTAGAAATACAGGCCTTCCATTACTGTCCCCTCTAATAATAACCCCTTTAATATGACAAAAGCGTGTGAGTTTCTGAGATGTGGCTCTGTTTATGGGCCAGTTTTAACTTTATGTTCAGATCTTGTAGAATGTTCATGTTTTTCGTGCCAGTGGGTCTTGTACCATATGCGTTTAACTTTTCAGCACCCAGACACATATCGTGCACTTGTTGTATTCTCAACCCATGGTATGCATTTGTTAACTTATTGTGTTAATCTGCTCTATCTCATATGTGACTTTAATTCATTTTGACTCATAAGTAAGTTATTTTAACTCAGTAAGACTGAAAGATTGTTGCTGTAAAGCATACAGCTTGTGGAATGGAGAGATATTCGATTAACAAGTGCTTGGGACTAAAAGAGTTAATCTGCATTGCTACAGCCAGACTCCTTGTGAATTTTTTTTAAATTGTAAGTCTCTGCTGTTATTAATTATGAAGCAAAGATATTCAAAGTTTGTGAAATTTTAAATTTATTTATTGTTAACTGTCATTTTTGGTCACCATGTGACATTTTCAGTTTATTTATTTTTAACTCTTTGAGTCCCGGGGGTTTAGCATCAGAGGCCCAAGGGGTGGTAACGCCATTTCTTTTAATTTCTAAACTGTAACACATTAAAACAGAGCATACTAATTCAACTGTCGCGCAACAAACACATAATATACATCAAAGTGACCAGGGATTGTTGAGGAATAATTATAGGATACAGCTACAACAAATAATTGCGTTAGTAATTTAATATTAGTAAATAAACAGACGGTATATTTACAAAAAATAATAAAATTTAAAAAATTTCCCTTACCAACAGGGTACTCAACAAAAATTGGTTAAAATATATCCAAAATGAATCACAAATGAATATGAACCACTTAGTAATGTATAAGTAAAATATAAACTCAATCTATTATGTAGATTTTGTTCCAAAGAATATTTGGAAGCATCATAATAAAGGATCATTATTTGGTAAAGAAAACTGACTCCCAAAACAATAAGTATCTTCACACAAAACAAAGTTTATATATAACATTCAGTTTGCCTGTAATTTTGTAGCTATGTTCCAAAATAAGGGGAATAGCACTAGAACTAACTGACACCGAAGAAAATAATCTTTTCACTAATGTTTATTCTTTTTGTGCAAGCTGACTTTGCTATCATTGTACCCTTCGCGTGAGGTACACATTAGACATATCCCTCATCAAAGTTTGACTCTGTGAATGACTGAAACACGTCTAATTTGCAAAGTTGTCTATCTAACCAGATAAATCAAATAAACACATACTTTATTTAAATTCTAAGCTTCTAAAGCCGTAAATCAAGATGTAGAATACTGCTTGGCGGCCATATTCTTTTCAGACAAACAGTAACTCGGCAAATCTAAAAAATATACTATATTTTTGGCTTTCAACCCACGTTTCTAAATTAGCACGCCTGAAATCAGACACGAAGAACTCAAAAGGAAGTTAAAATTGAGTGGTCTGCGCTTTATAACCAGTCAGTGGTAGATTAAAAACCTTCACTTGTCACGCGTCGATTAGGCCGCCCGGTTGTAACAAATTAGACGTGATGGGTTTCCTGGGACTTAAAGAGTTAACTGTCATTTTTCGTCGGCATTTTGTTTTTTAATTTATATGCTTGTGAGTATTTATATATGTACACTTGTTTATCTTAGCACATATCATCCCAGAGTTCACACAGAATTATAATCGGAAATGTACCAGTGTAATAACACAATCAATACTCATTCCCGTTTGAATTTTAGCATAATACATTCCTGGCAACTTTTTCTACTAAGTTATATATCAGTGATATATTTTGTATATGCCTAATTATGCTTAAGTTATGAAATCATTGTATGAAACAAGACGGTTGTATTAAATATTTGAATTTACACAAGAATTTATGCTGTGTTTATCTTGTACTCATGTTGCTATGTTGGTTGATTCTGTGTGTTATCATCATCATTATCATCAAGTGCCTTGCCAGCTGGCATAGGCATTCATGCATCTTGTCGCGTGTGGATATGCACTAAAACACACCAATACTGACTGAGCAAAAAAGACATCAAAACATTACGTAGTGTTGTTAGGGAATTGGAATCTAGGAGATTCGCAGTCGAAGAAGGTGACGTGTGGTCGTGCCTTGGTGGATCCTTGAGGAAGTTGTACCCTGGAGTCCCACGTAGAAATCACAGCCGAGAGCTGGTACATTATTGCGTTCTGCAGGAAGCAGGAATATTTAAAACTATTAAATCACTCAGCAGAAAGCTGGCAGAATCAAGAAGGAGGAACATTGCCCTGTTATGAAGTATCAGACTGCAGATAAATAGGTTAAAGTAACCATTTGGACTCTCAAGGTCGTACTGTTGACCCATAGGGAGTTGTCTGAAGATGTCATTAGAATATGGATTCTAATGTTTCAAGACGAGTGTGAGTGCGCTAGCAAATGCTTGAAGTATTTGGGTGAGTTTAGCCACGTATCAAGTTGTGCAAATTTTTTCATTCGGATCATAGTGTTCGTAATACACCAATGTTACACTTCGTACATGGCCTTCGTCATTTAATTCACGTTTGGACACATTAGAGTTGACTGTTATTGTTAGGGTTTCCTGTTGCATCATTGGAATTAATCTCCAACTGTTTTCCCTACACTTGGCTTGTGGAATGTAATATCTTTTATGCTGCACTCGTTGTCTTGTACCTGATCGCACATTGAAAATAGGACCTATGCCTCTCAGCACCGTAGGCGCACGTCTCACATCTCCACAGATCTTGGTCGTTGGTGTTATGTTTCAATTCCACTGATGATGTTCCTCCATGCCACTGTCTTAAGCCATCCACCATCATTTCTCTTAGTCTGCCTCTGCCTCTCCTACCAGTGATATTTCCAGTGGTCACAATATTTTCCATTACTCCTTTTTTCAATACATGATCTACAAACTTTGTTTCTCTCCTTCTCATTGTTGTATATAATGTTCTACTTTCATTAACAATTTCCAGGCAATCATTGTTAATTATTCTGGCAGTCCGAGGTATTTGCAACATTCTTCTCAAGAACCGCACACATCTCAGTTGCCTCCGAATTCTTCTTCATTTGTTTGCTCACATTCCAAGATTTACTGCCATACAACAATTGTTTGATATGGTTAAGCAGTTTCTCTTCAATTTCTATGTCACATTTTAGAGTTATGATCTTCATTGATACAGCCATTATTTCTGTTTTCTTGACATTCAATGAAAGTCCCTTTTTCACATTCTCATAGATCTTCTGCATTTTCAGCCATTATTACTGTATCATCTGCATAAGGAACTTTGTTTATATTATAACCTTCAGCTGGTATTCTTGCTCTGTCCTTGACTACGCTCTATATTATTTCACTATATAGATAGAAGAGATTCAGTAACAAAATGCATTTTTATGCTTCTGACAATAGTTGGCCATTACATTTTCCTCCATATATAGACTGAAAGGGTATAGTTCAGTCACCCAGCTACTGAGCTGAGTGCATGGTGCGACACTGTGAGCTGCAGATTGTTACCTTGAATGCTTCTAGACTGAGCCCGCTATGGTGTTTTGTGAAACTAAAGACTCAGAAAATTGGTGAGTGACCTGTTGCCTGAGAATTGGTGGTGCCTTATGTGATTGCTTGTGCAATGACCGATCTATTTTAGCTATTGCTTCTGTCAGTGATGAAGTGCATTTATAGTCTCTGACTGTTTATGTGCCACTTCTGGCAACTGCCTTATGCATTTAATGCATGTGCTTTGCTGGGACAGCAGTCTGTGTCTTCTTTTTTTCCAACTAGGGACGGTGAAGGATATTCTGTGTGGTTTTTGTTGGCACAGGAATGGAGCAACTATGGGATGACCTGTTTGCTGTGAAATTTAGAACTGTGTTTATCTTACCTGATTACCACTGGAATTACTTATATTTTATTAGTAACAATTTATTGAAAGATTTAAAAACAAATGTCACCATAATTGCCTACCTCAGCTAAAACCTACAGCGCTATATGCTCAATGGGTACATAACACAAAAATCAGCCCATCTCGCAGGGCGCAAGATTTTTTGCTGGCTCTCGTTCATGTGGTGCCAGTTCACACGGGCTGTCCTATATTGGAGGTGTGTTAGGATATCCATTCCTTGGTCTTCAGTGTCTATACAGACCATGCGGAAAAGAGGCTCCGGTTGTTTCGAGACCCGACAAGAAAGTGTAGAGCTCTCTTGCATCGCAGCAAAAGTGAGCAAGTGTGTGTGCGCATGTTGGTGCATGCATGTGTGTGTGTGCAAGCGAGCAATTGTTCAACTAGTTTTCTTTTCTCTGTCAACTAAGTCTCTTTTGTCTGCAACCTCAATGGTTTGAGAATTGGTGACATTCTGGGGCCGACCAGGCGTGAAGTCACCAAGCATGGCCGGAGGGGTATCGAAGAAAAGCAAACACATAATGCAAGTAACACACACAGTGCTGGCTGCTCACAGCATGGAAAATAGAACATGCTGGCAGCTCACAGCATGGAAAATAGAACATGCTGGCCGCTTACAGCATGGAAAATAGAACATGCTGGCCGCTCACAAAATGGAAAATAGAACATGCTGGCCGCTCACAGCATGGAAAATAGAACATGCTGGCCGCTCACAGCATGGAAAATAAAACATGCAGGCCGCTCACAGCATAGAAAATAGAACATGCTGGCCGCTCACAGCATGAAAAATAGAACACGCTAGCCGCTCACAGCATGGAAAATAAACATGCTGGCCACTCACAGCATGGAAAATAGAACATACTGGCAGCTCACAGCATGGAAAATAGAACATGCTGGCAGCTCACAGCATGGAAAATAGAACATGCTGGCCGCTCACAGCATGGAAAATAAAACATGCAGGCCGCTCACAGCATAGAAAATAGAACATGCTGGCCGCTCACAGCATGAAAAATAGAACACGCTAGCCGCTCACAGCATGGAAAATAAACATGCTGGCCACTCACAGCATGGAAAATAGAACATACCGGCAGCTCACAGCATGGAAAATAGAACATGCTGGCAGCTCACAGCATGGAAAATAGAACAGGCTGGCTGCTCACAGCATGGAAAATAGAACATGCTGGCTGCTCACAGCATGAAAAATAGAACATGCTGGCTGCTCTCAGCATGGAAAATAGAACATGCTGGCCGCTTACAGCATGGAAAATAGAACATGCTGGCAGCTCACAGCATAGAAAATAGAACAGAAAGACAGACCACTGGGCACGTACTGCCCTAACCTCTCCCAGCAAAGACTGTGGATCTGGCCCAGGGGAGCCACATTGCGAGAGAAGCTATGGGGGACTGGTGGTGACCTTAAACGCACAATCCTATTTGTGACCCAGACGGGACTCAATGTTTAGCATGACTAATGTCGAACGCAGAAGAAGAAGAAGAAGAAGAAGAAGAAGAAGAAGAAGAAGAAGAAGAAGAAGAAGAAGAAGAAGAAGAAGAAGAAGAAGAAGAAGAAGAAGAAGAAGAAGAAGAAGAAGAAGAAGAAGAAGAAGAAGAAGAAGAAGAAGAAGAAGAAGAAGAAGATGCTGGCCGCTTAAAATGTGGAATATAGAACACATCCAGCATTGACAGTAACAAAACATGACACCCCTAGAACATGTGAAAAGGGTCCTTTACTTACTATTGAACTTTCCCTTTCTTTTCCTTAGGTTGAGCTGGCTAGTGCCAATTTATGCTGAGCTACTTCTTGATATCATCTTCATTGTCAACACCTTTATTTCTATTAGGTGATAGCTGTTGTGGTTTGATTACTAATTATTTATTTAAGAATCCACATCACAGCACACGAGGCATACCTTTAGTCTTCTGCAGCAAATTTCTTAAGATGTAGATACTAACTATTCCTGTAGCACACTAAGTTTTAACTAATCTTTCTCTTCCTCTCATATGTCCATCTGTACCTGATCCACACCTAATTCCTCGTTCATACATTCTTACACTTGAAGTTTTTTTTTTTTAAATCTAATCTTGTGTTTTCTATCCGCATGCATTCATAAATAGCATTCAGAATATCTCCTTTGTCCACTAGGAGGGTTCCTTTAGCTATTCCCTTTGTAGCCAGAAAATTTATTCTTTCATTTGTTGGCACTCCTGCATGTCCCTGGCAGTATATCCATGTGACTCCCTGCCATGTTGCAGCACACTGATGCATGGTATCCACTCATGCCCCATTTGTCCTTGTCCCTGACAGTATATCCACTTTAATCCATACCATTTTGATGCACACTGATGCATGGTATCCATTCATGCCACATTTGTCCATTTCCGTGACAGTATATCCACATTATCCCCTGCCATGTTGATGCACACTGATGAATGGTATCCATTCATGCCACATTTGTCCATGTCCCTGACAGTATATCCACTTTATTCTCTGCCATGTCGGTGCACACTGATGTATGGCATCCACTCATGCCACATTTGTCCATGTCCCTGACAGTATATCCACATTATTCCCTGCCATGTCGGTGCACACTGATGCATGGCATCCACTCATGCCACATTTGTCCATTCCCCTGACAGTATATCCACATTATTCCCTGCCAGGTTGCAGCACACTGATGCATGGCATCCACTCATGCCACATTTGTCCATTTTCCCGACAGTATATCCACATTATTCCCTGCCATGTCGGTGCACACTGATGTATGGTATCCACTCATGCCACATTTGTCCATTCCCCTGACAGTATATCCACGTGATTCCCTGCCATGTTGGTGCACACTGATGTATGGTATCCACTCATGCCACATTTGTCCATTCCCCTGACAGTATATCCACGTGATTCCCTGCCATGTCGGTGCACACTGATGCATGGCATCCACTCATGCCACATTTGTCCATGTCCCTGACAGTATATCCACTTTATTCCCTGCCATGTCGGTGCACACTGATGCATGGCATCCACTCATGCCACATTTGTCCATGTCCCTGACAGTATATCCACTTTATTCCCTGCCATGTCGGTGCACACTGATGTATGGCATCCACTCATGCCACATTTGTCCATGTCCCTGACAGTATATCCACTTTATTCCCTGCCATGTCGGTGCACACTGATGTATGGTATCCACTCATGCCACATTTGTCCATTCCCCTGACAGTATATCCACGTGATTCCCTGCCATGTTGGTGCACACTGATGTATGGTATCCACTCATGCCACATTTGTCCATTCCCCTGACAGTATATCCACTTTATTCCCTGCCATGTCGGTGCACACTGATGTATGGCATCCACTCATGCCACATTTGTCCATTCCCCTGACAGTATATCCACTTTATTCCCTGCCATGTCGGTGCACACTGATGTATGGCATCCACTCATGCCACATTTGTCCATTCCCCTGACAGTATATCCACTTTATTCCCTGCCATGTCGGTGCACACTGATGCATGGCATCCACTCATGCCACATTTGTCCATGCCCCTGACAGTATATCCACTTTATTCCCTGCCATGTCGGTGCACACTGATGCATGGCATCCACTCATGCCACATTTGTCCATGTCCCTGACAGTATATCCACTTTATTCCCTGCCATGTCGGTGCACATTGATGTATGGCATCCACTTATGCCACATTTGTCCATTTTGAACCTTTCACATAACAAACTGAGAAGTAGTCACTGTAATTCCACTGGCTACTATGTTTTGTGCCTGAGACTTCAGAGCTGCAGTGATCTCCTCCACCTCCATCCTCATGCTTTAAGTTTAAAAAACAAGGTCTGTTCTCAAGATCATTTGAAGATCAAACAGAGATAACTAAAGTGTATCAGCTCAAGTTACAGGGTATATTCAACAGAAATAAACACTTTGAAAAATGTCTATTGTAACTAAAGTGTATTTCAGTAGCTCCCGATTTATGGCCAGCCGTTGAGTGCTATGTGTGGTTTGTGACTTAAATACATTATGCACACAGAAGCTACCTTACAGGAGTGCAACATGTGTGTCTTGTCCTCTGTGTTAATGTCAGCTGAACTAGTATGTCTCTTGTTGTAGCTGTTCACAGGTGAACCACATATCTTTTTTCTAATTATTCACAGTTGAACCACTTATCTTTTTTTGTAACTGTTCATAGCTGAACAACTTGTATTTTTTGTAACTGTTCATAGCTGAACAACTTGTCTTGTTTGTAACTGTTCATAGCTGAACAACATGTCTTGTTTGTAACCGTTCACAGCTGAACTAATTGTCTTTTTTGTAATCGTTCACAGATGAACTACTTGTCTTTTTTGTAAATGTTCATAACTGAACAACTTGTCTTGTTTGTAACTGTTCATAGCTGAACTAATTGTCTTTTTTTGTTTGTAACTGTTTATTTCTGAACTAATTGTCTTGTTTGTAACTGTTCACAGTTGAACTAATTTGTCTGTTTTGTAACTGTTCACAGTTGAACTAATTTGTCTGTTTTGTAACTGTTCACAGTTGAACTATCATATTCTACTAGATAAAACTGTGTGTCATCCACACAGTGAAAGTTGGCTACAGTGTACCTACTGTTTTCTTTGAGAACAGTTTTAAAACAGACAACTGGTTAAACTGTGAACTGTCAAAAAAAAGAGACAACTGGTTAAACTGTGAACTGTCAAAAAAGGAGACAACTGGTTAAACTGTGAACTGTCAAAAAAGGAGACAACTGGTTAAACTGTGAACTGTCAGAAAAGGAGACAACTGGTTAAACTGTGAACTGTCAGAAAAGGAGACAACTGGTTAAACTGTGAACTGTCAGAAAAGGAGACAACTGGTTAAACTGTGAACTGTCAAAAAAGGAGACAACTCGTTAAACTGTGAACTGTCAAAAAAACAGACAACTTGTTAAACTGTGAACTGTCAAAAAATTAGACAACTGGTTAAACTGTGAACAGTTGCACACGAGATATAAAGTTCAACCAACAGTTATGTGGATGTGGCTGTCTGGCCTACAGGTTTGCTACTGCGTCGAAGGACTGAACATGTATGGGAATGTATTCAACAACTTTCTGATCTTCAAGTACTAGGGCTGATTTATGTCGTTGGCAGTCGATTGCATTCAAATGACTCTCATTGTTTTCGGACAGTGGCATAAGAGTCAGACAATGGAAGAGATTCTTTTTAGAAATGCATACACTGTTTCAAATATAATATTATATTGATTTGTCATTCCGCACTTTATTATTATTAAGCACTTAAACAAGGTTTGGGTTGTTGTTGTTGTTGTTGTTGTTGTTGTTGTTGTTGTTGTTATTATTATTGTATTATTATTATTATTAAACACTCAAGCAAAGCTTATGAGTATGATGCCCCTCCACTATAGCAAATTAGCAAGGGAACAGAGGACCGCAAATGTTTTCTTCTTGTCGGCGCCTCAGAACACCACACGGACAGTCAGACTTCTAGCCTCTCCACACTTTTTATTTCACCAACAAAGAGACATCATTTGCATCAACCAGTGGGGAATATTTCAGATATCAAAAGAACATAAATTATCAGCAAATGATTATAACCCCACGTCTTACATTTTACCCTTCTCTATAGCATTTTAATACAAGAAAAATATCACTCAGGCTATCTCAATAATATTATAATATACTTAACACACTGGAGGAAAGAGAGGGCGCTGACATAATAATAATTAGATTTATCTTATTTTGCCTCAAGCTTTGAACTCTCCTTTTTTGCACGTTAGCATGCGCTACTTAATATGCATGTATTGCTTTCCTGCATGGCCCAACCTCATAAATATTAATGTCATATTTGTATATCTCTTTCCCCCCAAGTCTACATCTGCTTTATGTTGATCGGTGGCAAATCCTGTCAGAGGTTAATTTATTTCAAAATAGGTTTTCTTTCGAAGGGAATTTATTAATGTTACTCTTTTGGTGTCTGTTGAGATGTTGCAAGTTAACATATTACCCCCTCACCCTCTCATCCCATAATTGTTTCCCCAGTCGACAGAAAAACGTTCGAATGGCTTCTCCATCAGTAGATAGGGGTGACACAATAGGATTGTCGCAAAAGTGGCACACGTAGTTATCAGCATTATGATTGCATTTGATAAACTTGCATATATGTCTGTCTATTTACATACTAATCAGTCTGTATGTCTGTCCACCTGTTTACATACCCATCTACCTGTCTATAGGTCTATGTACCCGTTTATACCCGGTTACCTACCCACCTACGTGTCTCTCTCTCTGTGTCTGTCTGTCTCTCTCTCTGTCTCTCTTTCTACCTGTTTACTAATCTATCTCCCGTTAACAGCACCACCCCATCCCCTTTTCCTGTGCAGCCTGCCTAATAAACAACAGTACGACTATAGACAGCTGCATTAACTCACACCACGAGGGGAGCTGCAGCTTCCTAGTCATTATGATTGTAAGATGGTGATAATGAGGTGGACGATGATGGCAGTGATGATGGCGGCTGTCTTCATGGCGACAACCATGATAATATGATGACGTTGAGAGTTGCATTAACAACATCATTTTGTTTTTTTAAATCCTCCGTATTAAAAAAAAAAACGATATTTAAAATTCACTTTGATCGTTTTTTTTTCCATTTGAAACGCAAAGCAATCCAACTTCTTGCTCTTATCTCAGTTCCTTGTCACAGCTCAACCCCCCCCCCCCCCACCCACCATGATGTAAACCACGAATGGCGCAGTTTGGCTGATGAAAACAACAAGGAGCTCTAAAGTCCCCCCCTCTCCCCCCCCCCCCTTTTAACCAAACTAACGTGACAATAGTTTTATCCAGAAAACTGTGAAACCGAGCTTTCAAAACTGTGTTTGGCGACGACACATTAGAGTGTCGGCTACAGTGTAAAGGTGTATTGCACGACCGCCAAGCGTTAGACAGAATAATCGACACACAACAGTAAACCAAATCCTCTGGTTTGCTGTTAAACTGAATCACCGTGTCACGAAATTAGTAATTTAATTGCGTCTGTCTAAAAAATGTGTCGCTAACTTGAACAGTTTTTGAAAGCTCTGCTCTTAAAAACAATACTATGATAATTCTATTAAACTTGAGCCAACTTGGGTTTAGCTCTTGAATGTCATTAAAGGGACGTTAATGTGAAATACAGATTTCATAGCACTGTCGAGTAGCTATAAACGGGAGATCAGTGTGGTCGGGGTTAGACAGATGCAGGCACAGTAAATATCAAGTGCTCTGCGACATAACATTGTCAAATCCCATGAAATCCTTGGCAAAACGCCGAATGAAAGAAAGTGCGGCGAGACTTCTGATTGTGGTCTGTGTTTTTCTGAGCTGGTGAAGTAGTAGAATAACATTCATTGTTAGTCAGTTGGTTATGTGTCACTTTGAGGAGTTCGATGTGAAGTGTCTGTTTAAGGCTGAGTAAATTTATGAGTTAACTTGAACTTGAATATTTGACGTGTCCAGACACATATCATCATGTAGCAGGTAGTTTGCAGAACGTCGCTTTCATCATAGTCTGCCTGAAAGAAACTCGGTCTCTCGCCAGCTCTCCCGCCTCATGCACTTTCATACTAAAGGAGTCAATTATATCGTGTGCCCATCTTCGTGTCGGTCGGCCCCTGCCCCTCCTTCCTAGTACCATGCCTTCTGCTATAATTTTTTTCCAATCTGTCGTGGCGCTTGATATGACCAAAATATTTTAGCTTCCGAGACAGGATGCTGTTTATTAGCCAATCTTTATTGTTGTTCAGATCATTCAAGATGTCAGTATTTCTCCTCTTCTTTGTCCAAGATATTCTGAGAATGTTTGTACAGACACTACGTATGGTATATACCAATATACTGTGAATTTGTTGTGTTTATAGATTTTTACACACACACACACACACACACAAACACACACATTGTGTCAGCACTGCAAAAAGGTATAACATTATCAGTTACCCGAGTACTGTAAAAGGTATAACATTATCAGTTACCCGAGTACTGTAGAAGGTAAAACATTATCAGTTACCCGAGTACTGTAGAAAGTATAACATTATCAGTTACCCGAGTACTGTAGAAGGTAAAACATTATCAGTTACCCGAGTACTGTAGAAAGTATAACATTATCAGTTACCCGAGTACTGTAGAAGGTATAACTGACTGACTGACTTTCTACCCCACCAGGACATCACACGAGCGATAAACACCCGATGACACAAAGTGCCACCATGCGGATGAGGATCACCGTGGAGAGGTCCCAGAAACCGCGTTCAGACAACTGGCCATATTCATGGCCTGCCTATATTGCGGCCCCTGGCAAAAGCCAGAGTGGGGCTTCAAATAACAAAAAAATTACGTCCCAAGAACAACGTAAGTAATCTAAGGTATAACATTATACTTCCTCTTATATGTGTCAACATCGTTGAGTGCCTTGCCGACTGGCGAGAGCGATCGTGCCTCTCCACAATCTGTGATCTTCGACAGAATGTATCAGTTCGTGTGCTGACACCCGTCCCTGCTATGACAAAAGGCTTCCGGTAACAATAGCCAACACTACAGCTCTTGAGAGGAGGGGCTGGCCGAACGTTTAGCATTCTGGACTCAAATGGGAGACTCAGATTCAAATCCTCGGTAAGGCTGTCGACGGCAAAATTAAATCCTTACATGCACAGTCGTGGCGATAGCAAAAGCCGTGCGGCCTTAAAGCCTCAGAATCAAAGGCCCCCGGCCCACACCGAAAAAGTGGTAAAATAAAGGCAGCTATTGGCAGTTTTGTGTGTGTGTGCGCGCGCGCGCAAGCAGTCTACAGCACTTGAACTTTAAGATGAATTACAGTTTTCCGTAACAATGACCAACACCAGAGCTCTTAAACTGTAAGAAGAAATACAAATTGTCCGCAGCAATACCACCACAGGTCTTTAACTGTGAAGAGAAACACAGCTTTCAGTTACAGTAATTAAGACCTCAGGTCTTGAATTTTAAGAATAAATACAACTTTCGGTAACAATAACCACCATCAGAGCTCTAGAACTGTAAGAACAAATACAAATTTCGGTAACTGCACGAAAAAACACAACTTTTGATAACTGTAAGAAAAAACACAACTTTCGATAACTGTAAGAAAAAAACACAACATTCGGTAATTATAAGAATAAACACAAGTCTCGGTAACTGTAAGAATAAATACAACTTTCGGTGACTGTAAGAAAAAAACACAACTCTCGGTAACTGTAAGAATAAACACAACTCTCAATAACTGTAAGAATAAATACAACTTTCGGTAACTGCAAGAAAATAAAACAGCTGTCGGTACCTGTAAGAATAAACACAACTTTCGGAAACTGTAAGAATAAACACAACTTTCGATAACTGTAAGAATACCGATAGCAATAACCAACATCACAGCTTTTGAACTGTAAGAATAAACACAACTTTTGGTAAAAATTACCAACATCACAGCTCTTGCACTGTAAGAATAAACACAACTATTGGTAACAATAACTAACATCACAGCTCTTGTACTGGAAGAATAAACACAACTATTGGTAACAACAACAAACATCACAACTCTTGTACTGGAAGAATAAACACAACTATTGGTAACAATAACCAACATCAGAGCTCTTGTACTGTAAGAATAAACACAACTATTGGTAACAACAACAAACATCACAACTCTTGTACTGGAAGAATAAACACAACTATTGGTAACAATAACCAACATCAGAGCTCTTGTACTGTAAGAATAAACACAACTATTGGTAACAATAACCAACATCACAGCTCTTGTACTGGAAGAATAAACACAACTATTGGTAACAACAACAAACATCACAACTCTTGTACAGGAAGAATAAACACAACTATTGGAAACAATAACCAACATCGCAGCTCTTGTACTGGAAGAATAAACACAACTATTGGAAACAATAACCAACATCACAACTCTTGTACTGGAAGAATAAACACAACTATGGGTAACAATAACCAACATCGTAGCTCTTGAACTGTAAAAGGAAACACACCTTTCGGTCACAATAACCAACACCCCAGCTCCTCGGCTGCCAGAAGAAATACAGCTTTCAGTAACAGTAACCAACACCAAAGCTCTTCAACTGCCAAGAGAAATACAACTTTCAGTAACAGTAACCAACACTACAGCTCTTCAACTGTCAAGAGAAATACAACTTTCAGTAACAGTAACCAACACCAAAGCTCTTCAACTGTCATGAAAAATACAACTTTCAGTAACAGTAACCAACTCTACAGCTCTTCAACTGCCAAGAGAAATACAACTTTCAGTAACAGTAACCAACTCTACAGCTCTTCAACTGTCATGAAAAATACAACTTTCAGTAACAGTAACCAACTCCTCAGCTCTTCAACTGTCATGAAAAATACAACTTTCAGTAACAGTAACCAACACTACAGCTCTTCAACTGTTAGAAACGATACAACTTTCAGTAACAGTAACCAACGTGTTTATTTAAAATTTATGTAAGCAATGCCCAAAATGGCCTTGGATAAATCACAAAAGAGGAAGACCAAAGTGTAAAAAAAAATATCGACCCGGTCCGGACATCAGGTCACGTCGCAGTCGCCTGGGCCACCAGTAAACATCTTGACGGATGAGTGAGGTTAATCGGGATTTACACATGCAGGACTGTTGATGACACCGATGCATTTCACCAAGTGAAACACGAAGAAATTTTTTGAATTTTAGGAATTTTCGAAAAAGTTTGTGTTTGAAAATGTGTAACCGGTCTTCTTTCCTCCCACCACGGCCAGGAGTTTTCGTTTGAAGTATTTAGTTAGCCGTTGAAATCACCGGAGAGCAACAACAACAAAATGGCAGCAAAGAGGTTTTAAACAAATTCAAGGTTTGAAGAAAATATATGACAAGCATCAGAAAGAGAAAGTCCTAATTTTTGTTAGTAATGTTATGAGAAGAAGGACACTGGAACAGGTTGTGACCACTGGAACATGTTGTGCCCACTGGAACATGTTGTGACCACTGGAACAGGTTGTGATCACTGGAACAGGTTGTGACCACTGGAACATGTTGTGACCACTGGAACATGTTGTGACCACTGGAACATGTTGTGACCACTGGAACATGTTGTGACCACTGGAACAGGTTGTGACCACTGGAACAGGTTGTGACCACTGGAACATGTTGTGACCACTGGAACAGGTTGTGACCACTGGAACAGGTTGTGACCACTGGAACAGGTTGTGACCACTGGAACATGTTGTGACCACTGGAACATGTTGTGACCACTGGAACATGTTGTGACCACTGGAACATGTTGTGACCACTAGAAATGGTGAAACTATGGGGGTGACTGCAGTCAAGAGGTATCAATATCCAACATACCTTCATCTAAATAGTTCTAATCTTATTACGACAAGAAGACACTCAAACCAATCCCTCTTCATTTTAATAGCCCTGACCACAGCGGTAAAGATGACATATCTGTCACAGCATTAAAATCTTGCTCTGGCGATCATACTACCCGCCTCGCTTTGGAAAATCGCCTTATCCACAGCCTTGGCGTTCTTAGTCCAAGAGGTATCAATATCCAACATACCTTCATCTAAATAGTTCTAATCTTATTACATTACCGATCCATACAGCACTTCCTCTTGGGACTACTCAGTGCTCACGCAGCACCTGCAAAACATGTCCTTTCGTTGTCCAGACTTCTTCGGTCAGTTTCCCTAATGGTTCTTTTCAAATTAGGGAACCTTTTACTTGCGAATCCCGCAACGTAATTTATGCAATTATCTGCAAACGATGCAGCATGGCATACATTGGGGAGACTGGCAGGAAGCTAGCTGATCGTTTCCGGGAACACCTCTCTGATATCGACAAGAAGACACTCAAACCAATCCCTCTTCATTTTAATAGCCCTGACCACAGCGGTAAAGATGACATATCTGTCACAGCATTAAAATCTTGCTCTGGCGATCATACTACCCGCCTCGCTTTGGAAAATCGCCTTATCCACAGCCTTGGCGTTCTTAGTCCAAGAGGTATCAATATCCAACATACCTTCATCTAAATAGTTCTAATCTTATTACATTTTAAATGTTAATTATTTTATTTTATTTCATATTATTACCATATTCTATTTCTTATCAATATCATTTATGTATCATTAACACTTGCATTTCTTTTATTCCCAGTATTGTGACTATATTTTTAAGCCATAGTTTATTTTATTTTATTTCATTTATTCCGCATCACATTTTTTAAACGTCGCTCACGTCACCCCTTAGAGATCTACATACTCTCCATTCCTCTTTTGTGTAGTCCACTTGTGTTTGAAAAAGGCTGCCTGGCCGAAACGTTACGTTGTGTTGTTTTGTGCACGTTTTCCTTTTTCCCATTTTGTTGAGCTTTTTAGTCAAATTTCTCTGGAATTCATTGTGACCACTAGAACATGTTGTGACCACTGGAACAGGTTGTGACCACTGGAACATGTTGTGACCACTGGAACAAGTTGTGACCACTGGAACATGTTGTGCCCACTGGAACATGTTGTGACCACTGGAACATGTTGTGACCACTGGAACATATTGTGACCACTGGAACATGTTGTGGCCACTGGAACATGTTGTGACCACTGGAACATGTTGTGACCACTGGAACATGTTGTGACCCCTGGAACATGTTGTGACCACTGGAACAAGTTGTGACCACTGGAAAAAGAAACTGTGGAAGGCAACCGAGGCGATTCTTAACAGTTTCTTGACATGGCAATGCAATCTGTGCTGTCATGTACTTGCTTGTAACAGGGAATCACTGGGTTTCCGGGTGTCAGGGAAAGGTATATTTTGACGAGTTAGTAACCTCGGATATATTCTGCCTCACCAAGTTCTTTCGACGCTAGAGCAACACAACAGCGAGACAATAGACGGTGGATGTGACGCTAGGAGGGACAAGGAAATGGGATGTTCTACTTACACGGAAAGATATCAGACCAGACAAGAAGAAGCAGTCAGTTTCACACGATCACAAATACACTGGAAATCAATGCTCGCCCCTTACCCCCTTTTTCCACTTTTTCCAAAAATATGAAACGCAATCTAAGTTAGTTGAAGCCTCACAAGGAAGGAAAAGGCAAAGAAAAGAAAACTTGTGTGTGTGTGTGGGGGGGGGGGGGGGGTGGTTTAAAGATAGGTAAAGGAAATGGAAAGAGGTATACTCTCAACGAAGGTTTTTGATAAACTAAAGAATTTTAGTCTGAGAATCTGACCGCATGACACCGAAAGGGGGTAGATAACTTCTAACAAAATTAGGGAATTACAGAAACCAAAAGAACACCTGTGCTGTGCCTTTGATTCGTAACAAGATTCACAGTGGGCATACAAAACAAAACAAAACTTGTCTGCTTCTCAACAGTGTCACAAGATATAAGTCGATTATTTTCTTCTCAGTCTCCTTAAACAAAGCAACGATTCATTTAAAGTATCTTCAATGGCTTCTTTCGTATCTTTTCTGTTCACTTCACCACTTTCGTTTGATTTCCCAGTTCCGTAACTTCCTCTGACGTATCTCTTGTCCACTGAAGCACAGCAAGGTTTCAATCGTCTGCAGTCAACACGGGTGGCTGAGCACACCCTTATGCCACGAGACTTATTTTTAGCACGCGCATCTACATTCGGTGACCCATTGTCGGAACCCATCCTGAATACCCTTGGTGGACCCTCATTTGCTACACTAACACCGTTGAGTAGAGAACCGAGAGAAGGGAATTCCGATCTCTTAAAACCAAGATCCTTGTTAGGAGCTTGACAATCATCGGTAATTTTTCGCCCCGTTCTTGGCGAACGCAAAGTGGCGCCATATCCGTCTGATCTGTCTACTTGACTGCGTTTCTGTATATGCTCGTCATATCCATCGCTGTCACTACTACTTCCTGTCGTATACATTGCTTTACCACTTCTTTGGCTTCCTTGTCCACCCCTCCTCTGAGCTCTCATGCTGCTAATAAACTTAGTACCACCAGCTTTGTTAAAACGGACAGTGTTTCCAGGCCTGCTTGCCTTGATCTCTTTGTGATTAAAATCATCCCATTCATGATATCTGGCTGTCTTGTCGCCCAACTCATCCCATTTCTCACACCGAGGTTTCTTAGTAGAATGCGTCTCTTCCCACAAGTGGTCATTTGGTAAGGACAGCCACGAATTTCGACGTCTGAGAAAGGCTGACCTGTTGAAGTGAGCGACCATTGATTTGTTGGCCCGATCAAAAAGGTCAAGCAGAAGTGAAACCAAGGACGCAACAATGGCGGCGATGACCACTCCATACCTAGAAATATGTTTGTAAAGTTGGATTGGTTAATTACGAGATAGATGCTGCAATTATCTGGTACTCACCTTAGGCAAGGTGGACCTGGAAACTAAGTAGTATAGGGGTGTTAGGGTGTCAAGTGAACACCGACTGACACTAATTCAACTCCCCTGCCCTAAATAATATTAAACTTTCCTAGATACTCACATGAAATCTCGGAGTCTTCGAGATGTGAGATTTTTATTCCCCCCCCCCCCCCCCCCCCCCAAATGGGGAGGGGGTTAAGATTCGATCAGAAACCCTCCCCCACCCCCCCACCCCCACCCCTTAAAAAAAGAACAATCTTTTAAGGCTTAGATGGCTAGAAACCTTCTTGGAGTATGTAATACAGTAAAGTCACGAAACATTCTTTTTGGAGAATTAAACATAGGGACAGTCTTCTTCTTATTCCTGTGTCCTTAAAAGAACTATTGGCACATAGTACTGTGCTTTTTTGAGAAAGTTGCGATATCTGCTTCTTTCTGTTCAACACATCCGATTCCAGCAAAACCTCTAATTAGGAGCCTTTTACGACAGGCTCGATGGGAGCCGTGGCTCTGTTTAGCCCTTCACGTTCACAGGAGGTATCGCGATGACACAGGAATCAAATTAAAGCATAAACAAATAAGTTCAATGAAATCAAAAACTCACAAGCCCAAAGATTTTCCATCAAAGAGAAGTGAAACCAATATTAACTCATTTTTTTTAAAAACTAATTCTGAGCGAACCATATTTGGTTCGTTAATAAAAACTGTGCTGGGATCATTTTTTCCGTTTCTTGTTGCTAGTGAAGAAGACCCGGATGTCATGATCTTTTACTCTATCTCACAATTACATCTGCCACCAGATGT
>CAJHNH020000125.1:500290-507790 GCA_905116865.2 Candidula unifasciata | reverse complement strand
GACAGACGTATACGCAGAAGTAGATAATAAAGAGGTCTCCCATAGAATGGCTGACAGACATATAAAAAGAAGTAGATAATAAAGAGGTCTCCCATTGATTGGCTGACAGACATATACACAGAAGTAGATAATAAAGAGGTCTCCCATTGATTTGCTGACAGACATACACAGAAGTAGATAATAAAGAGGTCTCCCATTGATTGGCTGACAGACATATACACAGAAGTAGATAATAAAGAGGTCTCCCATTGATTGGCTGACAGACATATACACAGAAGTAGATAATAAAGAGGTCTCCCATTGATTTGCTGACAGACATATACACAGAAGTAGATAATAAAGAGGTCTCCCATTGATTGGCTGACAGACATATACACAGAAGTAGATAATAAAGAGGTCTCCCATTGATTGGCTGACAGACACATACACACAAGTGGATTGGCTGACAAAGACGATGGTTTACCTGAGGTTGTAGCCAGCCTCGGCCAGCCAGGACATGGAGGGCTCAAACAAGGGCTTCAGCCTCAAGCCTCGCTGGAAGATGTGGCGGTGACCCCTCAAGGCGCTCCAGGCCAGCACACCCACATCAACGGCGAACAGGCGGACAATCACACCGGCGATCAGCATCAGAAGCTGGGTGGGTTATTAATCATGCTTACATCAGAATCGTCATACAAAAATAATGGGTGAGGTGGGGCGGGGGAGGGGCGGGGTTTACAAAACAGAGACAGGGAGCAGGAACTCTATTGCGTGCAACTCTCTCGATCTCGGACACGGAGTTCAGCCAAGCGCTTTTAGCTTCTCATAATAATGTTCTTCTTTATGGTTCCCTTTGACGTGTTCTTTTCCTCAGACCATTTGTTTTCCATTTCAGTACTTGTTGTGTAATTCTGGCTCATTTCGTCTCAAAATATGCCCTGTGTATCTCCACCTTCTTTATCTTATTGCAGTAAATCCGTTATTTGTCCCGACATTTCACTGATCTCCACACTTTTTAAAATGCATTCCATGTTATGTACATGATTGTTCCTAGATATGTGTTTTCAAATGCATTTAACTTTCGTTCCACATCTTTGGTAATTCTCCAACTTTCACTCGCATATTTTATAATTGAAATAACGTTAAATCTGAAGATTCGCAGTTGGGTCCTAAGGTTGTAAAACTTGAAGTTCCAAATTTTTTTTAAGGCAATAGTCCTATGTAGTCACTTTATAGTTAGTGCAGATTTGTGTATGTGTGTGTGTTGTTCTTTATGTGCTGATGAAGGCTAATCACCGCAACGTCCTTTGTTTGTTCCTTGCGATCGATTTTGTAACATAAACTATTTGTTCTTTTTTACCCCCTTCTTCTCTTCCCCATAATTTCCAACCCTTTTAAAAACACATCTATTAACGGATTTACACGGAGCAGCCTACCTTTCCTGTCATGTTCTGTACCAGCCAGGGTAGACATAACGTTATCCAACTGCTGTAGACCAGACAGTAGACAAAGACATCAACTAGTGGAGTATGGCAGGCACCAGAGTACACCACGATCCAACTCAGTAGGACAGAGGCCAACAGGATAAACAGCGTTTTCTTGGTCAACTCCTGGCTGGACACAGGGATGGAGCGTTAGTAATATGTGCTTGTATAATTGTGGTAAGATGCCGAATGGTTGATAGTTAAACTCATACTGTTTCATTATTATATAGTGAGAGGTATTTTAGTTATAATCTTGTGTTGGCTGACTTGCTGGTTTGTGGACTGGTTCTATACATTTCTTTTACTGAATTGTAGATCTTTCCTCGTGAAAATTCTGATGCAACATTTGTGGAGGATTAAAAAGGAGGGAGGGGAGGGGGCACTGCCCCATGAGAAGCATGTCGTAAAAGTGGACTAAATAGAGATATTTTCTTCAAACTCAGAGTTATTCTCACTGAAAGGCATAGAAATAAACCAGATCTGCAAGAAAAACTCAAGTCCCGAAACAAGACTAAAATCCAGAAGTAGATAAAACAACCAAAACTTGTCGCCACTGTTTCCAGACGCTGTTTACAGCCGCTGTTCACAGCCGTTGAACGCTAAGAAGAAAACAAAAAGATCTGCTCATGACGGATTCTTTACCTTGACTGGACATCAGGGTAGACTAGAGTAGATCCTGGTGTAGATGTTACCAGTGCCCTAATTGTGACTTTTTAGGAGACATCAGATTTTACAAAGATATGGGTGCGGGGGACGGAGCCTTGGTTTGGCGCCAAGTTTCAAAATCCAACTTAGATGATCAAACTTTTAAGAAAGAGACTTACGACTAATTTTCAAGCTCCTCAACGATTAAAGCAGCCGACAATACTGAGTGAGAAGCAAACAGCGAAATTTACATTTTGTTAAAATGGCCAGTAAATACTGACAACATGAGGGTTAACAGAGTGGGGTGGTTTTGGGAAGGCGTGGTACATGTCACACGTTAAACTCTGTGCGGACTTTTGGTTACATTGTAAATGTCAGGGTCCGCTGGATGACCTAACGGTTAAACGGGAGTTTCTGAGGTTTGTAGGCGTGAGATCCTCATCCGAGTATAGGACACATTACATCGTGTGCCACCGGGTGTTAAACGCTCAGTGTTCGGTCCAACTAGTTATTATGTAACCGTTAGAGGAGCGGCTGGTGGAGGGGTTACAATATCCGGCACTCATGCTGGAGACCCGAGTTCCACCCCAGGTAGAGTGATGGAAGTTTTTCTGTCAGAGGCACAGTTAAACATGCTAACCTGCATAGTCCTTGGCAATAGCAATAGCTAGGCGACGCTAAACCCCCAGGTTCAAGCCCCACCCCCCCCCCCAACCCCCTGTCTTCACTGACCTAAAAAGTGGTAAAACAGACAGCAGTGACAGTGAGTGGCCTTCAGCGTTCCCCATTATAACTGTTATACGGTTTTGGGTTTTGTATCTGTTTGATTCTCTCTTAAAATGTTAATCTTGCAGACTGGAGCTCTAGAGGGAACATAATGCCCACCCCCCTCCCCCGTGTGGGTTCCGGGGCCCCATTGTGGGGAAAACAAAAATAGACCCACTGATTCTCCAAAATCTTGTCGTAAGAGTCGACTAATTGGGGAGCTTCCTTTGAAGTCGGAGTTCATCTGTCGGAGAGGCAAGGTATTCTCTGTCTTTCAATATGTTCCATGCATGCTCTTGTTCCAACTTTGTCTCTAATGCTGACGTTTGTGACTCTGTCTCTTCGTGTATTGTTGGTGACTCTTCGGAGACATCGCATTTCACACGTAGTTATTTTTTGCATATGTGATTTGTTCATTGTCCACGTTTGGCACTGATAACATAACGTAGGGATGAAAATGCTTTTGATCATCCGTTGTTTGGCTGGTAAGGAAATCTTTGGATGACGAAGTTCATCTGTCGGAGAGGCAAGGAACCAACAGTCTGTATTCAAGAGAATGAGATCTGTAAAACTGATGCACATGCAACACTCAGATTCTGGAGCAGGACTGCAGTTCAGTAGTGGACGAGCAACCAGAACCTTCCGCCAGAGTGTACAGCTGGTGAACGCGAAGAAGAAAAAAGAAGACAATGACTACCTTCATAAATGGCAGAGAACAGAGAGACAAAAACTATCTACAGAAAAAGCTTTGAGTGTGAGTAGACCAGGCGGCAGGTAGAAAGATAATCTACAGGCAGACCAACACACACTTGGAGTCACCAATTTGAAAGAGAAGGCCATTCGGAGAGATGTATGTTGGCGAGTGATATCTGCAGCAGTGAAGATGTATGTTGGCGAGTGATATCTGCAGCAGTGACGATGTATGTTGGCGACTGATATCTGCAGCAGTGAAGATGTATGTTGGCGAGTGATATCTGCAGCAGTGAAGATGTATGTTGGCGAGTGATATCTGCAACAGTGAAGATGTCTGTTGGCGAGTGATATCTGCAGCAGTGAATCTCAAGGGCTGGAAAAGATGAACAAGAAGCAGGAGGGAGAGACTGAATGAGAAATCTAGCATTTGCCAAGTCTGCTATCTAGGAGGTGACTATTTCAGTGGTGGTCAAATTATTTTGAAAATTAAAATGGTGTTGATACGAATATATTATAAATATCTTGCTATTTATGTGAGTATATGTTTTCAAGTGTTGTGAGACCTGCTTGTATAGCTGTATAGGGAACATTAAACATCAGATAGCTTAGACAGTTTAGGCAAAAGGGGTTGTGGCTGGCCTCAGGGGACCTATCATAGTTTAAGAACATAATAATAATAATAAAACTAATGTACTGAATTGTAAATACACATAAAAGCATATTTGAAGTATTATAAAATGCACACAAGTGGTCGACAAGGGCTGTTTAGCCTGACTATATAAATACTGGCAGAGTTTTTCATCGTGTAACAGGGTGTAACATTGGGTGACAGCGTTTAACATAGGGTGACAGGGTGTAACATTGGGTGACAGGGTTTAACATGAGCTGACAGGGTGTAACATAGGGTGACAGGGTGTAACATAGGGTGACAGGGTTTAACATCGGGTGACAGGGTTTATCATCGGGTGACAGGGTTTATCATCGTGTGAAAGGGTTTAACATCGGGTGACAGGGTTTATCATCGGGTGACAGGGTTTATCATTGTGTGAAAGGGTTTAACATCAGGTGACAGGGTTTATCATCGGGTGACAGGGTTTATCATCGGGTGACAGGGTTTATCATCGGGTGACAGGGTTTAACATCGGGTGGCAGGGTTTATCATCGGGTGGCAGGGTTTATCATCGGGTGACAGGGTTTAACATCGGGTGACAGGGTTTATCATCGGGTGACAGGGTTTATCATCGTGTGAAAGGGTTTAACATCGGGTGACAGGGTTTATCATCGGGTGACAGGGTTTATCATTGTGTGAAATGGTTTTACATCGGGTGACAGTGTTTATCATCGGGTGACAGGGTTTATCATGGGGTGACAGGGTTTATCATCGGGTGACAGGGTTTAACATCGGGTGGCAGGGTTTATCATCGGGTGACAGGGTTTAACATCGGGTGACAGGGTTTATCATCGTGTGAAAGGGTTTAACATCGGGTGACAGGGTTTATCATAGGGTGACAGGGTTTAAGATAGGGTGGCAGGGTGTAACATAGGGTGACGGGGTTAAACATAGGGTGACAGGGTGTAACATAGGGTGACGGGGTTTAACATAGGATGACAGGGTTTAAGATAGGGTGGCAGGGTTTAAGATAGGGTGGCAGGGTTTAATATAGGGTGACAGGGTTTAATATAGGGTGACAGGGTTTAAGATAGGGTGGCATGGTTTAACATAGGGTGACAGGGTGTAACATAGGGTGACAGGGTTTAACATAGGGTGACAGGGTTTAACATAGGGTGACAGGGTGTAACATAGGGTGACAGGGTTTAACATAGGGTGACAGGGTTTAACATAGGGTGACAGGGTGTAACATAGGGTGACAGGGTTTAACATAGGGTGACAGGGTTTAACATAGGGTGACAGGGTTTAACATAGGGTGACAGGGTTTCACCGGGACAGTGCCCATTTATAAGTGTGTCCTAGCCGTCCTGTCAGTACTCCAATTGTCCCGTGTCATCACTATCTAGCGATGAGCTGGAAAATAGAACATACACTTGTCATTATCTATGTAGACCTGTTAGGATTTCATAGTTTTTAGAAATTTAAATGCCTGAAACGTGCTGATGACAATGGTAAATGCAGAATACCCCTACCCCTCCACCCCCCCCCCGCCCTCTCCCCCGCCCCACGAGTGCAAGTAAATAAATAGGTAATAGGTCGGCTTATAATGCTATGGTAGAACGAGTTATTAATCCGGTTTCCTCGGTGACAATGACCCCCCCCCCCCCCCCCCCCCCCCAAGGGAAGGGAAGACCGGGGTGGGGGGGGGGGGGCACGAGGTGAGCGGATTTTTTTAAATGTCCCGTTTTCACTTAAAATTTTAGAGGGATGTCATGTTTTCAGTTCAAAAAATTATTGCGATATCCCGTTTTCAGCTTAAACCATTATGGTCACCCTAGTTTAACACTCCTCCACACCTGACCAGAACCCCTAAAATTTTACTATTGGGGGAAAGGAGGGGGGGGGGTGGCCTCCAGAGGGCCCAGGTATCAGCATCTATGGTCATTAAAATGAGCTATGCTTGAAAACCTGGAAATAAGAAAGAACAAATATTACCTGAGAAAAAACGACAGTTTGCAGCAGAACTCATAGATAGTTTTCTCCTCTGCCATCCTTGTGGTTACAAGCCGCATGACGCCGTTTGTTATTGCATTAAGATTTCCTCTGGTTGGAATGGAACACACTTACTCTTTTTTTTTTTTTTTAGTACATGGTTTTACTAAGTTTAATTATTCGACGTCCTGGTGATGGTTAGTATATATAATATATGTATATATAGAATATATATTATATATATATATATATATATATATATATATAATATATATATATAATAATATATCTGTGTGTGTGTGTGTGTGCCTGTGTGTGTGTTATATACTATATATATATATATATCTATATATATATATATAATATATAATATCATCATCGTAGCAGGTTTTTTTGCAGAACGTCGCTATCATCACCAGTCTGCCTGAAAGAAACTCGGTCTCTCGCCAGCTCTCCCGCCTCATGTACTTTGACACTCAAGGAGTCACTTATTTCCTGTGACCATCTTCGTGTTGGTCGGCCCTTACTCCTCCTTCCTGGTACCCTGCCTTCTGTTATATTTTTTTCAAATCCCCATATATATATATATATATATATATATATATATATATATATATATATATATATAATCATGATATCATCCAATGAGGATGAGGATCACCCGTCGAAAGGTCCCGGAAACCGCGTTCAGCCATTAGACCATATTTATGGCCGGGCTATATTGCGGCCCCTGGCAAGAGCCAGAGTAGGGCTTCAAATAACGAAAAAATTGCATCCCACAAGGGTATGACAAGATAACCTACATCGTTACCGAATTAGGACCGACAACTCAAGCAAGCAAAAGACTTAAGTATCTCGGGAAAATAAAATCATCCACCGAAAAAAAAAAAAAGAACCGGAAGCATATATAGAACACAGATACGATAAAGAAAGTCAAATCCCTGGACAAATGTCCCCAATATTGCAGAACAAACGTGTACCAATTCAGATCAAAATAGCACTGTTAAATACAGCATATTTATCAAAATTGTGTTACCAGTGACAAACATTGATATTGTCAACAAAAGAAGACAAAAAGAAACATTAAAACAACAGAAACGAAATGTCTTTGACAAATCCTAAAGGTAACTAAAAAAAAAAAAAAAACAGGATCAGAAATGACGATATCAGGAAAGAAGTCGGGTTAGGACAAGTAATAAACTACATCAAGAGGCTACAGATTAAATGCTTTAGACATGAGTGAAGAGTACCATGAGATAATGTTGCACAGAGAGGCCATGTCCCCGAGACCAAATGGAGGTAGAACAAGAGCTCGACCAGGAGAGCGCAGAT
>CAJHNH020000125.1:454835-491066 GCA_905116865.2 Candidula unifasciata | reverse complement strand
AGGCTTATTTATAGAACAGGCTTATTTATAGAACAGGCTTATTTATAGAACAGGCTTATTTATGTCTGCTTACTACTGGACGAGCACGGCCAGCCAGGCTGTGTGGTAGAGTTAATCGGCAGAGTTCGGGCTCCATAAATAGTTTTAATTAACCTTGTGATGATACTGAATTATAGGCACCAGGGACTAAAGGTTTAACCATAAAACTGGACAGAGATTGTAGTCAACAAGGCCTGTTGGTGGTTGCTGCAGAAATTCAAGCATGAATTGTTGAACCTTCTGCTGGCGGAGTTGCAGTTATCAACACTGATAGATACGTCATTCCACACGTACAAAGTTCATGAGCTTTCACGGTTCTGGTTCCAGGGAAAACTGTAAAAGAAGACTGCAAGGATTTTGCCTTGACTACAAGTATGCTGACATTTGAGGTGATGGCGGTAAAAAAAAAAAAAGCAATAATGTGGCTAGAGACACAGTATTTTTCCTATGCGTGCTTTTTGAATGATTCCATGAGCATGCTTAAGAAGGTAGAGATAGGATGGATTCGAAGAAAATGGTTGGAGTCGCTGAGGAAATCTCGCCTGATAGGAATTCGTTTCATCTGTATGCCGGGATACTCTGGTGTAAAAGGGAACGAACGAGCGGATTGGCTTGCTAGCAGGGCTACGGTAGGTACAGGAGAAGCAATCGACAGGGTCAACATTCTCAGTGCTCTCAAGAAGGCAAAACAAGAAGATGGTTTGGGAGACGACGTTGAATCGGCAACACTCAAAAGACTACAAGAACTTCAGGTCAAAAGAGGTGTCGCTAAACATGAACATTACGGCTTTCAAGTAGCTAAAAAGGAATCGTAAACCAACACAGAACTGGTGTTATCAGCGGCAACATGCTGTGGGATATACTAAAGATAGCATCTGAGCACTTATACATTTGTCTGATGTGCAATGAAGATTATATTTCCAATAACTAACTAACTAAGCATGTTATATCCTACCAAGTTTTTATTTTACACGTGTTGACTAAATATTTGCACCAGATTGACTGATTAAAATAAAAGCACTTTGAGAGAGAAGGAGGTAAAGTAACAACCGGATTAAGCCTGAACGTCTGTCTCAACTGGAGCAAACCTGGGCTCTGTAACAACTGGAGCAAACGGCGTCTGTAACAACTGGAGCAAAATCTTAGCGTCTGTAACAACTGGAGCAAAACCTGGGCGTCTGTAACAACTGGACGGGGCATGAGCTAAGCATAATGTATAATATAAGCACACCTGGCACTGAATAAATGAACCAAATATCTTTCGTCAGTAGTGAAGGGTTTATGTCTGATAGCTCCTGGGTTACAACTAACAAACTGGAGATGGCTGTATGGAGTGATGATTGCCACAGGGGTCTTTACAATCAGAATCATGCATCGCATTGCTTATGTCCAATACCTTGACTGACCACAGTAACTGCGACGTTTGCCAGACAATCCACACGTTCATCGGCCCAAACACCTGCATACAATGTTAATGTGGACTGGGTATAATATAATGTATGTGTTTTGTGCATTTGGAAAAGTCAGCAATCCTTTGAGGCTACCATGAGACAAGTACGAGTGGTTTTTCGAAATGCGCGCGCGCTCTCTCTCTCTCTCTCTCTCTATCTCCCTTTCTCTCTCTCTCTCTCTCTCTCTCTCTCTCTCTCTCTCTCTCTCTCTCTCTCTCCCTGTCTGTCTGTCTGTCTGTCTGTCTGTCTGTCTGTCTGTCTGTCTGTCTGTCTGTCTGTCTGTCTGTCTGTCTGTCTGTCTGTCTGTCTGTCTGTCTGTCTGTCTGTCTGTCTGTCTGTCTGTCTGTCTGTCTGTCTGTCGTCTGTCTGTCTGTCTGTCTGTCTGTCTGTCTGTCTGTCTGTCTGTCTGTCTGTCTGTCTGTCTGTCTGTCTGTCTGTCTGTCTGTCTGTCTTTCTCTCTCTACTGCTGCCTTGTGTTTATTCAATGCCCCACCCCAACTGCACTTCAGACTGATACTACCCTACAGGACAGTTCCAGCGCCTTCCTAAGCCACACCCCCCCCCCCCCCCCCAAAAAGTAATTTGAGGCAGATATAATCTCCGGGCTGTGCCAGTACCTCTAGGGGCGGCAGGGCGCCAGTTTGGGAAACACTGCCATAAACCATACAGCAGACTTACATTATTGTTTTTGAATAAGCCAGTGGCCTGTGACAACACTGCTACATCCACCGGCCCTGTTGGATGTCGGCTCTCAAGAACAACCCCAGCAGTCAGAACACCGCCTAGTACCTGCCTGTGACAACACTGCTACATCCACCGGCCCTATTGGATATCGGCTCTCAAGAACAACCCCAGCAGTCAGAACACCGCCTAGTATCTGCCTGGAGCAACCATGCACAACCCTTCCGCTTGACTAAGCTGGACACCCGCAGTTGGGTCCATTACTCTCTTAGACACGCGTGTTATCTACGGGTTTGGTGTTCGGAGACACAACCCCACAAGTGAAAGCTGACAACGATCAGTTGAAACAATAATTACATTTCAGATGTTACCCATAGAGCCGTTAGCCTGGCGACTGATGAAAGGTCGAGGTCTGAATTAGTTAATCCGCAGTACATTAAAAAAACATTGATAACGGTAAAAAGGGCTCTCACACTGAGCTGACAAGGTCACGGATGGACAATATTGACAGGCAGCAACGGCAAAGAGCAAGTAACGTTGGGGTTTATGGTAATGAGGGACTGCATAAATCTATAGAACTGTTTAATCTGACACACATATTGTAATATAGCATAACTTAAGGTTTAATTTGAGAAACAGACCGTTTTTTTTTTTAGAGAATTAACTACTTTACTTTATTTTAGAAGCAGGTGGCGCGAAGGCATCCTATCACAAATATCAGAAAGAGACAATTTGGTCGTCATTTGGGGGGGAAGGGGGAGTGGGGGGGGGGGTGGGGTGGGGGTTATGTTATGACAAGAGGGAAAATAGAACATGTTGAAACCACTGGAAAGATTTGTCGAAAGAGAGGCAGAGGAAGACAGCGTGAAAAGATTCTTGACAGCCTTTTTGTCGTGGCTTGGAGAGGTGTCAACACCCGAACTGATACACGCCGATGCGAGTCGAAGGTTGGGGAGAGACATGATCGTCTACGCCAGTCGGCAAGGCACTTGATGATGATGACCTTATTTTTTTACGGAACGGTCATTCTTTCATTGTCTCTGACGCTAACCTGACTACTTAACTAGGATTAAAGCTTGGCCAAGCACGCCGATGACTACTTTTATTACGAAAAACGAATGTCGATCAGAAAGCTAAAAGGCGAGTTAGATGCTATGTAATCATTACGACACTCCGGACACGTAAATGGTTGCTCTGCCCGTTAAATAATGCCAGATCTATACTGGCTGACTGTATCTTTTAAACGGCAAGTGTGCCTCTCGTGCTTGGCTGTGGCGAGCGTGCACATCCGTTTTACAGATCTTACTTGGTTGTATGTAGACTGTATGTTCCTTCCCCTTCAGACAGCTGCATTCCGACTTCGAAACAAACACCCCTAATCAGTCGACTTCTAGGAGTTTGTTACGGTGCGTTGGGTCTATCCCTCTATTGTTGTTTTGTTTCTCACAAGGGGCCCCCGAACCCCCAGGGGAAGCGGGGCCCCGAAACTCACAGAGGAAAGTGGGGACTCCAGGAACCCACAGGGGAAGTGGGGCCCCGAAACTCACAGAGGAGAGTGGGGCCCTGGAACAACCCACAGGGAAAGTGCGGCAATGGAACACACAGGGAAGTTTCATTAGGTAATTACAAGGTTATAAAATTACAATTATTAGCTTATGAGAGATCTAGAGATTATAAAATCTTATGCGACATTATTCTTATTTCAGTGCCTGTTTTGGTATTCTTCGTTCTTCTCAGAATGTGCCTAACGTAGCCATTTTCTTTCTCTGTTTATTTCAGTGCTTTTCCAAAAGTTTCGCAGATTTATGTTGTGCTTTTTTTTTTTTTGGGGGGGGGGGGGGGGGGGGGATCTCATTCAATTGTAATCAGTTTCCTTGGCATTTATTTATAGTCTTTTGGGAGCTGCGTTAGCGCAGTCGATAAGAAGCTCGCTTTCAAATGCAGCTGCGACTCGCTGCAGCCCACTGTCGGTGTTCGAAACCGGGGGCTCCGGGGCTCACCCAGCCTCTTGGAAATGGGTAACAGAGTGATACTCTGGGGTAAATTGAGGAACGTCGCCGTAGCTACAGAGTTATGTGCGAACGGCGACACAGGCGGACAATTCTTATCAGCTGCCAGTACTGGTGGAGCTATGGAGTTACGTGCGGACAGTGAAACAGGCGGACAGTTTCAGTTTCAGTACTGGTGGCAGAGCACTTATGGTTTATAACTGATACGTGCGGACCTTCATTGTGACGTGCAGAGCTTCATGCTGATGTGTGTGGTACCAAGATGAATTAGGCCAAGTAGGGGTAAAACAGTAGTTACTTCAATGCTTTCAGAATGTAGAGCTCGAACGCTATGCGTTAAGTTCCAATGGTTGTATTGATATATACGATCAGCAATACAAGGAGAAATACATATGCAATCAATAATCAACTCGTTCAACCAAAGCTCACTCGTACATCCGTGGACGGTTATGTCCTTACGATAGGTCGCAGTCCGACCTTGAGATCCAGACGATTTACTTTCTCCTCGGACAAGTCCGAATTAAGCAATGAAAGTATACCGGCATACTGCCGAGAATGTAGTGCTCACCAGCTTCCTGCTGAGGTCTTGGAGTCCCGGGGTAAAACGTCCTCAAGGATCCAACTTTATATAACGTTTGCTTCCGTGGGATCCCGGGGTAAAGCGTCCTCAAGGATCCCCACGTCCGTCTCCTTCGGACTATAAACATCAACTGCTCAGACAACAATATTATCATAACAACGTTACGTATTGTTTTGACGTCTTATTTGCTCACTCCGTACCGGTGCGTTCTGGTGCACATTCGCACGCGACAGCTTTTCCCCCCTCCCCAGGACGACCGAGCACTAGGGCTTGTCGTAGTCTCGGTCGGAAAACTGGAGTCATGTCGCCGCAAACAGCACCAGTACGAGAGAGCAAATAAGAACACTTGAAT
Source organism: Candidula unifasciata (assembly GCA_905116865.2). Classification (NCBI taxonomy): domain Eukaryota; kingdom Metazoa; phylum Mollusca; class Gastropoda; order Stylommatophora; family Geomitridae; genus Candidula; species Candidula unifasciata. The sequence continues at coordinate 485,954 of CAJHNH020000125.1, read as the reverse complement.
ACACACACACTCACTCCTCAATATATCGTCAATACATTACTAAATGCATGCAAAATATAGATTCCTGACTTCACTAAGCATTATTATCAACAACATTATTGTTATCCAAATTATTTTTCATAACATCATGCATTTTAAATATCATGTAAATTGAACAAATAAACATCAATCGTCTTCCAATGCCTCTGGGGTGCGCGACAAAAAATCGGCTAAGACATTCTCTTTCCCTGGGCGATAAATAACTGTGAAGTTGAACGTCTGTAGAAACATTGTCCATCTTAATATGCGTGAGTTTTTGATGGGTGCTGAGTTCAAGACTTCGAGTGGACGATGGTCTGTCAAGACAAAGAAGTGACTGCCATACAGGAATTGGGTAAACTTCCCTATTGCCCAAAAAATGGCTAGTGCTTCCCTTTCGCCCACGCTGTAACGGCATTCAGTAGGAGACAGCTTCCTGCTGGCATAAACAACAGGAAGTAGGGTGCCCTCTCTGGATTGCATCAACGTCCCACCAATCGCAACATCAGACGCATCTGTGGATACATAAAACGGCAGAGACAAATCTGGCAAACACAAGAACGGATTACTATTAAATGCCTTTTGTAATCTCTGGAGCGCGTCCTCGCACTCTCTCTCGTCCAGATAACCTTCGCTGGCATTCCTTTCATCGTCAATGAGGACAACACGGCTGTAATGGTTGAATAGTTAGGAATGAATTTGGCATAAAAGTTACATAAACCCAATAACGCACGCACTTGTTTCTTCGTTTTTGGTATAGGGAATGTTAAGAATCTTACCCACCGTGGTGGCTTCGGGTTTACGGACCCCGTGTCCTACAACATGACCGAGGAACGTGACCTCCTCGAAAGCGACCTTCACTTTAGTTGGTCTAACTGTCAGATTAAACAATTTTATGCGTTCCAGTAATGTCTTTAGACCTCGAATATGTTCGTCTAAATCATTATGGAATAGCAGAATGTCATCCAGATAATGAATAACATCATTACGACCCTGTAACAACTTGCGTACGAGGCGGGTGAACGTCGCCGGTGCTCCGGAAAGCCCGAAGACCATATAGTTGAAGTGAACCAAACCTTTGTTCGTCTGAAACGCGGTGTATTTTTTGGAATCCTCGTCTAAGGGAATCTGCCAATAACCCTTGGTAAGATCTAACTTTGTAAAATACCTAGCCTTCGACAATGCAACAAACATATCTTCCATATTTGGGATATTTTCAGCATCTACAACCGTGATTCGATTCAATTTTCGAAAATCTATGCAGATCCGAAGGCTTCCATCTTTCTTTCGGACAACCACTATTGGAAAAGCATAGGGTGATGTCGACGGTTCAATTATATACCCCACTTAATCATGTTATCGATTTCCTTATCCACGGCATCCCGATAATGAAAAGGTATAACATATGGTTTCATTTTGATGGGTTTATGATCTATTAATTCAATGGAATGCACTGCTTCTGTCGTTCTACCCGGTATGTCCGATAATGTTTTGTCGAATGTAGCCAAAATACGCTTTATACGACGCACCATATCTGGTGGAACCGAGGGCGCGACTTCCACGTCTCTCCATGTTTCTCTGGATACCAGTTCGGGTAGGGACAATTGATGAGCAGTGTCCACCTCGACATCATTGCTCTCTTCGTCAATGACGTGGCAGAATGCTGCCTCCATTTCTTCTTCTTGCAAATTATTGTCGGGTGCCTCAGCTGCTTCTAACACTTCAGACAAAACACCAGGGCGAGACTTAAACTCTTTAAGCATGTTTAGATTGTATACTTTATGATGTCCTCTGACATCAATAAGATAGTCCACATCTGAAATTTTCTTAATAACTTTAAAAGGACCCTGCCATTTGGCTGATAAACAATTATTATTATCTTGCAGAAATATCAATACATCATCATTAGGCTGGAGAGTGATTAGTCTCCGGTTACGGTTAACGTATTCTCTTTGATGAGTACCAGTATTTTCCAAGTTGTCCCGTGCAACTTGACAACCTGAGATTATCTTGTTACGTAACTCCGTCACGAATTTAATATATGTTTGAGGCGCGCTTCTTGATCGCCTTTACCGATCCATATGTCCTTTAACAGCGACAGTGGACCTCTGGGATTAGCACCATATATAAGTTCGAAAGGAGAGAAACCTGTACTGCTCTGGGGCACCTCACGATAGGCGAACAAAAAACAGCAGGAAGGTATTTATCCCAGTCTGCTGGAAATTGATTAGTAACTTTGGCTAGCATAGCTTTTATTTTCCCATTTAAATTTTCTACTAGCCCATTTGATTGTGGGTGATATCTTGCAGAAAAAACGTGAGAGATGGCAAGTAATTTGTCAAAAGAGCGCATTGCTTCTGAAATAAATTGTGATCCGTGATCTGACAGAATTGTTTCAGGAAAGCCTACTCTAGAGAATATAAGCATCAATGCTTCTGCTACTGACTCAGTAGTGATATGACGTAACGGTACTGCTTCAACCCAACGTGATGCCATGTCTACAAATGTTAAAATGTATCTAAATCCTCTTTGTGAAACAACCGGTAACGGACCCACAAGATCGACAGCAACTTTTTCGAAAGGACGACATGGAAGATAGACCCTTTGAATAGGAGGTTTCTGAGATGCATCCTTTCTCGCCATCATTTGACAGTCTTTACATGACCTACAGTATTTCCTAATATCTGTGGAACAACCAGGCCAATAGAATTGTGCAAGAACTCTTTTCTGTGTTTTACCTATACCTAAATGTGCAGCAAAAGGAGTGTCATGTGCAACTCTCAGAACATCGGTTCTATAACATAAAGGAACGACTAATTGTTTACATTGCATAACAGGTGATTTAAAATATCTCATTAAAATTCCATTCTTCACATAAAATGCCATGTACCTTGCTTACATGTTCTAACACCGGTTACTTCTGCCCTAGAAAAGCATTTAGTGAGTGTAGGATCCGCCCGTTGTTGTATCGCAAAAACTGTTTGTTTTCGGTGCGTGTGGTTCGTTTCCAGGCACTTTTGGTCGTTCTGGTTCATTCTTTACTGCTTCTTCGCTAGCTATCCCACATGTGATAGCTATTTGGTTTTCGTTCGAAGTAGCTGACTGTAACGCAGGTGTGGCTTCCTCGTTACTTACTCTCTGTTGAGCGCGTGTAACTGCAGCATTAGCTTCAGTCACACCCTCATTTTCATTATACCAGCGTTCGATTTCCTCACGCGAGGGCATCTTTGCTCCTGGAACTGATCCAAGGAGTACGTCTGCTGATGGTCTCTCCAAAACACACACTTCGGCAACCCCTTGAAAATACGGGTTATTTAAATAGACTTTTGCTAAAGGAAATCTTTCTAAACGACCACCAAAAGTACGACACTTGCAATACCGACCTAAGTATGCCGATTTGGGGATTAGGTATCTAGCCACTCCTATAACATTGGCACCCGTGTCACGTAATACTTTAGATTTTATGTTTCCAACATAACCATTATGCAAAGGCAAACCAGCCTCCAGTGGTACAGCTGACAACGCTGGGTAAACAATTTCTGGATGGATTCGAACCTGACCGTCTGCTAAATTTGTCACTTTTTGTGACATCGCTGCGTTTACTGTTTGCGCGGAATTAGCATGACTGTTCATAACCCTTGGGCACTCAGAACGTTTATGGAAACCACGGCATACATAGCACCTTATAGGACCTGTGTTGCGTTGAAACCTACCTCGTGAAGATGGACCATCGTCATCATCTTTCCTGTGTCGCTTGTGGGGACAATCGGGACTTTTGTGTCTCCACGAAAGACAGATTGAACAAGCAGATGAACGGGGTTGATAATGTTCACCCTGCTTTTTGGACGTTTGATCTCTATGGGGTGGTTGTCTCTGTTCGCTGTGGCTGCGATAGCGCCCCTGCCTATTATGGCATTTGTTCCACCCGGGCCGATTTGACGAGGCGTTGTGGTGCACCCTAATACTGGATGCAGCTGGGAGTATGTCCTCGAACCTGGGGTTGTGCAATGGTTTACCAGGATGTGCAGTGACATACTGTTCTCCCAATGTTGTCATCTCCTCAACTGACTTCGGTTTCCTTTCTTGAAAAAATGAGAACATCTCCGAACTACATGAAGACAAAATTTTATCTCGAATAATGAGATCAGCCAACTTATCATAAGAGTTTTTAACATCTGCCAATGTCACCCAACGCGTAAACAACGTTCTAACGCGGGCCACAAAATCAGCGAAACTTCCATCGACGGATGGCACAACAGATTTAAACTGCACACGGTAACCTTCTTCGGTCATGCACTTCGACGCCAACAGTTTTTGTTTGACTATTTCGAACGACGCGCGTTCGTCTTCTGATAAGTTCGTGAACGTGTTCAAAACTGGTCCCGTTAGCAAATCCCTTAAACGAGATACCCATTGTTCTTCTGGTATCTTAGCGGTATTCATCGCTAACGTGAAGCGATCCAAAAAATTATGAAGATCTTCTGTAGGTGTAAGAAATGGTAATTTGGGTATGTATACACATGCCCCTTGTTCGGAACCCGAACGGCTACTAGTCACAAGACGACGGCTCTCTGATTCTGACACAGCAACAACCTTGTCTCTATCTATACGCGCTAGTTCTAATTCGTTCTCCAAACGTAACCTTTCCAAATTAGTCTCCATTTCAAAACGCAGTCTCTCCGCCATAGCTTCTTTTTCCCAGCGTAGTTTCTCAGCCTCAGCTTCTTTTTCCATGCGTAATTTCTCCAACTCCATTTCTTTTTTCCAGGCGCGTTCCGCTGTTCTCTCATCGCGTAACTGGTTATCTCTGTCCGACAACTCTTTCATTCTGGCTTCGGCGAAAGCTAAGAGTTGTCCATTTTCTAGGCCTATACTACGACCTAACTCCAAAAAACTCAGCAAATGTAGACATATTTAAATAATATGACAATCAATATACAATATATGATATATATGATAGTGTGTGGTGAAGTGACGCTACAGGACAACGAATACTGCGTACTGTCACACACGTACAATGCGACGAGTCTGACAGACGATAATTAAAAAAATGACTCCACAAATACACCAATGGAACTAACAGATAGAGAAGGGACAATCGTCGAAAGAACACCAGGTAGCACTATTACAAACTAAACGTACAGGACGTGACGAGACCGGACTAAGACACTTTAGCCTAAATCAATCCACCGAGTCGCGAATAGATAAACTATCTCCCTGTTATAATGGGGACCACTCCGAGGGTTGAAGTTGGCTACAGACAGAGCCAAAGACGATATGACACTCTAGTGGTGAGCTAGTTGAAATATCGAATAAGGCTCTCACCGCCCAACCTCCCGCTTACTTGATAACACGTAACAATTAATGTCGCTCTCCACTTGCGCACGGGAAAAAACCAGGTCTGTTCTCTGGAGGAAAGAGTTAAATTGTCAGCGCAACAGAAACCACAACAACCACAATTGACTTACCAATTGGGTGGCAGACAAACAACACACTGCAATGTTAGCGATGAAAAATCGCTAAAATAACGACCGGTACAACGGCAAGTAGCAGATCAATGTACAGCCAAAAGGACGACTTGATCCGATTCAATCCCACGGAAAGTGGCACAGTCAGTAACGGTGACTTGATTATGATGAAGATCCAGCGAAGTATGATACGGAGATCCAACGAAGAGTGCTACTGTCCCGATGAAGATCCAACGAAGAAGAATGATACGGTCCCGATGAAGATCCAACGAAAGAAGAATGATATGGTCCCGATGAAGATCCAACGATGGCTAGAACAGACCGGCGGCGGCGACTTGATACATTGAACGATATCCACAGCTAGAGATTGGTAAAGACTGTGACAATTGGAATGTGCTTCGTGTACAACTTGAGGCACAACAATGCGACAAAATGTCGTATCACACTTGTGACGAGAGGTCCCTCATTCTTTAAAGGCTGGCTCCCATTGATACGTGCGGACCTTCATTGTGACGTGCAGAGCTTCATGCTGATGTGTGTGGTACCAAGATGAATTAGGCCAAGTAGGGGTAAAACAGTAGTTACTTCAATGCTTTCAGAATGTAGAGCTCGAACGCTATGCGTTAAGTTCCAATGGTTGTATTGATATATACGATCAGCAATACAAGGAGAAATACATATGCAATCAATAATCAACTCGTTCAACCAAAGCTCACTCGTACATCCGTGGACGGTTATGTCCTTACGATAGGTCGCAGTCCGACCTTGAGATCCAGACGATTTACTTTCTCCTCGGACAAGTCCGAATTAAGCAATGAAAGTATACCGGCATACTGCCGAGAATGTAGTGCTCACCAGCTTCCTGCTGAGGTCTTGGAGTCCCGGGGTAAAACGTCCTCAAGGATCCAACTTTATATAACGTTTGCTTCCGTGGGATCCCGGGGTAAAGCGTCCTCAAGGATCCCCACGTCCGTCTCCTTCGGACTATAAACATCAACTGCTCAGACAACAATATTATCATAACAACGTTACGTATTGTTTTGACGTCTTATTTGCTCACTCCGTACCGGTGCGTTCTGGTGCACATTCGCACGCGACAATAACCGCGTTCAATGACGCTGGTTCACATCTCCCGACTTTACCTTTATAGAGTCCGTTACTTTACGGTGGGTAGCCGACGTGGTGTAGAGGCTACACGCTCTGAAGCTCGACGCAGTATTGAATGGGTCTTAGGTGAAGTCCTGGTAAGTACAGACGGCATGCATTTTGCCCACCCAGTGCCGATTGGTCTATAAAATGTAAGTCTAGCCCTATATGCCCAATACCCCTTTAGACTCGAAAAAAGTTCACTGTTTATACGTTATTGACTTTTCAAGTCGTTGTTTGTTAGTACAGGTTGATAAAGAAACGCACCCAGAATGACACACAGCCTCACTCTTTCCACCGAATCCCCGGGGATGCTTCCCACGTGCCCCGCCAACGACGAACTCTGTGAAGCCAAATCTTGTGAGCTCATCCATTTTTCATAGACCAATCCGAGCGGTACTATCTGTCCGAGAAGACTCCGCAAGGTCAGAAGGGTGGTCCTATCAGCTGGGACCTTTCGCTCTTCTTCGAAGGTAAACATTGGGAGGCTGTGTTGTCTCGAGGTATGATGTCTGCCTCGAGTGCTAGAGGTTCTGGGTTAAATCACCGGTTAGGGATGGGATTTTTTCATGTGTACCTGGACTTCTAGTATTTCCCTTGGTCTCTGGGTAGTAAGATAGGACGCCCGTGTGCCATGTTGCGCACGTAGAAAATCCCTTGGCAGTTGGAAATTAAAACAAGTAGACTAACGTCGCTGCCCGGGCCAAATTTTGAATTAAATATCTACCCAAATTATTTCAGGATCCTCGCAGGTGTTATAAAACCTGTATACTGTGTTGAGTTTCTTCGGACTCAGACTTGAGTTAGAAGAAAGAAAGAAGCACTTATGGGTTAATAGCCGTTGATCCGTTGTTCAAACTTCAAACCTCAAAGGTAAACAACAAATTAACATCCATATCTTCCCAATCTAAAAGAAAGCAAGTAAGAGGTTGGCAGTGATACAAGAAGGAGGATACCTCAAGAGATGGGCGAACAACAGAGAGTGCGCATTCACGGCGAAAGCAGAGCGTACTGGGCATCCACTGCAACTAACCCTCAGTGTGGAGATGGCACGTGATTGCTTTTTCCAATAAAATACGAACATGTATCAAAGATTTATACTTTTGTGGCGGGAGTTGACCTTTGTCGTTCCCCTTCCCTTTCCCAAATACGCGCACAGAGACACACACAACATACACAACATACACAACATACACAACATACACAACATACACACACAGCAGACGTATACACATATAACGGATTCATCCCTTGAAACCATGTATACGCCATACAGGGCGCCCGCGTAAATCCGTTCTGTTTTATCTTATGCACTACTTTGGTTAATTCGACGTTGGTCTCCACAGACTCCTATGCACACGTTCAAGGGGGGTGTTCCGCAATGCCGCTGATATCGCGTGTTGTATATTTCAGCACGCCAGCGCTTTTAACACTCCAAAAACATGGAGAAACTGTGTCTAACACAACTCCATAGAGAGTGCTGCAACCACCTTTGTCACAGGCATTCTCTTTCTGTGAATGAAAACGTAAATGCAAGACATCACAAAAACCAATCAACAGAGCGGGATACACCCGTAACCTTCATGAATGTACACTAGCCCAACAAACTTGTGAATGAAAAGTGACCTACTCTCTATTTGGGGAAACTAAAGTCGAACTAACCCAAAACTTTCTATATCATGGATGGAATATAGTCCAGCACATGTGGCCTCACCTTATTTTGGTATACAGAGAAAAAACGGGCAGAAAGGCAAGCAAAAGAGTACATAGAGAGACATACACCCAAAAATAGAATAGAGAGACAGTAGCACGGTCAGGTAGGTGTTCAGGCAAGCAAAGGAAACAACACACGCAAGGGGTGTAAATAGAGAGAAAGATGCACAACCAAAAGAGGTATTCAGACGAAACGACACACTTGCAGAAATGTAAGTAGAGAGACAGAAGCACAGCTAAGCAGGTGTACAGAGAAGCAAACGAAACGACACACTTGCAGAAATGTAAGTAGAGAGACATATGCACAGCCAGATAGGTAATCAAACGTGCTAACGAAACGGCACACTATCGGAAGTGTAATTAGAGAGACAGGAGCACAGCAAGGCAAAGCAGATGCACAGACAAGCTAACGAACAGACAGGCAGGCAGGCAGGCAGGCAGACAGACAGACAGACAGACAGACAGACAGACAGACAGACAGACAGACAGACAGACAGACAGACAGACAGACAGACAGACAGACAGACAGACAGACAGACAGATAGATAGATAGATAGATAGATAGATAGATAGATAGATAGATAGATAGATAGATAGATAGATAGATAGATAGATAGATAGATAGATAGATAGATAGATAGATAGATAGATAGATAGATAGATAGATAGATAGATAGATAGATAGATAGATAGATAGATAGATAGATAGATAGATAGATAGATAGATAGATAGATAGATAGATAGATAGATAGATAGATAGATAGATAGATAGATAGATAGATAGATAGATAGATAGATAGAGACACACACACACACACACACAGACAGACAGACAGACACCATGAAATGATACTACAGTGAATGGAGACTAGGGTGTCTCCCTGGAAAAAGTGGGTCAATTCAGGGACGTAATCTCACAGTTTGGTGACGCAGAGAAAGCCAAGTAATTGAGTCAGGATGGGAAAAGGTGGCAAAAACAGGACTACAACATTTTCCTACTGAGCACCCATTCCACAGACTCATCCGGTCCTATCTTGGAATCACACAGTCCCGAGGTGTGGAAAGTGATTGGAATGCGACTTTGAAAACAACTCATCAAAAATAGATCAGGATTAGGCGTTTGGGGCCGTCTGTTCCCATCGTCTCTTGCAGCCGTAATCAACACAGGATTGTGGGAGATTTCTCGCACGTCTCAAACTTGGTTTGCTGTTTTTTTTTTTTTTCTTTTTACACTTGCAGCTCGCAGTAACAGCAGAAGAATATTGGTTTGGTTGATTGGTTAGTAGTGTGGCTGTGAGTTGGTGGGTGTGTGTGTGTGATTACCATCAAGTCTGTAAAGTCTTACAAATTTGTGATACTTCAACTGTAACCCCCCAAAAAGTGTGTATGTGTTTGAGTTCGCCATACTTCTGACTTACATCTGACATCTAAAACTGTTTGTGCCCGCGCGCTTATGTGTGTGTATAAAAAAGAGAGAGACGTGAGAATCCTTGGTGAGTGGTTAAGCCATTTGCCTCTCACTCTAAAGACGATAGTTTTACTTCTGTAACCCGTCAATGAATTCAAGGGTGCGCGTATTCAGCTCTTTTAAGTACATGTGATTGATCCGGGCGTTCTCAAGTTAACGATATTCACAATGAACATCAACAAAGTGTCAGAGCATAACTTTCACACATGCATCAACACACATGCCGAGTTTGGCAGTGAAATAACTAGCCAGGTTTGTATAGTATTCGAATGCTAAACACCAGATCATATTTTGTGTGTATGTGTGGAATACAACACCTAATTACACATATCGCGTTGAATGGGACCGAAGGAGCTAACTCTTACTGTCGCAAGAAACATACTAGATGTTATCAGCTCTTATTTGTGTGCATCAAACACCATATGGCACATAATTATATCTTTAACTTCTGGTCTGAGCATTCTAAGAAAACCGGACTAGTTATTCTAATATACAATACCCCATTTTAAAACTAACATGTTGATGTTATTTCCTTGTGGTTATTGCTGTGTCTGAGAAATCTGGTCTTTGCAATTCCCACTTCTCCTCACACCCCAGTTCCGCTCGAGTGAAAATGAGTTCTCAAGCACAGGCTATTTTAACAATCATCTTTTCATTTTTATAACGAATAGTAACAAAAAGAAAATAATTGTTTCAAAGAAGGAAAAAAAGCCGTTATAATAATAATAATAATAATAATAATAATAATAATAATAATAATAATAATAATAATAATAATAATAATAATAAAAAGAGTCGCCTTATAATCATGGCTCCGTCCATTCGTTAACTTTCTGATAACGTGGTAGAACCAGTTATCCTTTCTGCATCTGCATTGCCTACAACGTCGGATGCTACAATACCCAGATGAAGGTAACTTAGCTTAACTGCAAGCAGATACAGTCATTGAATCCATCGCCAGCGATCCCGCCTCAATTCAAGTGGAAGTGCAGTCCGAGTGCAGTAAAGGAGCTGGTTGGAAACTTCGACTAAAATATTTCATAACACACAAAAATAAAAAATGCAACAAACATGTCTGGTGTTGTTGTTGTTTTGTTTTTTTCACCTGAAGGTTTGACCATAACTGGGATTGAAGTCCAGCTGGCTGTATTGCCTAGATGCCTCCATCAGCCAAGGAAATGATAATTATGGAGTCCGTAACAGGTAGACCAATTAGGACTACTATCCATATATACCCTGGTGTCCTAGCAGACAATGTTGTGACAAAACAAAAATTCTTCTCACAGCATTCTTTACCATACACAAGAGTTCTTCTCCTTCTTTGTCTACTCGTTCACCGGCAGTAAACTCCAGAGGAAAGTTCTGGTTATCTATCCACTTCTAGACTTTAGTCTTGTTCCAGAAACTAAGTTTTGGGTGCACATACGTTTTACATATCTGACCTATCTATTGGTATTAATCACATTTAACGCTTACCATGCACTCAAGGATCGTCAGTTTTGCAGAACGAGAAAATCAGTCCTACTGTTCGTATCCTAGCACACATGCATTGGCCAGGAGAAAAGGGCACTAATTAGCTGAGACCTCTGAAGTAAAAGTTTCCAGTCAGCAAAGGGCATGTTTGTCTCCATCTTTCTCAGAAGGCTTTAAGAATCTGTTACAAAAACAATATGTGTCTTTGTATGGTTGTCAAGCCAGCAGAAAGCTGCAAGGACCGCTTCTACCTCCAATCTCGAGCTTCATTTTGTTCTCGCATTTTTTCAACCCATCGACGTCGCTGACCCTGCATCCAAAATGTGAAACAATACTTCTTAAGTGAATAAGATTCTTCTGCAATCTCAAACCTAAACCCCATAACCAAACCAAACCACGGTTTAAACCTCAACCTTCTCCATAAATATTATGCAGGAGTTCCGGTAACATAAATCAAATTGACGCGCATTTTACGACCAATAGAATTAATTCTGACAAGATTCCCCCCCCCCCCCCCACCCCCCCCCAAAAAAATATGGATTGATTTAACAGATGGTATGTTACTATCTACTGAATTGACAGCTTCACCTGTTGACAACGTCAACTTCTTTTCTAGTACACAAAGCGACATTAGCACATCAAAGTGATTTAATTGTGAATGCATGTGCGTATCTCGGGATGCACGTGCTACTGGCTGACATGTTAACGAGCACTCTATGGGAGAAAGCCAGGAGCAGAGATAGTACTCACAAAACCTGAATGTAAATTGATAATGCTGATGACGTACTGGGCTACAGTTGTTAGGCCTGCAAATGACATGGTGGATGTCAGGGATAGATGCAAATGACAGTGGTTGGGTGTTGAAATTATGATTGTTAAACGTGTGTTTGATGCTATATTATTGCCTGGTGACCTGGCTGTTTTCGTTAGGGTTGAATCACGACCGGCTACAACTGACGGGCCGTGCTGGTGACGTCACCGAGTCAGGCTAATGATGCGTTAAAGCAGTGGTTCTCAAACTGGATGCGCAGGCACCCTGGGGTGCTGCGAACGTATCCCAGGGGGGCCGCGGCAATAATCAAGAAAAGTCGGCTAAAAATGTTGAAATTATTAAAGAAATCAGGTAGATGTCTAAAAGTTAAAATTTAAGTTGTCTTTCTCGACACTGTCGGAAGTAGTTTATTTCTTGTTTGAGAACCGCTGCATTAACGCATCATTAGCCTGACTCGGTGACGTCACCAGCACGGCCCGTCAGTTGAAGTCGGTCGTGGTTGAATCATACACGTGGGCAATGAACAGCCTGATTGTAAGCATGAAACCAACTACTTATGAGAACAATCAGTAGAGATGTCATTGAGTGGCTGCAGGCAGTGGAATACCAAATATGCAGAAACATTCATTGTGTTAACATAGCAATGGATGGCAATAAGGAAGTCGTTCTGGTAATGTGGATGTACACAAGCGTCTTTTTCTTCTTCTTGTCTCTACTCCTGGAATGCCTGGCGGCGTCAGGGCAGGAAGAGATCCCTGGAAAGCTTGTGTACTTTACTGTGTCTCTGATATTTCTGCGGTCCACATTCTGCGTGGACGACCTCTGGCTCTGTTACCGTTGTATCTGTACAATATTGCACTCTGCGGTGCCCTGTCAGATGCCGATCTTGTCACATGGACAAATCAGTTGATTTGTTGTCTACCTATGAAGTTCAGTATTGGTTATGTGCCGACTCTTCTCCTGATATCACTGTTCCAAAGTCTATATGTCCTCGTTACGCCTAGCAAAGAACGTGAGCATTTCATTTCTATCGTGACTATTTTCCTTCTTTCTTCTGAAAACAGTGTCCATGTTTGACATTGATAGCATAGAGTTATTAAGAATATTTTGTTGAACAGGGTTCTTTAAGTGTTAATATTTACATGCTTGCATTTCAAAATTGGTGCCATTTGGCCTAAAACTTGATTGGTGTTATTGCATCTTTGTTGGATTTCTTTGTTAATTCTTCCGTCTTATGGAAAAAATATCTTCCTAGGTATGTAAAATTCTTGGTCTGCTTTAACTATTGTTCATCATTCTGATATTAGTGGTTCTTCTTTTTCTGGAGAATGTCATCACTTTTGTTTTGTGTACGTTGATCTTCATATCACAGTCATCGCGTTCTGATTGTCATGAAAACAAAAAAATTGTCTAATACTTTGAGAGAGGGATACACACACAAAAAAGAGTCGTTGACATAAAAAAAATAAACCAACAAGGACCGAATAAAGGAAGGAACGAACGACAAACTGACCACTCAGGTAGTCTTATCTTCGATCTTTTCGGACACTCATGTTTCACACACCAATATAACACGCACACGAGCATACTTAAAGACACAGCTGCATATACATTCTTAAACACACATACACACATTTATACAGACGCAAACATACATGCACACAATTTTATATAAACACACTCATACCTACATGTCGCTCCGAGATAAACATACACATATATATACATATACTTACAAAAATACAAACGAACACACACATACAGTGCATAAACATACACAAATATATACATATACAAATTTAAAGGAAATATGTGGTCAATGTGGGAGTGAACCCGGACCACAAGGAGTTCGTCACCTTTTCACAGCGCAATCTGGTTTAGCCAACTACACTAGAAAGCCGGGCCGACAGGGTCTTTAAAAATGACTGCCACTATTTTAAATTGTTATTTAGAAAAAAAGCTTTTAATGGATTTGCACGTGTGGCGTCTTAAAATGTTCATATAAGTTGAAAGTATGTGGGACCTTTTGTGACAGCAAGGCTTCAAACGGCGCTGAAGAGATAAGGAACATCCGGTACTTAGAGGTGAGGTTCGCTGAAGCAGCTGCACCGGTAACGGACAGAACTGGACACGACTGGACACGATACAGAACACGTGGTAAGATTGAGTTAATACAGCCTAGACATCGCCAGAACTACAAAAGACGCTCATATCGATGTGTACTAAAATACGTCTAAAACGTTACACTTTCCTGAACATTTTACGATGCCAAACGTATGTATCCAAACATCAAGAGAGAAAGCAAACTGTGGTACCTGGGTATCATTTTCGATAGAAGCCTGTCCTGCAGGAATCATGTGGAGGCATTTGAGGTGAAATGCTAAAAAGGATTCAATGCTCTCAAGATTATGGCAGCAATGGACATGGAACAAAGAATGCTGTTCACAATGTTCCCGCGAAGGATCCTGTCGGTGATAGATTATGGACTTGGAATGCTTACCACATCAAAGAGTCAGCTTATGAAACTTGAACGCATACAGAATAAAGCCATGCGGGTAATTCTGGGATGTACAAAACATACCCCGGAAGTATGTTTGCGATATACACGTACCTACACTACCTACTATGGCAGATAGGCTCAATGTTCTGCACACAAAGTCATATCTCAGAGTAGCTACAGACAAGAAGCATCTTTTGCATGATGCCCTGGTTTCAGCTAAGGTTCACAGACTCTAAAGAGGAAGGTCTTAGATGGCGCAGGCTGAAGACAAAATTAGACAAGTGTGCTGGCGTGATAAATTTCGTCAAGGAGAGGAATGGGTCAAAGTGTCAGAGCAGGATTAAGTTTTGTGTAGGGTTCTACTCACTTTAGGTCGTGAGTGGAAGTATTGGCTAGCTGGCGCTGCAGAATCAGAAGTTCGACAACTGGTTCATGACAACCCCCGCCCAGGTGGTGTGGTTATCTAAACAGTTGCCTCTGTGTTGAGAGGCAAAGCAAATGGACGTCGCTTAGTGCAGCAAAAACCTGGCATATTGATAGGTTTTACAACGTCTGTTTGAGAATGGAGGTGGAGGCAGTCACTGCTGCCTTCCCCTGGCTTAAGAATCAGCTGTACACACATGTCGTCATTGTAAATAACTCACAGAGCATGTTGACAAAGGTGCAGACACGCATGCTCTGTTCAAAGTGGCAAGCATGGCTTCAGAAGTCTCGGAAAATCAGCGCCTTCTTTTTTTCTTTCTAAGCATGCTGGTGTGTTGGGAAACGAGCAGACAGATATACTGACCGGTTCTGCACCGCTTGGTGGTGAACTGTGTATTACAAACTAAATTTATTGAGGGCCCATTGGGAGCGAGTGAAGAGGCAAACAAAGATCACTACGGTCTGGGCAGAATGGTTCTGCGAGGTGGCTCTGCGAGGAGTTGCCAGGGGATCTTGCCGACGCTTAACACTTCAATGGAAAGGCGAGACGGATATACAATCAAACGGTCACTGGTTACTCTTTTCTTGCTGCTTAAGATGGGACGGAACGCTTATGGTAATGCCCTGGTGCTGTAATGTAGATTCTTAATTCAACATTCAACGTGTAAATCCACTTAAGATTTCTTGTATAATAACAGTTTAAAATCCCGGTAAGCATTCTCAGTGTCACTGTGTTGTAGATTCGGCAACTGATTTGGCTGATTAATTGTAAATTTGGTTCAAGAATTACTATCTGAGATGACATAAGACGAGACAACCAGCTTAGATAAAGACCAAGGGACAAGATCAAAGAGTGTCAACGATCAGAATACAGTTGAAGAAGTTGGGTATTTTTGTGCTCTAAGAGAAACCCATTTGGTATCTGATACTAGAAGATAAGTAAGTCACTCGATCAGGTGCCATCTTCACAGGGAAAGTTCCCTGCAAGGGATTTCCAACACTCTCTTCTCTCGTGTTAGCTTATCACTTTTAAACATCTATATATCACTTTATTTATGTTTTACATATTATGTTTATTCACCAGACGATTCCTTCACACACAATACGCACACGTGGGCGCACGCACGCACACAACATACATACAAATATTTAGATGTTACCACTGCCTACAGCAGCGCACATATAGCACACACACGCACACATCCATACACACACTCACATACACATACATACATATGTATACATCCTAGATGACCCTCATGGCCTCACTGACAAGGACACTGAAAATACCTTTTATTCTCATCCCTGTAAATGATTCGTAAATTCGCTAACTAAACATTTAATCATGATTAAATTATCTATCTTAAAGTTCAACCAACCGTTACTTTGATCGTTAGTTAAAATATTCACCGGCCCTTTGGTTGATTTCGTTTAGCGCCACATGATGTGAATAACATTTATTTTTGCAACAACCGTTTGAAAAGCCCGACCCCTAGCCTTCGCCGTTTTATGAATATATGATTCATTGTCATCGATACTTATTTAAATATTAAATATAGAACCAGCTAAGCTTGACTTCCTGACATCATTTATGAGCTCCGCTGGCAACAGATTAAGGACATATTAATCCTGAAGTATTGGGATTGGGGACGATTGTCTGCAGCAGATGTTGCTTTGAGAGTGACTCCGTCGCTGGTTGACCACTTCGCACCTTTTTTGTTTGTTTTAAACCCATCTAGTGTCACATTATAGTCAGGACTTGGTCAGGCAGACTGAACTACCATATGATAGTATCCACTACTTCTGTAAATATCTACTCAGAGATTGTGGAAAGAACACAGGAAGTGAAGTACCTGGGGATACGATTTGATCGCAGATTGGCTTATGCTGAGCACATAGACCAGTTGATAATAAAAGACAGGCGGGGATTGGCTGCGATGAGATTGATGTCGGCAGCAAACTGTGAGCAGTGTAATTTATGTCTTTTCTGTCTTTGAGTATGCGATGGCGATAGAGCTTGTAGGGCGATCCGTTACCTTCTTGGTTTTCTAAACAAGGAGGACTTAATTCAAATCTGCTGAGCTTGTGTCTACCTCAGAGTCAACACAGACACACGACAGCCGCTGCATGGTGAAATTAGGAAGAAATAAAAAGGCAGCAGGTTAAAAAGAGGAAAATCGTAGATGGGCCAGGCCGAGGACATTATCAGCAGGTGTGTTCTCTTTGAAGACATAGAACCTGGTGAAGAATGGGTACAAGTACTAACAGGTGTGTTCACTTGAGGACATAGAACCTGGTGAGGAATGGGTACAAGTACCAACAGGTGTGTTCACTTGAGGACATAGAACCTGGTGAGGAATGGGTACAAGTACCAACAGGTGTGTTCACTTGAGGACATAGAACCTGGTGAGGAATGGGTACAAGTACCAACAGGTGTGTTCACTTGAGGACATAGAACCTGGTGAGGAATGGGTACAAGTACCAACAGGTGTGTTCACTTGAGGACATAGAACCTGGTGAGGAATGGGTACAAGTACCAACAGAGTGTGGCACGACCTTTTCTCAGTACATCCGTCTAGACAGAAACTGCAGGCAAGAAAGTCCAGCCGCTGTTGAGGCAGAACTGTAGGCTTTGATTTTCGAGAATTCTCTACAGGGTGATGCTATGATTTACACAGGTGAGTGTAATTCGCCATGTGAGAAGCTCTTGGGCTTTTATAGCGCCGCCTGGAGTTAGAATTGTGAAGCAAATGTGACAGTACTGATTACAGTCACTTTTATCACAAGAAGGAAATAGAAAGAAAGAAACACACGGAGGAATAAGGAGGTATAGAGTCGCTTGAGATAAAGAGGGTCGCTAGTCTAACAACCCTGAGGGCATTGACTCACGAGTGGACAAAGACGTGGGTGCATGCCAAGCTTGTTCATGAACTGTTGCAGGCCAATATACTCGTAAATTAACAGAGGCAGGGCAACGAACAAAGGCTACGACACAAGATTTCCTGGGGATTTTCCATCCAAATATGCAAAGTGGCTTGGAAAACCATCTTTGGCGGGAAAGAGAAAGGTTAATGGACCTAAGAAGACACAGGTTCATGAACTCAGGACAAAGGAGAGGTAGCATCAGGGGTAAATACACTACTGGGAGCCCTGACAGAGACACTTGCGCTGAGATCTCTGCCAACGAAGGATGCTGTGGGCATTTGGATGATGTCGATACGATGGAGCTAAGTCCATACTTCTGTTGTGTGAATTGCCAGATAATGCACGAAATATTGCTTCATGTTATGTGACATGGCAGTTTCTGTCATGGTGTGCCGGGTTGGCTAAATAGGCTAGATGGTCTTTGGACTGCAATCAGCTATAGTTAGATGGTATCTAGACTGCAATCAGCAGTATGGCTAGATGGTAGTCGGTATTTGGCTATTGGTTTGCTGGTCTTTGGACTGCAATCAGCAGTACGGTTAGATGGTAGTCGGTATTTGGCATTAGAGTAGATGGCTAGATTGTAGTTGTTATTTGGCTTATTATTTGTAGAGCAATGAAGGATATTCTAGGCGTCATTTGCTAGTTTATCGTTGAGTGGATTCTGCTGTCAGTTGCTGAGTTTTATAGTGTGAGGACGTCCTGTTTATAACATAATATAACATCTGTCGGTTGTGTAACATGAGATAGACGACTTTGTAATGCTGTTTCTTAATAAACATGATTGTTAGTTGTTATTCTTTTATTCCATCGTTAGTTTGTTGAGTATAGGAGTGGTGCTATTATTGTTAGTCTCTGTAGTCTTCATACCACCACCACTCCACTATATATCTTCTCTCTCCTTCATAAGACCTCCACTGACCATCGCAGCAATAACATGGCTGGAGACACAGAGCTTTTTCCGCGGATGCTTTCTCACTGACTCAATGAGTATGCTCATGAAGATATAGACAGGCTGGCTCCGAAGATAGCGGTTGGAGTCTCTAAAGCGGTCGGGGCTGACACATACCAGTTTCATATTTGTGCCAGGGAATGAAGGCGTGCAAGGAAATGAGCAAGCTGATCGGCCTGCAGGTAAAGCTACTGTGGAGGGCGGACGAGCCATGGACTGTGCTGATGTTCTGTATGCTGTACGAGAAGTAAGACGTTTGCAAGAACTAAGCGATGACTAGGAATCTGCAACAATGACCAGACTGCAAGAACAACATGTAGGGGTGTGGCCAAAGAGCACTATGCAGGGCGCCAAAGAAGAAAAACAGCTGGTTTTGTGAGCCGCTACAGGGTGCGGGATTTACTCAGGAGGGGATCCAAAGACTTGTGTACTGAATGGTTCAATGTACAATCAGGACAATCTGTCTACTAACTAACTAACTAACTATTACTGCACATAAGACCTAACCTAACAATATTCCAAGCTCGATTTGTCACGATGCTTTTAATATAACACCTTCTCTAAAACTGTCTAGATCGTCAGTTACAGTGAGAACATTTTAAAAAGTTATTTGCGTATCCTTTACAGGACGTTGCAAAACCAACCCTAGCATTTTTGGGCTGTTATGGTTTTTCTAGGCAGGTTAACGTCCAGTAGTTTGCCACTGCTTTTTGGACGGTCGGCTTCTCGATACCAATGTGAAACCAACACAATATCAGCAGCTGGGATCGAACCTGACACCCCGACATTACAAAGCGCGTTCGCAATGCCCAAGCCACAGACACCGACGTGAAAACATTAGGAAAGCTTTATTGCTGGACATGAAAGACTCAAGTTAATAGTTCTTCAGGAATTGGGGTCACGCGATATTCAGATCGCAATTCAGGATTTGGAGAGTTATGACGATGTTCCAGAAGAAGAAGGCTCGACTAAATCTGAGCAAACGTAGTATAATGCACATCAGTAATTATGTATATAAGTGTGTGTATATACAAAAAATGTGGAAATAGCTAGAAGGTGGATGTTCCAGAAGTTCCCACCCTAGATGGTGAATTAATCAAGTAACAGAAAGTATTGTGAACGGCACTCATAGAAAGAAGTAGAAAGATAGAAGAACACACTAGACAACATAAAAATCGAAAGCTATAGTTACCATGCCGGGAATTGAACCTGTCACCTCCAGACGGCGTCTGCGCCTCGCCATGAATACAAGTGCACTAAGATACATGGTCAACTAGGCACCCGCAAAAAAAGGTGTCTCATTGGCCATGTCTATCGTACAGCTTGAAATCCATGACTATGGAATACGGACAGAATTCATTTCAACGCATTGAGATGGCACCATAGGTTACAGAAATTTATATTAACGAAGCAAATGTCGAATAACAATCACAGCAACAATTTACGAACACAGTAAGACCTTATTGCTTTGTATAGAATACACAAACATTTAAGAAAGGTATTTGATTGGTAGGTTCCGGTGTGTATACGTCATTCCTATAAATAAACAGGGGGGGGGGGGAGAACCATTCGAGGCCGTTAAATATTATGAATTAATCAAGTAACAGAAAGTATTGTGAACCCTAGATGGTTAATTTTCTCCTGAGTTAACCGAGTCATATGTGGTCTGGCATTGTCATGAAGGAGCAGTTCTCCTCTAGTCAGCAGGCCTAGACTTGTTCTTCGAATTGCATCATAAAGCTTAGATAGAACTTTACAGTATGAACCAGCAGGCACATTGTCACCTTTTTTGGTTTGAAAAGCTCCTTGACAATCTTAGAACACTGTCAGCATAGCCTTGCCTGCCGATGGCGTAACCTTGAACTTTTGACCACAGGGCGAAGAAGTATGTTTCCATTGCACTGAAGCATGCTTTGATTTGAGCTGGTAGTGATGCACCCTTGATTCGTCCCCAGTAATAATCCCGTTCAGCAAATCTTCTTCTTCCTTTGGGCATCCATAGAGATGCTGTCTTCGCTGGGTAGAGAAATAATGTAAGACAAGATTACAATTTGATACTATCTGTCTTCTCTGCTTACAGAATTTGTGTAAGACCAGCTTACATTTTGATACTGTCTTCTCTGGGTACAGAATTCGTGTAAGACCAGCTTACATTTTGATACTGTCTTCTCTGGGTACAGAATTCGTGTAAGACCAGTTTACGTTTTGATACTGTCTTCTCTGGGTACAGAATTCGTGTAAGACCAGCTTACATTTTGATACTGTCTTCTCTGGGTACAGAATTCGTGTAAGACCACCTTACAATTTGATACTGTCTTTTCTGGGTACAGAATTCGTGTAAGACCAGTTTACATTTTGATACTGTCTTCTCTGGGTACAGAATTCGTGTAAGACCAGCTTACATTTTGATACTGTCTTCTCTGGCTACAGAATTCGTGTAAGACCAGCTTACATGTTGATACTGTCTTCTCTGGGTACAGAATTAGTGTAAGACCAGCTTACATGTTGATACTGTTTTGCCTGGGTACAGAATTAGTGTAAGACCAGCTTACATTTTGATACTGTTTAGCCTGGGTACAGAATTAGTGTAAGACCAGCTTACATTTTGATACTGTTTTGCCTGGGTACAGAATTAGTGTAAGACCAGCTTACATTTTGATACTGTTTTGCCTGGGTACAGAATTAGTGTAAGACCAGCTTACATTTTGATACTGTTTTGCCTGGGTACAGAATTAGTGTAAGACCAGCTTACATTTTGATACTGTTTTGCCTGGGTACAAAATTAGTGTAGGGCTAGCTGATATTTCAATAATGTTTTCCCTGGTTAAAAAATTAATGTGTGTCCAGTTTATATTTTGATGTCTTCCCTGGGTACAGAATTCGTTTTAGACCAGCTTACATTTTAATACTCTCTAAGTTCCATGGGTACAGAATTAATGTAAGACCAGCTTACATTTCGATACTCTGTAAGTTCCCTGGGTACAGAATTAGTGTAAGACCAGCTTACATTTTGATACTGTTTTGTCTGGGTACAAAATTAGTGTAAGACTAGCGTACATTTTGATAATGTTTTCTCTGGTAACAAAATAATTGTAAGTCCAGTTTATATTTCGATACTTTTTGTCTTCCCTTGGTTCGTTATTAGTGTAAGACCAGCTTATATTTCGATATTATCTGTCTTGCCTGGTTACAGAATTCGTGTAAGACCAGCTTCCATTTTTATACTGTGTCTTGCCTGGGTACAGAATTCGTGTAAGACCAGCTTCCATTTTTATACTGTGTCTTCCCTGGGTACAGAATTCGTACACCTACAACACGTCGGACTCCGTGTTTAGCCAACTGATGAACTTAATTACCCCATGAGCAACCAGTCGAAAATATTGGAGGCTAAGCGAATAGGACGGGCAAGTCAACATGTACTCTACCGGAATGTCATGTCTTTGCTGCCATACACCAGCATAACGTAGCTATATAACCATTGAAGTTGTCATTTCTTGTTAAAATTTTACGGATTTATCTCTTTGCATTGAAATGCCTCAAAGAGTGATGGCGGGAACATTGGAGGGGAAGGACAGAAAAAGATGAAAGAAGAGGATGCTGGAGTTTGACATTATGGCGTGGACTGTCAGAAATGACTGAAAGTACTCAAGTCAGAAGTCTGTTGAGAGACGTGGCTGCCTACACCACACTGTATGGACCACAAGAGAAAGACAGACTAATTGGTAACATAAATTTGAGAGATTACTTTTGATTTAATTTGTACTGGTGGATATCGTTTTGTTAATTATCTACCGGTAGATAACTTGATGCCGGTCGCGATGTAATGTTGGATAGCTTGTTGCTGATTTTGGTCACGGTATATTGGATAATTTAATGTTGGCCACGGTATATTGATGGATAACTTGATGCTGGTCATTGTATAATTTTGGATAACCTGCTGTTCGTCATGGTATATTGTTGGATAACTTGTTGTTGGTCTTTGTGTATCGTTGGATAACTTGATTTTGGTATAGGTATATTGTTGGATAAATTGTTGTTGGCCACTGTATATTGATAAATTCTTGTTTGTCACGGCATACCGTTAGACAACTTTTTGTTGGTGACGGTATAATGTTGGATAACGTGTTGTTTTTCACTGTATAATGGTGGAGAAGTTGAAGCTGGTCCCGGTATATTGTTAGAAACAAATATTTTATCACGGTATAATGTTGGATAACTTATTTTTGGTAATGGTATAATGATGGATAACTTGACGTTGGTAGTAGACTGATAATAGATAACGCGTTTAAAATGTGAATAAATTGTAAATCCAGCAATGAGACATCTAGTATTGCTTTAGACACACAGAGAAGGATACGTTTTTCTACCAAGGGACATCTAATAAGAGCTCTACTTTGGTGACACACAGGGAAGGATACCCTTTCCTACCAAGGGACATCTAATAAGAGCTCTACTTTGGTGACACACAGAGAAGGATACGTTTGTCTACCAAGGAACATCTAATACAAACTCTACATTGGTTATCACTTTGCTATCAGTGTCAGACTACAACTAATGCGATTACCTGCATGACAGCAGAGATTAGATGGCTTAAAAGAGCTAATGGAGTAAGAAGAATCGGAGGTTTTAAAATACAGAAATTAGAAGAAGACAAGGACTAAAACCAGTGAAACAGTTCATTAACTCTTCGAGTCCCAGAGGGCTTAGCATCACAGGCCCAAGGGGTAGTCAAGATAGTCGTAAAATCGGTGCATTATGCGTTCATTGGGCTTCTAGGCAGTAACCTATGAACCTATGAAAAGAGCAACAAATGAGACGGTTTGGTCATTTTACGAGAATGTCCAGGTACAGTCTGCCACAGAAAGCCTTGCTTAAGAAATATAATAATCACATAGCAAGTGGGTGAACCACGAAAATTTCGGAATGAAGGCATCGATAACTGCCGTAGAAACGAATATCAACTTATACATTGCACGCAGAACTTTATAAAACATCAGGTCTAATCGATGTTTTGTATATTGTGTTCTTGGTGTTGGCAAACAGAGCATTTGATTGTAGCGGTTGTCCTGGATAACGCATTGTTAGTTAAGAGTCATTTACTGTGCGGGTTCATAGACTGTCAGCTTTCTTTTCCTTGGCCACTTCAGTTTCTGGTTATCACTTGTTGACATATGTGTGTGTGTGTGTGGGTGTGTGTGGGTGTGTGTGTGTGTGTGTGTGTGTGTGTGTGTGTGTGTGTTTTACGAAGGTATGTTTTTATGTTTTGCAAGTGTGTGAGCTCAAGGGCCATAACTAATTTTACAGCAGCCTTGCGAACCTGTAACAATTTCTCAGCTGGCCATAGCTTGTCCACATCTGGTGTAGACCGTTGGCTTACTGGTTGTATTTGATGGCTGGATGACTTGTTGACAGTTTCAAATTGTTACTACTCATTTATTTTATTTTAATCCAGTACAATTTATATGCCATAGCGTGTTCACAGTCAATTCCTTATTGCATTCTCGTTTGTCGGTTATTTTCAACATTACGTGTGAAATCTTATCCAGCATCTCTCGCGAACTGAAGCTACTAATTTCTGATGTTATTTCAGTAATTTGATGTAATTTTAAATAAAGTATTTTTTAAATGACGAAATTTCACAGCCCCAGCCTACGTTCCACGAGAGAGTGCAGCCTATAATATACGCTGCATGCAGTCGCAGGACGTAGACTAAGGTTGTGGGGTCGGGGGTAAGGTTGTGGTTAGGGCCAGTTCTAGATGTTCTGGGACCGTTGAAAGCGCGCACATAGTGGAATATAGAACAAGCGATATCGCCGACCGCTGACAACAACGAGTAAAACACTACGTGTTGCTGGCTGGTCACAAAGCGTGACACCCCCCGCAACATAGGACAGGACGTGCGAGACAACGAGTCATCAATGGGAAGGGAAGTCACTCTCTTTCTGAGCCGGAAAATGTTACTTCAACCAAAATGAAAATAAAAAATAAAAACTAGTAACACATTTTTAAATAGATGTGTTTTATTGTGAAACACGTATATGTAGTTCATTTAGAAAGTGCGAAAAACAAAACATTCATAAATACAGCTAATCGCATAATGAACATAATCAGAATCTTTCCTCCGGTTTAGAATTTACAAACATTGCCAATCTTAGATGTGGAAGAGTGATCAACTGCTTATTTAAACGACTACGTTTAAAACAACTATTTTTGCTATTTACACGACTAGGCAAACAATTATATACACACAAACTCGTGGAAATAGTTTTAGGTGACGCTATGGGAAAACGAGACAAAAAGATAAGGCAATTTTCATCAGCAGTGCCCACCCCCCCCCCCCCCCCTCCCTCTTCCCTTTCCCTACCACTTTTTTGGTTTCCTCTATCTCACCGTATTTACACATATCTCAGTTTCGCCATTCATGTATTTAGGTCTCACTTGTTCCCACATTTACACACATCTCCATTTCTCCATTCATGTACTGATATCTCAGCTTACCATTCATGTAATCATATCTCATTTTAATACCTATGTACTCATAGCTCACTTTTACATTCATATAACCATATCTCAGTTTTACCATTCATGTACTCATAACTCAGTTACACCATTTATGTACTCATATCTCAGTTTTACCATTCATATAAGCATACCTCAATTTTACCATTTACATACTCATACCTCATTTTCATGTTCTCCTGTTTCAGTTTAACATTTATGTAATCAAATTTTAGCTTTACCATTCATATACTCAAACCTCAATTTCACTACTGATGTGCTCATACCTCATCAGTTACACAGGAGTTTCCTGTTACATGTACCAACACCACAGTTTCACCATACATGTACCAACACCACAATTTTCCTATACATGTACCAACACCACAGTTTCCCCATATATGTACCAACACCACAGTTTCCCCATACATGTACCAACACCACAGTTTCCCCATACATATACTAACACCACAGTTTCCCCATACATGTACCAACACCACAGTTTCCCCATACATGTACCAACACCACAGTTTCCCCATACATATACTAACACCACAGTTTCCTCATACATGTACCAACACCACAGTTTCCTCATACATGTACCAACACCACAGTTTCCTCATACATGTACCAACACCACAGTTTCCCCATACATGTACTAACACCACAGTTTTCCCATACATATACTAACACCACAGTTTTCCCATACATATACTAACACCACAGTTTCCCCATACATATACTAACACCACAGTTTCCCCATACATATACTAACACCACAGTTTCCCCATACATGTACCAACACCACAGTTTCCCCATTTATGACCAACACCAAAGTTTTCCCATACATATACTAACACCACAGTTTTTCCATACATATACTAACACCACAGTTTCCCCATACATGTACCAACACCACAGTTTCCCCATACATGTACCAACACCACAGTTTCCCCATACATGTACCAACACCACAGTTTCCCCATACATATACTAACACCACAGTTTCCCCATACATATACTAACACCACAGTTTCCACATACATGTACCAACACCACAGTTTCCCCATACATATACTAACATCACAGTTTCCCCATACATGTACCAACACCACAGTTTCCCCATACATGTACCAACACCACAGTTTCCCCATACATGTACCAACACCACAGTTTCCCCATACATATACTAACACCACAGTTTCCCCATACATATACTAACACCACAGTTTCCCCATACATGTACCAACACCACAGTTTCCCCATACATATACTAACATCACAGTTTCCCCATACATGTACCAACACCACAGTTTCCCCATACATGTGCCAACACCACAGTTTCCCCATACATATACTAACACCACAGTTTCCCCATACATGTACCAACACCACAGTTTCCCCATACATATACTAACACCACAGTTTCCCCATACATGACCAACACCACAGTTTCCCCATACATATACTAACATCACAGTTTCCTCATACATATACTAACACCACAGTTTCCTCATACATATACTACCACAGTTTCCCCATACATGTACCAACACCACAGTTTCCCCATACATATACTAACACCACAGTTTCCCCATACATGTACCAACACCACAGTTTCCCCATACATGTACCAACACCACAGTTTCCCCATACATGTACTAACACCACAGTTTCCCCATACATGTACCAACACCACAGTTTCCCCATACATATACCAACACCACAGTTTCCCCATACATATACCAACACCACAGTTTTCTTATACATGTACCAATACCACAGTTTCCCCATACATGTACCAACACCACAGTTTCCCCATACATGTACCAACTCCCCAGTTTCCCCATACATGTACCAACACCACAGTTTCCCCATACATGTACCAACACCACAGTTTCCCCATACATATACTAACACCACAGTTTCCTCATACATATACTAACACCACAGTTTCCCCATACATGTACCAACACCACAGTTTCCCCATACATGTACCAACACCACAGTTTCCCCATACATGTACCAACACCACAGTTTCCCCATACATGTACCAACACCACAGTTTCCCCATACATGTACCAACACCACAGTTTCCCCATACATGTACCAACACCACAGTTTCCCCATACATGTACCAACACCACAGTTTCCCCATATATGTACCAACACCACAGTTTCCCCATACATGTACCAACACCACAGTTTCCTCATACATGTACCAACACCACAGTTTCCCCATTCATACTGTCGGACCTAAATGTCTTCATACATCTACACACAATCCAGTTGCCCCATGGATGAACGCTTGTATCAGCTTACAGCAGTTGGTCCTTCTCACATCAAATATCCTCAAGCTGGGCTTTCTCTCTCTCTCTCTCTCTCTCTCTCTCTCTCTCTCTCTCTCTCTCTCTCTCTCTCTCTCTCTCTCTCTCTCTCTCTCTTTCCCATCCCTTTCTTGCTCTAAGGATGTATATGACTATTAATTTACTTGTGCGTGTGTCATACACAAACTCCTAACACACGCAGGCATGACAATACAGTTTAAAACACAGGCCTGCCTTCATCTGTTTCGTGCGAATTACAGAGTTGCTTGAGTTCCTTCTCTATGGACCACACAAGGAAGTCCCCACACGGCTGACTGACTGCAGCCTCATGCATGATCCGAATGTGAGTATTATAATACTTGCTTCGTAATGCCGGGGTGCCGGGTTCGATCCCAACTGCAGGCTTTGCGCCTTGTGTTGGTTTCGATAGTGGTTTTCAGAATGATGACCTATTTTGCTTGAAACGTACGGTTGTTTTTGTATGCGTCTTTTCCATTCCTCCCTTTGAGTTTTCTAGTCACATTTTATGTTGTATTTAGCATAATGGAATCGAGAGCCGACCGTCTACAGGCAAGGGCAAACTTCTGGACGTAACATTTGCCTAGAAAAACCACAACAGCAAAAAATGCCGGAGTTGGTTCTGCAACGTCCTGTAAACGATGGGCAACTACTTACTAACATATATATTAAAACACTATGATCCTTTTCTCTAGGTTTTAAATTTGGTTTTCCTCATAATTTGTTGTCGGCTCTGTGGCTAAGTCGATGCGAACGCTTCGCTTCGTAATGCCGGGATGCCAGGTTCGATCCCAGCTGTGGGCAATGCGCCTTGCGTTGGTTTCTATAGTGGTATCAAGAAAGCCGACCGTCCAGAAAGCAATGGCAAACTACTGGATGTAAATTGCCTAGAGAAACCACACAACAGCCAGGGGCTGTTAGGGTTGGTTCTGCAACGTCCTGTAAAGTATACGCAACTAACATAATTTGTTATATACGAACTATACAAAACATAATAGAAATAATATCCATAACACTTCTGCCACCATACTGTGTATGTAAATTAGGTCAAAGAAGCTCCGTAAAATGGCTATACTCTCCGACTTGTAAAGTTGTTTGTTTGTTTTAGTATCCAAAAGCCATGAGTTGTTAACCCCTAGGCTCGGTATTATGGAAATCGCAACCTTTCGGCCTTGATTCCATTGTAAATATCGTAAATCTGGGAGAAAATGTGGCTTTCCTGCCAACCCTCGGGATTGAACCCGGACCACAAGGAGTTCGTCACCCGGTCTCCGCGCAATCCGGTTTAGCCAACTACGCTAGAGAGTCAGGCCCGACTTGTAAAGTAAAGGACCCTTTTCCACACCTTCAGGCGTATTGGGCATATAGGGTTCGATCTTTATTTTATAGACCAGTCGGAACTTGATGGGTGATGTGGTAAACATCACGCCGGCCTCTTTCACTTCCCACTTTCCAGGTCTTTAACTAGTACCCATTTCAAGACTGGAGCCAGGATACATTTTTTTTTTGTTAAAGTCCGGATTCGTCAGGGTCTGCACTCCAAACGTTCAGATCTGCAGGCCAGCATCTAGCCCCTACACCACTATACTCTCACTTGTATACATGACTATCTTAGAATCCAGTTTCAAAAAAAAATTTAAACAATCCATACAAGCAATTTCTGGGAAGTAAAAGCGGTCGGTGAGATTTTTTTTAAAACAAAACGCATCAACCATCCAGTGACAACAGGGCTATGCATATATAAGTCTAGCTTTGCTTGGACAAGATGCTAGTTGCTGCGACAGTGTCATTGACCTATGTTTAAAGTCAATGAAAGACCTCAATCTACGACAAGGATTGTGTTGTTACTACAGTGCGATCCCTATACGTTTGTTGTCCCTTGGCTACTCCACGACCGGCTCCAGCTGACTGTGTGGCTACACCACGATCGGCTTCAGCTGACTGTGTGGCTACTCCACGACCGGCTCCAGCTGACTGTGTGGCTACTCCACGACCGGCTACAGATGACTGTGTGGCTACTCCACGACCGGCTACAGATGACTGTGTGGCTACTCCACGACCGGCTACAGCTGACTGTGTGGCTACTCCACGACCGGCTACAGATGACTGTGTGGCTACACCACGACCGGCTACAGCTGACTGTGTGGCTACTCCACGACCGGCTACAGATGACTGTGTGGCTACTCCATGCGCGATGTGGTCACTCTCACTCCTGTCCACTGGCACAGCGATTTTGTTTTTTCTTCTTGGTATTACCTGGCTGTAAACACCTGCTGAATTTTCTGGTTGTTCGTCCACCTTTAGATTTTAGTTTTATTCAAAGACCTGAGTGTTGCATGCGCATCCGTTTTACTCTGGCTTATTTTTATACAGAAGACTGCTGATTCTTAGCTTCTCAGGCAGATGCACTCCGACCTCGAGGTATTCCCCGTTTGAGTCGATTTCTTAGACATGCTGGTTGGGAACGCAGTAGGTCTATGCTTGTTTATATTCTTGGGGCCTTAGAACCCAGACTTGGAGGATTATGTGTACGAACACGTACGTGTAAATCACACTGGCCTATAACTGGCAAACAAGAACCTGGTTTCACTATCAACTGAAGCCACTACTTGGAAACACTAGACAAGCTGTATAAAGCTATCAAGAAAACACGTCATGCCCTGCTCCATTGCAGTGTGATTTTGTTCTACGATAACTCTCGTCCATTTCTTGCAAAGACTGTGCAGTAAACGTTTGCACAGGTTTTTTAATTTGTTCCGACTTATAAAATGTTCTAGCCCATAGTGCATATGTCATTCAAAAGGAAAGCGTTGTTTCATTCTACCACACCTGTTGAAATGTCCTTATGTTTCAGTTTACCCCCCCCCCCCCCCTTCCCCCGAAAAAGTTGGAGGGGATTTCTATCTAACTGTCTCCTTCTACCTCCCCAGGACATGACACAAGCGATTAACACCTGATGACACAAAGTGCCACCATGTGGACGAGAATCATCTGTAGAGAGGTCCCAGAAACCGCGTTCAGTCATTAGACCATATTTATGGCCGGGCTATATTGCGGCCCCTGGCAAAAGCCAGAGTAGGGCCTCAAAAAACGAAAAATTGCACCACACAAGGGAATGACCAGGTAATTAGAGGGGATTTCATATTCACGCTTATTTTATACCTTTTTTAATGTCAGGTTGTACAGCCTTGCTAGCTATCATGTCCGCGTTTGTAGTTCTCAAATAGCCAGTTCTTAAAAACACTAAACTACTTCAAGTCACAAACCAAGAAGCTTTAGACAGTATGATAACCAAGAGAGGATGGAAATGGCTTGGCCACGTTATGAGAATGAATCCTGGTATACCTGCCAAAACAGCTCTCATATGGATACCAGAGGGAAAGAGGAAAAAGGGGCGCCGAAAAACAACATGGAGAC
>CAJHNH020000125.1:414835-449835 GCA_905116865.2 Candidula unifasciata | reverse complement strand
GAATAATTGTAAACAAGGTGAGCGGCTCCACTATATGCATTTTTTTTTCTGTATTTAAAAACTATGAGTTGTGAACCCTTTGGCCTTGATTCCATGATAGATACAGTAAATCTGGGAGAAAATGTGGCTTTTCTGCCTACCCCGGGCGTGAACCCGGACCACAAGGAGTTCGTCACCCGGTCGCCGCGCAGAGGGTTTTAACCAACTGCGCTAGTGAGCCAGGCAATAATGCTTATGAGTTATATTATTAAGTAATTATTATACATTTCTTTTTATTTCAGATATATTATAAAACTATTTGCTATTCAACACATTATTATCATTATACAGTTAAACAAGACGTCAAGATATATCTACTGGAGCCCTGCCCCCGTCTCTCTCTCTCCCTCTCTGTCTCTCTGTCCGTCTCTTTCTCTGTCACACGCACTCTTTCTCTGCCTCTATCTCTCCCTGCCTCTCCCTGTCTCTCTCTCTCTCTGTCTTTCTATCTTTCTCTCTATCTCACTCACTCTCTTGAAAATGTGTCTAGGCGCTAAAACCGCTTTTAGTCCCTCCCATGCGAGCCGCTCCAATGTTCCAAGTCGGTGCCCGTGACTGGAGCGTACATTACGTTTGTCAGAAAATGCAATGAAAATGGTCCTCGGCAAAATCATCCGCATCAAAACATTCATTAAAACGAAAAACTACATATAATCCTTAAAAAACAATTACCTGAAAGGATCTTTCTTTGCCAGACTCTGCCACTCTCGCTCCCAGAGACAAGTTCAGTGTGACGTTGTTGAGGGGCTCACTGGTTTCTCCCGAGACAAGAGAACTCTGGGCACACGGGTACAAGGAACTTTCTGAAGGTGAGGGTGAGATACCTGCAACCGGAGGTGATCTCATGCGTGACCCAGGTGCGCACTGGGTAAGGAAGGAGAATGGAGGCGAAGGCGGTGTGAGAGGGGAAGACGTCTGTTGGAAGGGTGTGGTGGTGTCCTTCAGCGGCCGCATGACGTGGCTAAAGGTGGGTCTACTGGCCACACAGCGGAAACACTGGCAGGGCAGAAAGTCTTCTTTTCTTTCGTAGTTGTTGTTGTACATGGGAAGTGACTGTTGGGGAATGACATATACATTATTGTTAACTGATTATGTGTTGAGTAGTTGTTGTAATACATGGGAAGTGACTGTTGGGGAATGACATATACATTATTGTTAACTGATTATGTCTTGAGTAGTTGTTGTAATACATGGGAAGTGACTGTTGGGGAATGACATATACATTATTGTTAACTGATTATGTGTTGAGTAGTTGTTGTAATACATGGGAAGTGACTGTTGGGGAATGACATATACATTATTGTTAACTGATTATGTGTTGAGTAGTTGTTGTAATACATGGGAAGTGACTGTTGGGGAATGACATATACATTATTGTTAACTGATTATGTGTTGAGTAGTTGTTGTAATACATGGGAAGTGACTGTTGGGGAATGACATATACATTATTGTTAACTGATTATGTGTTGATTCTTTAACTTCTTTATCAGTTACATCTTTTGTGGGTGTGTGTGTGTGTGTGTGTGTGTGTGTGTGAGTGTGAGCTTGTTAGACAGTCCAATCTAATCTGTCTGTCTGTCTGTCTGTCTGTCTGTCTGTCTGTCTGTCTGTCTGTCTGTCTGTCTGTCTGTCTGTCTGTCTGTCTGTCTGTCTGTCTGTCTGTCTGTCTGTCTGTCTGTCTTTATGTATGTTCGTCGGTCTCTTTGTCTGTCTGTCTATTCATCTGTCTATGTATCTAACTATATATATATATATATATATATATATATATATATATATATATATATATATATATATATATATATATATATCTACATACCTACCTTTCTGTCTGTCTGCAGGCCTGTCTGTCTGCCTGTCCGTCCGTCTGTCTATCTGTCTGTCTATTATGTGTCTGTCAGTCTTTCTTTCTGTCTACCTAGATAGTTATCTATCTCAGTGTATGTCTGTGTGTCTCTGTGTGTGTGTACCTCTTTGTTGTGTGTATGTGTCTGCATGTCAGTGTATATGTCTGTGTGTGACTGTGTACATGTGTCTGCGCGTGTTGTATGTGTGTTTGCCCGCGTGTGTGTTATGTGTGTTTGCATGAGTGTTTGTCTCTGTGTGCGTATGTGTGTGTTTGTCTGCGTATGTGTTTCTGTGTGTTTGTCTGTGTGTGTCCGTATGTGTTTGTCTACATGTTTGCCTGTGTATGTTTGTGTGTGTTTGCGTGTCTGTCTAAGTGGCTGTATGTATGTTTGTCTGCGTGTGTGTCTGTGGGCGTGTCTGTGTGTGCATATGTCTCCACACACGCACACACACACATCCCTCCCCTACACACACACACACACACACACACACACACACACACACACACAAAGGCATTCACAAACCTGCAATAACAACAAGAAAGTCACATATTCACAAAACTGTAACGATAACAAAAGAAACACATTCACAAACCTGCAACAATAGAGAAAAAAGAAATTCACAAACATGCAACATCATAAAAAGGAAGTCATTCACAAACATACAACATCACAAAAAGGAAGTCATTCACAAACATGCAACATCACAAAAAGGAAGTCATTCACAAACATACAACATCACAAAAAGGAAGACATTCACAAACATACAACATCACAAAAAGGAAGACATTTACAAACATACAACATCACAAAAAGAAAGACATTCAAAAACACACAACATCACAAAAAAGAAGACATTCACAAACATACAACATCACAAAACGAAAGACATTTACAAACATACAACAACACAAAAAGGAAGACATACACAAACATGCAACGTCACAAAAAGGAAGACATTTACAAACATACAACATCACAAAAAATGAAGACATTCACAAACATACAACATCACAAAAAGGGAGACATTCACCAACCTGCAACAAAAAAGGGAAGAAGTTGGATTTCATCAACGATACTGAGTGGGCATGCGCCGTGACATCATGATCTAAGGTCAGCCACGAGAGGAAGTCACCGAGCATCTCCCGGAGGTATCTGGAATGTTTCATTGGGGAAGTGACGGGGTCAAAGGGCGACAAGCCTGTAGGAGACAGGTAAAGAGAGGCATTGAGTCAATGAAATAAACTGTCTCTGTTAATGTATCTACAACTTTTTAGGGCAGTGTGTGTATACATGTGTGTGTGTGTGTGTGTGTGTATACGGCTTAGGCAAGCGACCTCGTTTCGTTTTATAACAATACTCTGTCCAAAAATTTCACAGAAAAAATGTTTTTTTTTTTTAATTGGGTAAAACTAATGTTGGTCTCCCCAGATCCCGCCTACATACACACTAGCTCACTTCTGATTAGAAGATCTTGAGCCACGTATCCCTTGGCACAAGGTTACGGGGGTTTCCGCAATGCCGTTGATATCGCGTGTTGTATATTTCTGCACGCTAGGGCTTTTGACACTTAAAAACATGGACAAAATGGGTCTAACACGACCCTATAGAGAGTGCTGCAACCTATGTCACAGGCTTTCTCTTTCTCGGGATAAAAACGTAAATGCAAGATAACCCAGAAATCAAACAATAGAGTGGAAAACCCGTAACCTGCAGGAAAGTAGACCAGCTCAACAAACTTATTAATGAAACGTGACCTTCTTTGTTTGGAGAGACTAACTTAAACCTAACCAAAAATTGTATTGTTATTACAAAACATACTGAGACCAGTGAAAAGATAAACTATCGAAGAAATTGTAATCTCCCTAAACGTGTATGAAAAAAAAGGATTAAAGAAAATGACTATTTTCTGCGTCTACGGGCGTATAGGGCATAGCGGCTTTGACCTATATTTTAAAGATCAAACCAATCTACACATGGTGGGTGCTGATGTCAGTATCCGTTCGATCGCCTTTATTTCCCTTCACTTTACCTTTGACCCAGTTAGGGATGCGTCGATCCGGGAACTACGGTCATGTTGGTGAACAGACCGGCTCCATCAGGATTTGAACCCACGACCTTTCACACTGCAGGCGGGTGTCTAGCCGCTAAACCACTGTGGCTCCCAGAGGGAACAAAAGAATCGGTGATATAAATATTAGCTAATGAAAGTTTTTATGCTCATTTAGTGTTTCGTTCCTTTCGGGCTGAGTTCATTCTTGTGACTTACCCCACTGACTTCATGCATGTAGTTTTGCCCAGAAACGCATACTTTGAACAGCGACAGTTTCTTTGACTGCTAGAGTTTGGACACAATTTTCTGTAGGCTGCGTTCATGGTCATGTAAGTCACTCGCATCCAACACTTTATCTCATGGTCATGTAAGTTACTCGCATCCAACACTTTATCTCATGATCATTTAAGTCACTAGCATCCAACACTTTATCTCATGGTCATGTAAGTCACTCGCATCCAACACTTTATCTCATGGTCGTGTAAGTTACTCGCATCCAACACTTTATCTCATGGTCATGTAAGTCACTCGCATCCAACACTTTATCTCATGGTCATGTAAGTCACTCGCATCCAACACTTTATCTTATGGTG
Organism: Candidula unifasciata; assembly: GCA_905116865.2. Lineage (NCBI taxonomy): Eukaryota > Metazoa > Mollusca > Gastropoda > Stylommatophora > Geomitridae > Candidula > Candidula unifasciata. The sequence continues at coordinate 445,303 of CAJHNH020000125.1, read as the reverse complement.
ATGTAAGTCACTCGCATCCAACACTTTATCTTATGGTCATGTAAGTTACTAGCATCCAACACTTTATCTCATGGTCATGTAAGTCACTCGCATCCAACACTTTATCTTATGGTCATGTAAGTTACTAGCATCCAACACTTTATCTCATGGTCATGTAAGTCACTCGCATCCAACACTTTATCTCATGGTCATGTAAGTCACTCGCATCCAACACTTTATCTCATGGTCATGTAAGTCACTCGCATCCAACACTTTATCTTATGGTCATGTAAGTTACTAGCATCCAACACTTTATCTCATGGTCATGTAAGTCACTCGCATCCAACACTTTATTTCATGGTCATGTAAGTCACTCGCATCCAACACTTTATCTCATGATCATGTAAGTTACTAGCATCCAACACTTTATCTCATGGTCATGTAAGTCACTCGCATCCAACACTTTATCTCATGGTCATGTAAGTCACTCGCATCCAACACTTTATCTCATGGTCATGTAAGTTACTAGCATCCAACACTTTATCTCATGGTCATGTAACTCACTCGCATCCAACACTTTATCTCATGGTCATGTAAGTCCCTCGCATCCAACACTTTATCTCATGATCATGTAACTCACTCGCATCCAACACTTTATCTCATGATCATGTAAGTCACTAGCATCCAACACTTTATCTCATGGTCATGTAAGTTACTCGCATCCAACACTTTATCTCATGGTCATGTAAGTTACTCGCATCCAACACTTTATCTCATGATCATGTAAGTCACTAGCATCCAACACTTTATCTCATGGTCATGTAAGTTACTCGCATCCAACACTTTATCTCATGGTCATGTAAGTCACTCGCATCCAACACTTTATCTCAGGGTCATGTTAGTCACTAGCATCCAACACTTTATCTCATGATCATGTTAGTCACTCGCATCCAACACTTTAACACAAATGCTTAAAAATGGAGAATTTTGAAATGAATTGTTTTTTCTATCAGTACTTCTTTAAGTGGTATCTGCGTTGAATTAAAACAAAAAGTCGCTCGGATCTGTCGGCTAAAAGGCGCAAATATCACAGCCATGCTGTCAACGGCACAACTCAGTTACATCTGTGGATGAATGCAGAAGAAGAACGGGATCTATATCTTATATATTTTTTTCTTCCAGGGTTCGGATCTAGAAATGTGACAACCTGAGTCACTAGATACCTTATACTCGGACGGGATTCCAACAGGAGCAAGTTTTACAAGCCTCGTTCAGACGTACATATCAGTGATATCATAGCTCCCATTGTTACACGATAACCTTCTGTCTGGCGTCAGTGAATAATGTATTTCTTTTTCTTTTGTCAAAATCTGCTTGTACCGCTAGGCGTCGCAGTCTATCAGATGATCGGCAACCGAGCCAGGGCGCGCTCAGTCGCTTCATACGCCGTGATGTTATGAAGTCTTAAGTTGTCCGTGACTCCTTCAATCCATATTCTTCTTGGTCTTCCCCTGCCTCTTGGTGTTTCGATTTTCATGTTGTATGCTCTTGATGCTGGCATCAATAATGTATTTACATTCTTTAAAAATATTTCGCAAAATCTCCCAACCTAACTACATCTGTATTAACATTCTTAAACAAACAAAAAAACAATTAAAAGGGACATCACTCCCATGAGCTAATTTGTCATCTCTTTTACCAACGCCCCTTTAATTACTCAAAGTTAAGTGTGGAATTGTTTGAAATTTAATCACACCATATGTCGGCAATCGCTGTAGAAAATAACCATTTTTAGCTAACTCTACCAGAGAACGTCTGTTTTAAATGTTAACAATTTATTGCGGCGTTTCCACTTTCCATTTTTATGTCATTTTAATTCTCCACTTTGCATTAATTATTGATTCATAACTTTACGTACCATATTTATATTGATTAGTCCGTAGACTAGATTAGATGAGCCTCCCATGTGCAGACTATGCCATAAATAACATACACGCACTTATACACACGCACTCACCCTCAGAGGCGCTCACTGCAGTAATTGTATGCGGGCGTATCTCATCTGAAAACCACATTGTGGCTAAAACAGAGCAACCAATCAAATCATCGCTCTCAAGGGAGACGCCATTGTCTGTGGCGAAAGTCGATGCCATTATTCAAATAAGGACAGGCCGGCGGTTATTGCGGCTAATTGTGAATATTAACTATCGCAAACGCAATCTCGACAAAACGGAATATTCAATCCTGCACAAATCTTGGACAGCTTTAGGACAGAGTTGTGCCCCCCAAAAAAAGGGGACGACGAGTTGGTCGTTAAGGTTTCCATTTGCTGCCGTTTTGGGCTTTTTAAAACTTTACTCATATTCATCGTAATTAGGCAAACTAGCTTCCTTTTCTGCACCCGCTGCTGCTGCCTCTACTAGTACTGGAACTGTTGCTGTTGCTACTACTAGTACTGCTGATGCTATCGCTGCTACTACATCCACTACTACAGCTACTGCTACTAATATTTTTTGCAGTACAGTCTAGCTTCTTTTTCTGCTTCTTTTTCTTGCTTTTGGTTCTTCTTCATAGTCATCATCATCGTCATCATCCTCTTCTTCTCCTTCTTCTTCTTCTGCTTCTTCTTGTTCTTCTTCTTTTTCTTGTTCTTCTTCTTTTTCTTGTTCTTCTTCTTTTTCTTGTTCTTCTTCTTCTTCTTGTTCTTCTTCATTTTCTTGTTCTTCTTCTTTTTCTTGTTCTTCTTCTTTTTCTTGGTGTGTCTTGTTTGTTTCCCCTTTAGTAAGATAAAACCAGGTGATCTTTCTTACTTTACCCATGGTTTTATACGGTTTGAGGTGGTCAGTCTCACGCGGACCTAACTCGATTGTCTATTAAGACATGTATGGTGCTGCTCTATTTTACTTCTCTTTTGGATAACACACGGAGGGAATTCTACTGACTTATCTGAGCCCAAGCATTTGTTGTAGTTTTGCGAGGAAATTATTATAGTTTGCAATTGCTTTTTGACGATTCTTTGCTGACACTGTTGTCGAAGTTAACGCAGTATGGTCGATCCAGTTCGGCTGACATAGAACTCAAGTGTGTCATAAATATGCAGCTATGTTCATAACCCATGTGTCACAATTTCCGACATGCAGTCCATACCTTTCATCATCACCCTCAAGTGCCTGATTGACTGGTGTGGGTGATCGTGCCTCTCCACAACCTAAGATCCCCAACAGTGTGGATTAATTCAAATGCTGACACCCCTCCATGGTGTTATAAAAGGTTGTCAAGAACATTCTCACGTTATCTTCATCTATCACTCTTTCCCAAAATCTTTCTAGTTGCCACAAAAATATATCTCCTACCATATTCTGACAAAAAGGCTGAATATATAAGGTGCAAACTAATGGCAATACCCAAGGATACAAAAGTCCATGTAAAAATAAAAATAAAAAGCAGAGCAATAAATTTGAATTTCAGTTACAAAATCGCAATTTCGAGCAATCAACCAGATAAAAGTTCTGACAACAAACATGGCTTCCAAGATGGTGCCAACTGATTGATCTGATATGGCGCTGATTCTACGGCCTCGTGAATATTAAATAATCCCTGGCCACTAGAGACTTACAGACCCCAGGAACAAATGTTGTTCCCGATGTTTTTGAAAGGCCCATAGAGTGCTGAGGGTCTAGATGAGTCATAGAGATTTGGTGGAGGTTGCCTTTCCATGGCTGTTGGTCGCGCGACAACGGAGATGGGCAATGAGCATCCAGTCCGCCATTGTTCCAATTGTCAAACAGGGGCGACTACTCTCAAAATGTGTTTTCTATTTTAATGTTAAGTGATTGCCAACTGGGATGAAAAATCAGTGTATTAATGTTGTTCCTGTTATAATGTAATTTGCCTGTGTGTAATTATTGTTATTATTATTAGCTGCGGTAGTTGTAGTATTTGAACTGGAAGAAATAACAATAGTGATTATTGTAGATGTAGTAGTAATATCAGGAGCAGCAGCAGTAGTAGTTTCAGGAGCAGCAGCAGTAGCAGTAGCAGCAGTAGTAGTAGTAGTATTAGTAGTAGTAGTAGTAGTAGTAGTAGTAGTAGTAGTAGTAGTAGTAGTAGTAGTAGTAGTAGTAGTAGTAGTAGTAGTAGTAGTAGTAGTAGTAGTTGTAGTAGTAGTAGTAGTAGTAGTATAGTAGTAGTAGTAGTAGTAGTAGTAGTAGTAGTAGTAGTAGTAGTAGTAGTAGTAGTAGTAGTAGTAGTAGTAGTAGTAGTAGTAGTAGTAGTAGTGCTATTAGTAGCGACTTTAGTATAAAAGTAACAGCAGCCAAGAACTATTACTAGCAATGGTAGTGTAACAGTAGTAGTCACTGGCCGAACGGCTAAGAAAGATTCACTTTCATGCGCAACATCCGGGCTCGAGTCCTCTGTAATGTTAGGTATTCTTTCTGTCGGAGACAAAAGTAAAATCCTTATCTGCACAGTCCGTGGCTGCAGCACCAGCCAGGCTGTCCTAGATCCCCACATCCTCAGGTTCAAAGAACCGCTGCAGACACGACACAAGTGGTCATCACTGGCAGTAATGGCAACAACACAACAGTAATAGTATTTGTTGTTGTTGTTGCTTAGTTCTGGTGGGTGATGGTGGTGGTAGTGGGAATGGTAGTAGCTATAGAAACAATAATAGCAGTAGTTTTATAGACTGGTGTAGTTATTTGCAATGTTATTATTGTTGTGGTAATGGTGGTGGGTGTAGTAGTAGTACTAAAAGTAAAAGCTTTGTTAGCAGTAATAGCAGTAGTAGTGATAACATTTGTCTAGTAACCGTTTACGAAAAATTAGTTGTAGCAGCAGTAGTTGTGACAGCGGTAGCTGCAACAGCAGTAGTTGTGGCAGCGGTAGTTGCAACAGCAATAGTTCCGACAGTGGTAGTTGCAACAGCAGTAGTTGTGGCAGCAGTAGTTATGACATCGGTAGTTGCAACAGCAGTAGTTGCGACAGCGTTGTTTAAACAGCATAAGGTTGCCTCTAGCTTTAGTGGCGACAGTCTTAATAGCAACAAACGCAACACATTAGCCCAGTAACTGAAATTGGGGCGGGGGGGGGGGGTGAAGTCAGCCAACTTATAACTTTCTGGGGACATGGCTCAATGGACTTATGTCTTGTTTAGGAGCCTACAGCAATAATGGTATATATGCTAGCAGTACTTATCGAGCATGTGTATGTTTTGTGGTCTCTTAAGGTTGTCTCAGTTCTCACAGAGCCAGATTTTCCAAATCTATCTTGGCACCAAGCCAGCCCTTGCTTCAAATGAGTATCAGAAAATGTCATAGCACGTAAAGGCAGTTAGCGTGAGCTGACTACATCGCCCAGGGAGTGCCGATTACAGTTTTAAAGAATGGGGCAAGCCACTAGTACAGCTCATGGAAACTTGTGTCTTATGTTCAGTTTAGAAGGGTGAGGGACGCCCCGCCATGTGGGCCCTGGACAATTTTTGGTCTGGCTCCGCCAAGGCATCTGCAGTTAACTGTTTGACCAAAAGAAGCTAATTTTTAAACTGGTGATTTCGTACGGTCTGAGAATGATGTTATAAAAATTATAAAGCCATTTTGGCAACAACAACAACAACAAAAGGCCTTGTTACATAGATATGTAGAAATCGCTCCTGGCTTACCTAAGTTCAAGGTCGACGAGCAAGCTTTAGTGTGGCTCTCCAGTGGTGGAGATACTGACATGGCATGCTCTGATTGGTTACGGTGCGACAGGTTCAAGGCCGTATCCAAGTTTGATTTGGACATCTCCACTGGTGCTGAAAAGTACAGACGGTTGAGAATGTGACATTCAAACTTTGTGACAGCTGATAAATAGTGTTACAAGATTAGAGATATTTCTTCAGTTCATGAGGTTTTATTATGTATGCCCCAGCTTCTCCCAAAAGAGCGGCCGCTCGCTCAACAAGTCACCCGCAATACGAAAGCTCCCTGACACCAATGATGATCCCCAATCACGAGCACTCGGTCGTCCGAAACTGAAGCTGCACCATTGGAGCATCATAGTAAACGGTCGAGGAAAAACACACACACACATATTGTGGGAACCCCGACTGTTTCACAGAAAGAGTTGCGCGCCCACGTGTTGCCGTTTGTCCAATCAGGACTGCTTTCGCTGCCTGAAGATTTGCCATTCTGAGATATAAACACAAACACATCTCGATTGGCATGGCAGAACAAAAGGGCGAATTATTGGTACCCTGTTCAGATTCTTACTTTTTCCTAAAGTCCATGGGGTGGGGCATTGGTAGTCATTTCTATCCACGGTTTTGCCCGGCTTTCTAGCGTAGCTGGCTAAACCGGATTGCGCGGAGACCGGGTGAAGAACTCCTTGTGGTCGGGGTTCAATCCCGGGGGTAGGCAGGAAAGCCACATTTTCTCCAAGATTTACGTTATTTACAATGGAATCAAGGCCGAAAGGTTGCGATATCCATAATACCGAGCCTAAGGGTTAACAACTCATGGCTTCTGGATACTAAAACAAACAAACAATCCACGGTCTTCTATCTTGTATACTTTCAGTCAGCTCTGACACAGATGATCCGCCATGCCATGATGTCAGATTGTCTAGCATCTTTTCTCTCGGTCTTCCTCTGCCTCTCCTTCCTTCCAACTTTCCTACTGTCGCGATGTACTCGTGACTATAATTAGAGCACTGTAACGGTTACATCAGTCCGGTGTAACCATCTCCTGCGTTCGTAAAGACGATGCTCTTCATAGGAAAGAGCAAGCAACTACGCAACAAACTAGGCAGCAAATAGTAACAAACTATGCAGCAAATAGTAACAAACTAGGCAGCAAATAGTAACAAACTAGGCAGCAAATAGTAACAAACTAGGCAGCAAATTCAGTAAAATAACTCTTGAAAGGGAGCGCCGGAAGACAGTGATGGCCAATACCTGCCCCAAACCAGACACCTGAAAAACTAACGACAACTGAAGATGACTGTAGTGAGTGTCTGAGGTAACGACCATTGGCTCTAATAACAAGCTTAGATTGATGATCATGCCTAATACTGACAGCCCTAAGATGGTATCTGTCGTGTCCCTTTGAGATTACGAATGACATCTCACGGGACAGCCGCGACAGGGAATGCCTCTTGTTGCTGGTATCTGTTCATGGCTACTTTTTGCACGTGACCCAAAGTTTGTATCAGTACCACACTGGTTCTTCTTCTTCTTTTTTGTTTGTCTGAGGAACGTTTTTTGCATTGTGCCTGTTTACAGTACAGCTAAGATTTGCGCCTTTTGGTCGACACATCTGACTTCATTACACTTCCAGGAGCAGACTGGTTCAACAGTAGCGGCAAATGATACTAATAGCATCATCATCATTACTACAACAAATGCTACTAGTAATAAAATCATTACCACCACCACCACTACCACTGAAACTACTACTATTGGTGCTGCTGCCGCTACTACTACTGCTACACTACTATAATTACTACAGATGCTCCTGCTACTACTACTTCTTCTTCTACAACTAATTATTATTAGTAGTAGTAGTAGTAGTAGTAGTAGTAGTAGTAGTAGTAGTAGTAGTAGTAGTAGTAGTAGTAGTAGTAGTAGTAGTAGCAGCAGTAGTAGTAGTAGCAGTAGTAGCAGTAGTAGTAGTAGTAGTAGTAGTAGTAGTAGTAGTAGTAGTAGTAGTAGCAGTAGTTGTAGCAGTAGTAGTAGTAGTAGTAGTAGTAGTAGTAGTAGTAGTAGTAGTAGTAGTAGTAGTAGTAGTAGTAGTAGTAGTAGTAGTAGTAGTAGTAGTAGTAGTAGTAAAAGTAGTAGTAGTAGTAAAAGTAGTAGTAGTAGTAGTAGTAGTAGTAGTAGTAGTAGTAGTAGTAGTAGTAGTAGTAGTAATAGTAGTAGTAGTAGCCGCAGCAGAGCAGCAATAATAGTAGTGAAAATAATAATAGTAGCAGTAGCAATATTAGTGAATAGTAGTATAAAACAAAAGAAGCCACACCTAAGTGTTACAAACACCGCACGTAGAATCAACACAAAACCATTAACACCAACAAAAGATAAAGCAAATTATTCAACACAAGTTCGCCTCTCCCTGTTTGTCGTGAACTGATTTCTGAAGTGTCCCATAAAAAAAGAATCAGAAATGTTACAGGAAACACGAATCGCGTCACGTCTGGCTGAACTGTTCGATTGACAAAAGTTCTTTGCTTTCTTTTCAATTATTACTAGCCGTGATAATAGTGCCAGCATCTACGATCTTCGTGCAAGTAGCCAAGCGTAAAGACTACAAGGAAAGTGTATAAATAGATGATGATACTGTAAAATTTTCATGGATGAAACACCGTTCCGTTGGCATTAGATCCGGATTTCAGGGCTTGATTTTCTCCCCGTGCTTCTTGATTATAACAAGCAAACTGAGAACATTGAAAGTTTCCTTGCAAGTACATGGGAAGCCGCGGTGGATAGACGCTCTATCGGCCTGGGGAGCATGTGTTTAAGTGGACTTTTAATAAATTGTTATACATGGCGTGGGTCCCCAGATCGGCCCAGCCTTAAATGAGGACTTTGTGGTGGTGGTGGTCGTAGTGGCGGGGGTAGTAGTAATAGTAGTAGTAGTAGTAGTAGTAGTAGTAGTAGTAGTAGTAGTAGTAGTAGTAGTAGTAGTAGTAGTAGTAGTAGTAGTAGTAGTAGTAGCAGCAGCAACAGCAGCGGCAGTAGTGGTACTAGTAGTAATAGTAGAAGTAGTAGTAGTAGTAGTAGTAGTAGAAGTAGTAGTAGTAGTAGTAGTAGTAGTAGTAGTAGTAGTAGTAGTAGTAGTAGTAGTAGTAGTAGTAGTAGTAGTAGTAGTAGTAGCTGTTGTTGTTGTTGTTGTTGCTGCTGTTGGTGTTTTATTGTTGTTGTAGAAGTAATAGTAGTTGTTGGTTCTCTTTTTGTAAAAGTAGTAGTAGTTGTTGTTGTTGTAGAAGTAGAAGTAGTAGTAGTTGTTGTTGTTGTTGCAGAAGTAGCAGCAGTAATAATGTAAGTAGCAGTAGCAGTAGTATTAGAACAGGGAATATTCCAGGAAACAGCTGCAGCCGCCTGATGTTCTTCACATCACCTATGGGGTCTCTGTCTGACGAGATCTAGACAAGACTCATACGTTGGATGTGGACGAACAAAATCAGCTTGGCGGTCAAGGTCAATGTAAACAAATCACTGTTATTGTCTATTTCCTTACATGGGTGTTAGAGTTGGACTCTCACTGTGGGAATGGAAAGGAGATGTTTTTAGTCAAGGTTATTGTATACAAATCACTGGTATTGTCTATTTCCTTACATGGGTGTTAGAGTTGGACTCTCACTGTGGGAATGGAAAGGAGATGTTTTTAGTCAAGGTTATTGTATACAAATCACTGGTATTATCTATTTCCTTACATGGGTGTTAAGAGTTGGACACTCACTGTGGGAATGGAAAGGAGATGTTTTTAGTCAAGGTTATTGTATACAAATCACTGGTATTGTCTATTTCCTTACATGGGTGTTAGAGTTGGACTCTCACTGTGGGAATGGAAAGGAGGATTCAGGAATTTCGAATGTAAACACTATAGACGAATTTTACGAATTAGTTATTTAGAACATAAAACTAACACAGATGACAGAGATAAAATAAATGTTCCGTACATCAGAAACCTCCCTAGGCAGTGGTCAAACGTTGCAAGCTGTCCTGGTTCTGGTCCGTGGGGCGACATAATTCGATTACAAACACTGTAGTGCAAGGAACATTGGAGGTAGTCGAAGAAGAGGAGGACAAAGAAGAACCAACAAAGACAACATCAAGAAATGGACAGGACTAAGTTATCATACACTTGTTCAACAAATGTAAGATAGAGAAAGAATGCTGGTTTTGTGTGTTAGCGCTTTCATCGATACATCTGCATGACCCTAATGGGTCAAGGGTTATGTTATGTTATGTGTGTTGTGATGTGTCTAGACCCATACCATATGTGCCGGTGAGGTAAGAACGGTCCATTAATTACTTACCTCTTTTTTTTTAGGCACAGGACTAAAGGTTGCATTTACGTATTATCTGCTGTATTACTGTGGCCAGGCGCTTGCTGTATGATAATGTCAAACACTAGAAACTTACAAGGCCAAATGTAATTTTAGCTCTGCTAAAATTACGCAGAACTACTATGTTTTCATATTTGCTGCATAATAAGTATTTTCGTACACTTATGAATTCCACAGCTTTACTGGCAAATGTCCGATGAAAAATGTATGTTTTAAAGTTTAAAAACAAATATTGTAATCTTTGCACATTGTGAAATCGATATCAAATGTATGCAAATTTAGAGTTTCAACACGAATATAATTTAGTCTCCGTAGTAAATGGCTGACTCTCTAGCGAACAGAGCTGGTGCGTGAAAGTGGCGGGTTATGTTATGTGAGTGTGATTGTGTTAAGTATCTATGTTTTTATCACCACCTTCTCTAGAAAACGCCCTCCCCGTGTTCTGTGACGTCATAGACCGTGAGGCTGAACATCCTATCATCAACAGGTGTGTTTACAGCCATGTTCAATTGCTGTGTTCTGGACATTGCCTTTATAAACTGTATTCAACCGTTTTGTGGAGTGTGATTTAAAGATGCATAGGGAATGTTGTATTCCATTATGTGAAAATGTGAGTATATTAAAATTTCCAAGTGATTCTGATATGGGGGAGAAATGGCAAAAGTGCATACCATGAAAAGAATTAATTTAATAAGTTGCGTATCCTTTGCAGGACGCTGCAGAACCAACCCCATCACTTTCTGGCTGTTGTGGTTTTCCTAGGCAAATTTACGTCCAGTAGTTTGCCATTGTTTCTAGACAGTCGGCTCTCGGTACCACTGTCAAAACCAGCGCCAGACAAACCGTCTGCAGCAGGATCGAAGCCGGCACCCCGGCATAACAAGACGCCAACAGGTAAAGAAGTCCCACTAAATACACAGCGTGGTGTGTCGTCATCATTTTCGTCCCTGTGATAGGACTGTATGTAATAAATATTAGATAAATCTGATGATGAACATAAGGCACCCAGAACGTCTCCTATTGTAAACCCAAATGTGTGTCCGTGTGTGTCTCCTGAACTACCAGCCTGCTTATCCATTGATGTACCACAAACTCGCACAATTCCTGAAAAACAGGCATCAGAAATTGTAAGCAGACTCAGCAGATATGAAAACAAAATCATCGGGGGGCTGTCTTTGGATAAGATACATAATTTGTCAAACTCTGCAGTGTCAGACTGCAGCAAAGATAAAAGACATGTTAGATCAGAACTGGAACATGTATACTGTCACACCGGGCACACCATGTTGTCTTGTGAACAATCAATGTAGAAACAGACATTGCACCATCAATATCTGTAAGTGTATAGGTTTTACCAGACATGTATGTAGAAGTTTATCTTGAAAATAAAAAAACGTTTTGCTTGTAAAGATGATAACTAAAAGTAAATTGGAAAGATGGCCACAACAAGAAAATCTACAGATTCATTACAACGAGACTGACTCTCCAATATCTCCCTCCTAACAGTGTCAATCATTTATTAAAAGAAGCCTCCATGAAAACTCAAAAAATTGTGTAAAATCATTGGCGATGCGAATTCGAACTCAGAATCTCCTGACCTCATTCCGGAATCTAGCTACTGGACCTCAATGGCGCCCATTATATGTGGAGCAGTAGTTTTTAACATATTGCAGGAGCCTCGCCCTTGAATATATTACAAGAACTGAGTCTTATAAAATGTGATTAAGAGAATGAGGACCAGTGGACCAGTCGGCACTTGGTGGGTGATGTAAGTATCATCACGCCGGCCGCCTTTACTTCTCATGATTGCACCTGGTATCCATTCAAGCTCGGGTGGACCTGGGAGCCAAGGTCATTTATGAAAAAAGTGTGGCTCCTGTAGGACCCGAACCCACGACCTTCCGATCCTCATGCGAGTGTCTAGCAGCTAGACCACGGCGAATAATCAATAAAAACAAACGACTTGACTGAGATGGATAATTCAACCCCCGAGATGGATAATTCTCTAGCAGCTACATCATATATATATATATATATATATATATATATATATATATATATATATATATATATATTCTTAAATGCCCAGTTCTATCCAATTTTAAAAAAAAAACTATTTCGCATGGGTACATGTTGTTTTTTTAAAACGAAACGCTGGCAGAAATTGATAAAGGTTCCTCTTTATCTTTTGGCCTTTACTCCCCCCCCCCCCCCTCCTCCTCCCTCCTCCCTCCCCCACATGGAGTAGGGGCCCTTAACCAGTTCGCCAAATTGTTTTATCTTTGTTGTTCGTATGCAGCTCGCGCCTCGTCTTCTCCATCTTTTCAACTTCACTATAGTATCTTTCTCCCCGTGTTTCTTGTTTTACCTTATTTCTATGCCATTGTGTGTTCCACTTTAAAGCCTTTCTAGTTACTGTTCTCTGGTTTTCTCATCCTGTGCCCTATCCAACACCGGCGTCTTTTCCTCACCTTTTGATTCAACGTAATCTGTTTAGTTCTCTCTGAAAGCTCAACATTGGTGATTCTATCATACCAGTTAATTCCCTCTATTCTGTACTGGTACCAGACAATGAATACTTTTAGTTTATTCTAGTAAAGTAAATGTTTTAGTTGTTATCCACGTTTCCGCTCCATACAACAGTACTGATTTGACACTGAAATTAACTATGTCAAGTTTAGCAGTAGTTTTAATTTCCTTTGACTTTCACAAATTTTCTAGTGCTATGAAAGCCCCTCTTGCCTTGTGCATTCATACTTGAATATCTCTGTCAGTTCCCCCATCTTTATCTATGTTCCTGACCAAATAAGTGTGCGACTCTACGTCTTTGAGTGGGATATCACTAAGAGAAACTAATACAGATAAAATGATGTATTAAAAAACATGTGAAGAAATAAGAACGATGTCTGCAATCGTGAACAGTAATGAGATAAAGTATGTGGCGATTTACTGAGTGCGTCTTGAAGTTAAGAGGACGGAGAATCCCAACCAGCATAAAAATAAGGAACATGTGGATTAAGGATAGCAGGACGTCCAAGCTTTAGGGAAAGAGGCCCAGGGGTAACGGACAGGGTTCCATTAAGGGCATCGAAAAGATGGCCCAGGGTAGAGCAGAATCCAAGAATGAACTAACGGATGAACTATTCAGGAAGGGTTCAGAATTGGGCGCAAGGGCCTGCCAAACAATTTACGATCCAATGGGGCTTATTCGCCGCACACAAGGAGATGATGACGTGTTTTGTGCCCCCATTTGCAATGAAGACTTTCACTCGCACCATTTTTGTGCCTCACGTTCCATAGGTTAACATTAATCCAAGTCTAGAGAACTGACTTTGTTGAATCCGCTTCCCCCTCCACACATCTCTCTCTCTCTCTCTCTCTCTCTCTCTCTCTCTCTGTCTCTCTGGCTCTCTCTGTCTCTCTCTCTGTCTCTCTCTCTCTCTCTCTCTGCAAATTTTTTCACTGTCTGTCTAGAGCATTGTACAAAGGGCGAACTCCGCAGCTCCAGCCACGATCTCAAATCATTTCCGTAAAATCGTAGTTGTGAACCCAATTAAGCCGTCCATGACACGAACCACAGACCTTCACAGCTGTAGGCACCGAGCTTCATCACTTATCGACATAACACTAACACGATTGCGTGACATGGAAGTAAAGTATGGTTAAACTCGGTTCTCGAGACCGAGAAGGAGACAATGTAACCAGCTCTTCATGGGAACAGTCGGTACCTTGGATTGGCTGCTGCCACATCTGAGGACTGAGCAGGCATGGAAATGCCCAGGGGGCAGTAAGTCTCGACTGCGATAACATAACATGATATAATTTATTTACAGAGACCCACCCAGTGAAGTTAGTTGCACGTTCCCTACAGCGCGTTGCAGAACCAACCCCAGCATTGTTTGGCTGTTGTGGTTTTCTTAGGAAAATTTACTTTGAGTAGTTTGCCATTGCTTACTAACAGTCGCCTCTTGATGCCACTGTTGAAACCAACGCTAAGCGGTCTGCAATCCGCCGAGAGAGACGTTTATTTCCCTAGCAACAACATAACACCAATACATTCTTGCGGGTTCAGTACCTTCGGTAACCCGAACTCACCCCATGACAAACTGCCGCCACCTGTCGCTAGGATTTATGCAGGTTATTTTCAACTTGATATATTAGAATGAAAGTGATTCGCCATTGACGCTGGTGTGAGAATGGTAGAGCCCGTAGCAGAAATCTCATTATGGCGGATTGCATTAATTCACAACCTCAGTTATTAGCCTTTGGCGCCTGGGCCAGCCAGTTGATGTCCGCGACAACTGGTAACAATAAGTGACAGCGAGATACTGTTTTAATCATGAATAAATTAGCCGCACCCGTGCAGAATATATATTTATATACAGCGTTATGAAACTGATTGAACTCTGGTTAAATATCTGTTTATGGAAGCGACGATTCACAATCGCTGTATAGTGCTTTTGTGGCTAGGTGATAAAGACAGCAATGAAGTCATATGTAGGCAACTTCTGTTGCAGAGATATGACACCTAAAAAAAAGAAGAAAAAAAAAAAGAAAAAGATCGTTCTATGGATGTACGTTTCTGTTATTCTTGTGGTTTGTCTCCATGATAGTCTCTTGTCAGGCCAACAGATCGTTCTATGAGTGTACGTTTCTGTTATTCTTGTGGTTTGTCTCCATGACAGTCTCTTGTCAGGCCAACAGATCGTTTTATGAGTGTACGTTTCTGTTATTCTTGTGGTTTGTCTCCATGACAGTCTCTTGTCAGGCCAACAGATCGTTCTATTAGTGTACGTTTCTGTGATTCCTGTGGTTTGACTCCATGATAGTCTCTTGTCAGGCCAACAGATCGTTCTATTAGTGTACGTTTCTGTGATTCCTGTGGTTTGTCTCCTTGACAGTCTCTTGTCAGGCCAACAGATCGTTCTATGCGTGTACGTTTCTGTGATTCTTGTGGTTTGTCTCCATGACAGTCTCTTGTCAGGCCAACAGACCGTTCTATGAGTGTACGTTTCTGTAATTCTTGTGGTTTGTCTCCATGACAGTCTCTTGTCAGGCCAACAGATCGTTCTATGCGTGTACGTTTCTGTGATTCCTGTGGTTTGTCCCCATGACAGTCTCTTGTCAGGCCAACAGATCGTTCTATGCGTGTACGTTTCTGTGATTCCTGTGGTTTGTCCCCATGACAGTCTCTTGTCAGGCCAACAGATCGTTCTATGAGTGTACGTTTCTGTTATTCTTGTGGTTTGTCTCCATGACAGTCTCTTGTCAGGCCAACAGATCGTTTTATGAGTGTACGTTTCTGTGATTCTTGTGGTTTGTCTCCATGACAGTCTCTTGTCAGGTCAACAGATCGTTCTATGAGTGTACGTTTCTGTTATTCTTGTGGTTTGTCTCCATGACAGTCTCTTGTCAGGCCAACAGATCGTTTTATGAGTGTACGTTTCTGTTATTCTTGTGGTTTGTCTCCATGACAGTCTCTTGTCAGGCCAACAGATCGTTCTATTAGTGTACGTTTCTGTGATTCCTGTGGTTTGACTCCATGATAGTCTCTTGTCAGGCCAACAGATCGTTCTATTAGTGTACGTTTCTGTGATTCCTGTGGTTTGTCTCCATGACAGTCTCTTGTCAGGCCAACAGATCGTTCTATGCGTGTACGTTTCTGTTATTCTTGTGGTTTGTCTTCATGACAGTCTCTTGTCAGGCCAACAGATCGTTCTATGGATGTACGTTTCTGTTATTCTTGTGGTTTGTCTCCATGACAGTCTCTTGTCAGGCCAACAGATCGTTCTATGAGTGTACGTTTCTGTGATTCTTGTGGTTTGTCTCCATGACAGTCTCTTGTCAGGCCAACAGATCGTTCTATGAGTGTACGTTTCTGTTATTCTTGTGATTTGTGTCCATGACAGTCTCTTGTCAGGCCAACAGATCGTTCTATGAGTGTACGTTTCTGTTATTCTTGTGATTTGTGTCCATGACAGTCTCTTGTCAGGCCAACAGATCGTTCTATGAGTGTACGTTTCTGTTATTTTTGTGGTTTGTCTCCTTGACAGTCTCTTGTCAGGCCAACAGCTGCTTTATGGAGACAGACCCAGCTAAATGAAATTACACTTCTTCTTCAGCCCTTATCTCTCAGTGGAGCTTATGCCTTTAAAAAACTCACACCAAGTCGTCACATCCTTTATGCCTTTAACAAACTCACACCGAGTCGTCACATCCTTTTTTTTTCTGTCTTTATGTCTATGTCCCTGTGGGATCCCGTGTAAAAATAATCTTGTTATTTTGTTCTGATGTTTTTTCAACGCGTGTTCTATCCAATACTTGTCTCCCCACCTCTTGATTCACTGAAAATGGTTCGGTTCTGTCCCAAAGCTCCACATTAATGACACTATCATACAATCTAATTTCCTCTATTCTACGCAGGCACCAGTTAATGAATCTGTGTAGTTTTACTGATTGTATTAGTTTTTCTATGTGTTTCCTCTCCATACAGCAGTACTGATTTTACATTAGAGCTGAAATGTTTAAGTTTAGAGCAAGTTTTCATTTGAAAACTTTTTTTTTTTAATTCGTTTTGTAATATCTTTATCAACATTATTGCACAAATAGGTATATGACTTCACATTTTTTATAGTTAGAATACCCCCCTCCCCCCTCCCCTCTTAATGGGATTACTGTTTGCCTGATTTAGTGTCATTATCTTTGTCTTCCCTTGGCGGATTAGTATACCTAATAATAGTTACAATATCGATTTGACAGGGGATCTTCAAAGCATCTTTACTGAACATATTCGCGATCCGAAATATAGAGTTTGAAACATAACCCAACCCACCATTTATAAGAATGACGACTGCATTACTTAAGGAGACGCTGAATGCATATAGGAAGTTGCGAGATACAGCCACGTTTCGCAATGTTCAGTTCACATATAAAGAGTGAGAGAAGACAGTCAACTAGCGGTTCTTAACTTGCCAGTCGCGACTCTTTTTTGGGGTCGAACGACCCTTTCGCATGGGTCGTCTAAGACCATCAGAAAACACAAATTCGATGAAATTATGAATAAAACTAATTGTTTGGGGGTCGCCATAACATGAGGGAGCTGAATTAACTCTTTAAGGCCTGAGCAACGGTGTGAGCGTTGATTGAAAGTTCGGTTTTGCCAAAAACAACGCTGTATCGACGATCGTGTGTCCTGTACATATTGCTTCGCACACAGCTCCGTACTTGTTTCTAATGTTGGGAACTATGATTAAAGTATTCAGGGAAAGCCACTCTAAACATTTTCTATTCAGCAACATCCAAATCCAAAGCCACACATGCATAGAAGGATCAGGTTCATAGCTACATTTTATTTCCAACAGTGTTTTTCTAAGTTCGTTTTCGTGTGACATAAATACTAATGTTCCAACCACAAGCACAGGTGGCCGAATGCATCTTTCTGTGGCCGAAGCTCTGAAATTGTTTCAATCAGATGTTTTTAATTCTGATAATGATAATGAAAATTTAATTTTTTTCGGAAAGTGATTCGGGCGGTGAATTTTGAGCGATCAACTGTTAGAAATCTAGCGATTCTAATGAGTTTACACAATGTCTCATTGCTACCGTATTTATGGTGTAAGAGAAGAAAAGTGCTTCAAACAAAGAGACAGTACTATACTATAACTAAGCTACATTGAAATCATTGCAGCTGCAGTCTGTATATAACTGTACAAAGTAAACAGTAAATAGTGTGTGTGTAATGGCTTATTTTTCTGCCATTTTTTCTCTGAAATTTAGCTCAGCACTCTGTGAGAACTAAGAGCTCCTGAGTGCTAAACTAACTAAGCAACGTATCATAACTTTAGAATTTGTTAGGAAATTGAAGAAACTTTGAAGTTTTGTTCTCAATTTGGATATTCACTACTCCTGTGGCTGCAAAACCATGGTAAGTGAAAAATTTGTTTGAAAAATGTTGTTGTTGTGAAATTAACACCTGTTGAATTCTTCTTTCCTTCTAACTATAAAAACAATTTAAACAAACACTTATCATCAGATTCAAAATGTACACTCGTTTCTCTTTTAAAAAATATTTACTTTTATAGGGATTAGAGGTATACTACATTCTTTATTGCCTTGCTTGCTCATCACCACCATTTTTGTAAAGGGAAATTAATGTATGCGGTCTGTCAAAATTCATAGGCTTGAAAGAGCGTGGCATTAGGAAGGCTGAGAACCACTGCTCTAGGTACTAAATGTTGCCCTGGGAAAAGATACGATTTGCGTTAAGACTTCAATATGACAACATTGACAAACAGAAGTAGTATTTAATAGTACAGTTCTAGTTGTAGTAATTTCTTCTTCGCCTTCACCAGCTGTAAACTCCGGCTGAAAGTTCTGGTTGTTCGTCCATTTCTGGTCTGCAGCCCTGTTCCAGAACCTGATTGTTGCGTGTGCATCCGTTTTACAGATCTGACTCATTGGCATGCAGACTGCTGGTTCCTTGCCTCTCAGGTAGATGCACTCCGACTTAGAAGGAAGCCCCCAATTAGTCGACTCTTACGACATGCTTTTGTGTAGGCAGTGGGTCTATTCTTGTTTTCCCTATATTAGGGCCCCGGAACCCACACGGGTAAGTTGTAGTAATGCTAGTGGTGAAGTAGTGGCGCTAGTAGTATTAGTAGTGCTGTTGGTGGTTCTTTTTTCTTCTTCTGCGTTCGACATCAGTGATGATAAACATTGAGTCCCGTCTGGGTCACACATAGGATTGTGCGCTTCTCTTTCAATGTGGCTCCCTTGGGCCAGATCCACAGTCTTTGCTGGGAGAGGTAAGGGCAATACTGTAGTATGTGCCCAGGGGTCTGTCTTTCTGCTCCACAATCACAGGCAGCAGATTCTTTTATGCCTATCCTGTGCAGGTGTGCTCGAAGACCACAGTGTCTAGTCCGAAGTCTACAAATTGATGTTTGCTCTTTCCTGTTGAGTTTGTTTATGCTGTCGCTCTCTGGTCTGTAATCTCCATTCTGCCTTCTCCACTCCTGCTTGAAAGACTGCTTTAACGCTGTTTTGGTTTCCTTGTAGCTGTGTGGTGGATGAGGTTGTGGAAGATTACTCCCAGCTTTTGTTGGTGGTGGTTTGTAGTGGTGGCGGTAGTAGTAGTAGTAAAAGTAATACTGCTGCTGGTGGTGGTGGCTGTAGTCGGATCATCTGCAGCAGTGAAGAATTAGTAGTGATAGTGTCAGTAATAGTAGCTCCCCTCGCACAACCCCCACCCCTGAGATAGATTCGATCGCAAGACCTCGGGGTCTACAGTCAAACCTCTAGCTACCGAAGCCCATTCTCTTCTCTAAGTCTATCTTTACTGACTATATTTGGGGGAAGGGAAAAGGGGAAGGGGGGGGGGGGGTAACTGAGCCTGAGAATCTAAGGCATGCATTTTGCTGTCGCCAAGAACTGTGCAGGTTATGATTTTTAAACAAAAATATATTTGCCTCCCACACACACACACACACACACACACACACACACACACACACACAAGTAAAAAACAATCACTTAACGAGGGATTCAACTCCACGTCTCACGGATGAGAGTTCAACCTCCTAGCCGCTCGGCCACTCACTTCTTCCTGCCTCCCTACCTAAACAATGTATGTAAAATTCACGCGACTGCTCGTGTTTTGATTTATAAACAGATGTATATCATATCACCATCCATTGTATCATTCATTACCTAGCGTATCACTTTTCATCCTATCAGCGATATCACTATCACCCAACTCCCACCACAGTTATGAAACAGTAATCTGATTGCTGATATACTATGTCATTACCAGACTAACTCCATGAAACCAACATGCAGCTTCACTTGCACCAGGTAGGGGAGTGGGTTGATGCACGTCAACACTGGGCCATGTATTTGGTTACTTGCCTGAAAACGATTTTATGCAAATGGGATGGGGATGTTCGGTTGTTGTAATTATCTCCAGTGTAACAAGTGTTTACATATTAAAATGTGAAGAATATAAATTAATACTGATAACTAAATCAGGAAGAAATTGTCGCTGAAGCATTCTGCGCCACCCGGTGAGGAAAATCTCTTATGAATACATAAAATTAAGGCAAATATGAAAAACTCAACACGTTGCAGTCTGCCACGCGACCACACAGCGGTTCTAGTCTCACATTTAGAAATGTTCGGTTACTGTTACCAAACGCTAAAAATAACACAAAATTTGATCAGAAAGCTGAAAGTAGGGAATGCAAAAGACGCACACAAACACAACCGAACGTTTCGACCAAATTCTTTTCCACGGAATACTCATAAGTACAGTACAAACTTGACTAGAAAACTCAACGGACAAGACAGCAGAGTTGAGTTTTCTAGTAACATTTTGTGTAATATTTAAAAATTTTTTTTTTTTTTTTTGCAATCGATGTTGAATACAACACACAAAATTGAGTAGAGAGCTCAACAGAAGGAAAATAATTCTCCTCCTCCTCCTCCTCCTCCTTCTCCTTCTCCTCCTCCTTTTTCTTCTTCTTCTTTTTCTTCTTCTTCTTCTTCTTCTTCTTCTTCTTCTTCTTCTTCTTCTTCTTCTTCTTCTTCTTCTTCTTTTTCTTCTTCTTCTTCTTCTTCTTCTTCTTCTTCTTCTTCTTCTTCCTTCTTCTTCTTTCTTCTTCTTCTTCTTCTTCTTCTTCTTCTTCTTCTTCTTCTTCTTCTTCTTCTTCTTCTTCTTCTTCTTCTTCTTCTTCTTCTTCTTCTTCTTCTTCTTCTTCTTCTTCTTCTTCTTCTTCTTCTTCTTCTTCTTCTTCTTCTTCTTCTTCTTCTTCTTCTTCTTCTTCTTTTTCTTCTTCTTCTTCTTCTTTCTTCTTCTTCTTCTTCTTCTTCTTCTTCTTCTTCTTCTTCTTCTTCTTCTTCTTCTTCTTTCTTCTTCTTCTTCTTCTTCTTCTTCTTCTTCTTCTTCTTCTTCTTCTTCTTCTTCTTTTTCTTCTTCTTCTTCTTCTTCTTCTTCTTCTTCTTCTTCTTCTTCTTCTTCTTCTTCTTCTTCTTCTTCTTCTTCTTCTTCTTCTTCTTCTTCTTCTTCTTCTTCTTCTTCTTCTTCTTCTTCTTCTTCTGCTTTTTTTTCTTCTTTTTCTTCTTCTTCTTCTTCTTCTTCTTCTTCTTCTTTCTTCTTCTTCTTCTTCTTCTTCTTCTTCTTCTTCTTCTTCTTCTTTCTTCTTCTTCTTCTTCTTCTTCTTCTTCTTCTTCTTCTTCTTCTTTTCTCCTTCTTCTTCTTCTTCTTCTTCTTCTTCTTCTTCTTCTTCTTCTTCTTCTTCTTCTTTTCCTTCTTCTTCTTCTTCTTCTTCTTCTTCTTCTTCTTCTTCTTCTTCTTCTTCTTCTTCTTCTTCTTCTTCTTCTTCTTCTTCTTCTTCTTCTTCTTCTTCTTCTTCTTCTTCTTCTTCTTCTTCTTCTTCTTCTTCTTCTGCTTTTTTTTCTTCTTCTTCTTTTTCTTCTTCTTCTTCTTCTTCTTCTTCTTCTTCTTCTTCTTCTTCTTCTTCTTCTTCTTCTTCTTCTTCTTCTTCTTCTTCTTCTTCTTCTTCTTCTTCTTCTTCTTCTTCTGCTAATATAATGTACACTGGTGTATTAACAGAACATGTATCTAGATGGAATACAATTGTTGTGTGAGAGATGAATGCTTGAAAGGATCTCCTTCTGCTTCTCGGTTTCCCTTTATCCTCCTTTTCTTTTTTTTTTCGATTCACCTAGCAATGCCGGGGAGACGCTCTTTCTCTAAAGACTTATTTGAATGTGTTCTTGATGCTCCGTTTGCTTCTTTGTGTTGTCCTCACCTTGCTTCGGGCTCATTACATAACTTCATTGTAGCTCTCGGTGGCAGGTGGTACCAGGGCTTTCTTGTTAGATGGCCAAACCATCTATTATTTTCATTTGAATTAAATTGTGATTGCTTTCAGTAGTAGTCTTCTTGTAATTTCTTCATTAGTAATGTTATCAACCAAACACTCATTCAGCCTGTCTATCATTATGTCTGCCATACTGTATGTCTGTCTACCAGTCTGCCACCTGAGTCCAACTTCCTTTGTCTCATTTATCTCTTTCGCTCAGTCTTTATACATTAGAGACCGCATTCCCCACCTCTCCCTAAGGCCTCTAGCACCCCCCCCCCCCCCTTTTTTTCGTCCAATGTATTAAATTTAGTCGTTTGGTGCAAACACTTACTTGAGTGGCCCAGCAGCGTGGATTGGGTGGTACCGTTGGACGTCTGGTCACCTGGGCCTTCATCCTCGGACTGGTTTTCCCATGGCCTGTAGCGCTCGTTTGTGTTTTTCTTGACCATAAACGACCGTGGCATCATTGGACCCGGCTGTTGGTTTGTGGACGTCGATTCTGACCTAGAGATATAGTGCATCATATTGTAAGTCGGGTTTGGTCAGTGTTATTGTTCAATATTGTTATTACTATTCTTGTTTCTTTTATTATTACTACTATTATTGTTCTCGTTCATCGTCGTCTTTATCATCATCATCATCATCATGTTCCCTATCATCTTCTTCCTCATCATCACCATCGTGTTCCTTATCATATTCCTCCGCATCATCATCATCATCATGTTCATTATCACCGGCATCATCATCATCATGTTCCTTATCATCATCTTCTTCTTCTTCTTCTTCTTCTTCTTCTTCTTCTTTGTTTGTTCTTCTTCTTCACTTGTTAAATTTGTTGTTGTTGTTGTTGTTCTTCTTCTTCTTCTTCTTCTTCTTCTTCTCTTTCTTCTTCTTCTTCTTCTTTCTTCTTCTTCTTCTTCTTCTTCTTCTTCTTCTTCTTCTTCTTCTTCTTCTTCTTCTTCTTCTTCTTCTTCTTCTTCTTCTTTCTTCTTCTTCTTCTTCTTCTTCTTCTCCTCCTTCTTCTTCTTCTTCTTCTTCTTCTTCTTCTTCTTCTTCTTCTTCTTCTTCTTCTTCTTCTTCTTCTCTTCTTCTTCTTCTTCTTCTTCTTTCTTCTTCTTCTTCTTCTTCTTCTTCTTCTTCTTCTTCTTCTTCTTCTTCTTCTTCTTCTTCTTCTTCTTCTTCTTCTTCTTCTTCTTCTTCTTCTTCTTCTTCTTCTTTCTTTTCTTCTTCTTCTTCTTCTTCTTCTTCTTCTTCTTCTTCTTCTTCTTCTTCTTCTTCTTCTTCTTCTTCTTCTTCTTCTTCTTCTTCTTCTTCTTCTTTTTTACACATAGAGTTTTAGCTATAAACGAACAGAAGTCTAATATTTTTGTTAAATGTATATTATGTACCATGACAAATGGGAGTCGCCGTCGAGGGGCGATTAGACGCCCGTCTGCGTATCGGAAGGTCGTGGGTTCGGATCCTGACGAGGGCCGGGCTTTTTTTTCCTTCAAAAAATGACTTTGACCTCCAGGTCGACCCAGCCTTGAGTGGGTACCAGGTATAGTCCTGGGAAGTAAAGGCGGCCGGTGTGATGCTGACCACATCAGCCACCAAGTGCCGTTGGTCTATAAAATACAGGTCCAGCCCTATATACCCAATACGCATAAAAGGCGTGGAAAAGGTCTCTTTACTTTACATTACTTATAACATGGTTCAAAATTGACAGAACTGACTTTATAGCACCGAGATCTATGTCATATGGCTCTACATTTCATTGCAGACTGCATAACCAGTTGTCTGCATCGTCGCATAGAGCACGAACTCCGTTTTTCGGGCGGTGATTTCCAGGATTCTACGTAAAACTTGAGTTGAACAAAACGGTGCAATAAGGGACACGAACCCACGACCTTCGCCGCTCCAGCAAAACGGCTTGATCACACTGTCACTGACATCCAACCCCACGCCCCCCCCCCTCCTTCTTTTTCTCAATATCTCTTTCTCTCACTGTCTCTCTTTTTTTCTCTTAATCTCTCTCCTAATCTCTCTTTAATTTATCTCTCCTAATCTCTCTCTGTCTCTTTCTCTCCCAATTTGTAACCCTTCGAAAATAAAGTTTTTTCTTTCTTTCGTTCGTTCGTTCGTTCGTTCGTTTCCAATCTCTCTGTAAAATTTCCTCTCTCTTTTCATCTATCTCCCTCCATCCTCTCTTTCCCTGACCTTTCTCTCTCTCTCTCTCTCTCTCTCTCTCTCTCTCTCTCTCTCTCTCTCTCTCTCTATCTATCTATCTATCTATCTCTCTCCCCCTCTCTCTCTCTCTCTCTCTCTCTCTCTCTCTCTCTTTCTCTCTCTCTCTCTAACACTTTTCCATTCTGGATCTTGAAAGTCAGCTCCATGTCCTTAGCCGCGCAGGACTGCAGGTTACACATGGATAGTGTAGCCAATATGGGCGCTCCTTCTGTGGAGGTTAAACAGGGTATCTGGGATCTGCCATGTCGGTCTATCGTCTGGAGTAAGAGTTCTTCATGTCTGGATGATATGGTAAACCCTTTGGTAAACCTTTTGGTAAACCTTTAAGTATCAGCCCAGAGACGTATCAATCGATATTCACCTCAAATTTCAACTGATCTAAAACAGCCACCATGGAAATTTAAAAAAAAATTGTAATCGAAGATGATAAAATTACTTAACGCGTTCACTAACCACTGAGTCTAAGAGCTACAACCGTCCTCAGTGTTGTTGTTTTTGGTTTTTTTTTTTTTTTTTCATGAGATGTGTGTCATTTACCGGATGTTGTAGAACCAACCTCGGCATCTCAGTTAACAATTGTACTTTTAGTAGTTTGATTGTTTTTGACTGGTCGGCCCTCGTTACCGCCGTCGAAATCAATGCAAAGCGGTCTGCTGCCAAATCGCCCCCAGCTGGGATCGATTCCGGCGCTTTGGAATTACGAAGCGAATTCTTGATGTCCAAGCCACAGACGCTCAATAGTGAACAGTTAGGTAAATATATTACTAAATATTACTTTAACTCGTCTCTGTTAAGTAACCAAGTAGGAGTTGAGTGGTTATACATTGCTGACTGACGCAGAACTTTGTACTGATTACAGACTGGGCAGGAAGTGTTAACTCGCAGTAACCTAGCAGCTAGAAGTGAAAGCAAGAGAGAGAGAGAGAGAGCGGGAGAGAGACAGATAGAGCAAGAGAGAGAGAGAGAGCGGGAGAGAGACAGCTAGAGCAAGAGAGAGAGAGAGCGGGAGAGAGACAGCTAGAACAAGAGAGAGAGCGGGAGAGAGACAGCTAGAGCAAGAGAGAGAGCGGGAGAGAGACAGCTAGAGCAAGAGAGAGTCAGAGAGCCAAAGCTAGAGGGAGAGTGTTGAGAGAGAGCCAGAGCAAGAGAGAGTGTGAGAGAGCCAGAGCAAGAGAAAGATAGTGTGAGAGAGCCAGAGCAAGAGAGAGATAGTGTGAGAGAGCTAGAGCAAGAGAGGGCCAGAGCAAGGGAGAGAGCGAGAGCAAGAGAGAATAAGAGAGAGCGAGATTGAGAAAGAAAGTGAGAGCAACAAATAGAGCGGGAGAGAGACAGCTAGAGCAAGAGAGTGTCGGAGAGCCAAAGCTAGAGGGAGAGTGTTGAGAGAGCCAGAGAAAGAGAAAGGGTGAGAGAGAGCCAAAGCAAGAGAGAGATAGTGTGAGAGAGCCAGAGCAAGAGAGAGATAGTGTGAGAGAACCAGTGCAAGAGAGGGCCAGAGCAAGGGAGAGAGAGAGAGCAAGAGAGAATAAGAGAGATAGCGAGAGTGAGAAAGGGTGGGAGAGAGAGCACAAGAGAAATAGAGAGAGCGAGGGCAAGATAGAGAGCGAGAGAGAGTGAAAGAGAAAGTGAGAGCAAAAGAGAGAGAGTGAAAGAAAAAGTGAGAGCCAAAGAGAGAGAGAGAGTGATTGCAAGAGAGAGTGAAAGAGAAAGTGAGAGCAAGAGAGAGAGAGAGTAAAAGAGAAAGTGAAAGCAAGAAAGAGTGAAAGAGAAAGTGAGAGCAAGAGAGAGAGTGAAAAAGAAAGTGAGAGCAACAAATAGTGTGAATGAGAGAGCGAAAGCAAGAGAGCGAGATAGAGAGAGAACAAGAGAGTGAGAGAGTGAGCGGGATCAAGAGAGTTAGAGAGAGAGCAAGAGCAAGTGAGAGAAAGCTAGAACAAAAGAGAGTGAAAGAGAGCAAGAAAGACTGAAAGAGAGCGGGAGCAAGAGCGAGTGGTAGAGAGAAAAAGCAATAGAGAGAGTCTTCTTCTTCTTCTTCTTCACTTCCTCTTTTACCGCTGTGGGTGTCGAGGGAGATATAAGGTTCTGTTTCTAGCTCTTCTGGCTGCCTCGACCATAGGCACATCGTGCTGTTGTAGAGTTTCTCTTATGTTATCCTTTCATATTGTTCTTGGTCTACCTCGTGCTCTACGTCCCTCTTCTCTTTCCATGTATGCCTTGTATTGTAGCACAGAGTTGGAATAAATATGCTTTGAATAAGGTGTCTCTTTGTGATGATTGGGATTGTCTTATGCTGTAAGAGGGGGGCTAGCTGTCCCAATACTTGGTTTGCTTTATTGCATCTAATGTTAATTTCTTTATACAATTTCCCATCTTCGGTAAATGTAGTTCCCAGATATTTAAACTCAGATGCCTCTTGAATGCCTTTGTATTCTTTTGCTATGTTTAGATCTGTCTTCTTTTTTCCTATTGACATTACTTCTGTCTTTTCAGTGTTGATTCTCATATTATTTGTTTTACATTCTTCATTCATGGCTGTTAGATGTTGTTGCAATTTCACGGCTGTATCTGCTATCAAGGCCTGGTCATCTGCAAAGAGTAATTCGTTGATCTTACTAACATTTTCATCCATGGGCTTGGCATTCTTGCATATACTGTCGGTGTAGTTGATAAACAGCAGTGGTGATAAGACACACCCCTGTCTTACTCCAGATGTTACTGTGAAAGGATAAGATGTTCCCTGATTTATTCTAACTACACTTCTACAATCCCTGTATAAACTTTTGCACACTTCGATGAGGTGTTCGCTTACTCCATATCTTACCATTACTTTCCATAATAATTGTCTGTCGACTCTGTTAAATGCAACATAGAAAGTGAGAGCAACATAGAGAGTGAGAGCAACATAGAGAGTGAGAGCAACATAGAGAGTGAGAGCAACATAGAGAGTGAGAGCAACATAGAGAGTGAGAGCAACATAGAGAGTGAGAGCAACATAGAGAGTGAGAGCAACATAGAGAGTGAGAGCAACATAGAGAGTGAGAGCAACATAGAGAGTGAGAGCAACATAGAGAGTGAGAGCAACATAGAGAGTGAGAGCAACATAGAGAGTGAGAGTAGGATAGAGAGTGAGAGCAAGATAGAGAGATAGAGCAAGAGAAAGAGTGAAAGAGAGTGGGAACAAGAGAGAGAAAGCAAGAGAGAGGTGAGAGAGAGCAAGAGAGAGAGTGAAAAAGAGAGTGAGAGCGGGGAAAACACGGAACACCACTGTTACCTTGAGGAAAATTTACGAGCCTGAGCAAGCACCAATCAAAACTGACCTAGTGTGTAAATGGACTGAGCAGACCCAGATGGGGAGAAGTTCGTAACATTCACCGAAAGTTTGCAAGGACGCTAAGATGCCGACACCCTCCCCATCGCCCCTCCCCCAAGGCCACCCTTTCCCAGACCATGTATAAAAATATGTGGCTAAGGCATTGGGAACACGCTTCCTAATTCCGAAGTGATGGGTTCGATGCCAGCTACGGGATGTTTGACAGCAGACCGACTTTCGTTGGTTTCTACAGTGGTATAGAGACGCGAACGTTTGGCAAGCAATGGCAAACTGTTGAACTTAAACATTTCCCTGTGAAACGACAAACAACAAAAAGTGCTGGAGTTGGATCTGCAAGGATACGCAACTAACTTTTATATTGTTATAGTTGTACCATTCATCATTTAATAACAATGATAAGAAAACAAAGAAGAAGACTGATAATCATAAATATTACTATTATTATTAAAACGCAGTTAAATCAGGCTTAATTTCATTTAAGTCCTTGCAATAGCAAATATGAGGGATTGTGGACCCCCCCCCCCCCCCCCCCCCGAGCTGTTTTAACAGCATTATGGGCCCCTGGGCAAACCAGTGTGCTGGGGCCCCTGGGCAAACCAGTGTGCTGGGGCCCCTGGGCAAACCAGTGTGCTGGGGCCCCTACGACAGCCACTCATGCGAATAAAGTGTCAATGATTGATAATGTGAACGTATGTCTGTTTTACTGGCAGTTCAACAAAACTGGCGTTAAAACATTAACTATATGGCGCAGTATGGAATTGACTTACTGACCGACTTTCTACCGCACCAGGACATCACACAAGCGATAAACACCCGATGACACAAAGTGCCACCATGTGGATGAGGATCACTGTGGAGAGGTCCCAGAAACCGCGGTCAGCCTTTAGGCCATATTCATGGCCAGACTATATTGCGGCCCCTGTCAAAAGCCAGAGTAGGGCTTCAAATAACGAACAATTTCATCCCAAAAAGGACGGGAAATACATTAGTATAAAATTACTACAAACTTCTTTTTATAACAAGTTTTTGCGCCATTTATTTGGGGGGGGGGGGTGGTGTCAGAAAAGCTTTATTGTCGGCGTGAAGTGATTTGCCTTCAAGACGGCAGTGCCTCTGCACATTAGTGTAAGCAAGTTGACACGATGATACCTCATTGTGCTACGAAAAACCGTTTTTGTCTAAGTTTTAGTCTTGAACAAGAGCCTCCGCACACAGCTGGCTACCAACCATACACGTGCACACTGTGAGGGGAAAACTTTCGGGAAAACATTTTAAATAACTAATTCAACATTATTTTTCTGCACAGTGCAGGAAGAGTCTCACAATTTTCATTAAGAGCCATGTAGTTCTTGAGATACCCACATAGAGAGAGAGAGAGAGAGAGAGAGAGAGAGAGAGAGAGAGAGGGGGAGAGAGAGATAGAGATGGAGGGAGAGAGAGAGAGGGAGAGAAAGAAAGAGAGTGAGAGAGAGAGAAAGAGAGAGGGAAAGACAGAAAGAAAGAGAGAGAGAGGGAAGAGAGAGAGAGAGAGAGAGAAAGAAAGAAAGAGAGAGAGAGGGGATATAAGTTTGGTTTTATATTACATAGAAAACATTTAAAAGTATAAGAGATTTTTATTAGCATGGGGCCCGTATGATTTTCGGGCTACCTGGCAAGTGCCTAGAGTGCCCATTCGTTAAGAGGGCCATACCGCTTCCACTTTCCACAATGATTTCTTTGGGTGTTCCCCCCCCCCCCTCCATCCCCCACCCCACCTGCTAATGATTGGACAAATCTCGCATTCTGTTAAACTGACCCAGACAGAAAAGACACTTTAAATTAATATATCGAATTACTTATTAAGAACTTCAAAATGCAGTAGGGTATAATGAAATAATTCTAGGTGACAACTGGGGATGCATATATTAAAATACTTACGTGTCCAAGGATTGGAAGATTGAAGAACGAAGCGTCCACTCCAACTATCGAGTCAGAATTCACCGAACAATGACCTCAACAGCAACTAATCAAGTCATGGATTCATTTCTATTCAAGTGCAATATTGTTTGTTATGTGTAATATTGTTTGTTATGAAAAACAAATCTAAGAATTCCTGACTTTCTTTGACTTACTGATATCTGTATAATCTATAAGTCACTTGTCGGCCTCTGTGGCTTGGGCGTGGCGAACGTACTTTGTAATGCCGGGGGAGGGGGTTTGGTGGACTGTGGACGATTTGTCTAGCGTTGGTTTTGACTGTGATCCCGAGAGCTGACTGTCCAGTAGCAATGGCAAACTACTGAATGTAAAATTTGCCTAGAAAAACCAATCAAGCCACAAAATGTTGGTGTTAGTTCGGTATCGTCCCATAAAGAATGCGCAACTATGAGTCGATTTCTGGTTTCTAAATGTTGAACTGTGTGAACGAAAGTACGAGTTTATTGTTTTGTATACGTCCCCTACTGTTCAGTGGCAATGGCAAACTACTGAATGTTAAAGCGCCTGGTAAAATTACACAGATGCCAGATAATGATGCAACAGGTTTGTTAACTTAAAGAAGACATGTGCTCAAACAAACGATAATAACTACACCAAACAATGGCTGTGTAATAACGATAATCCCTCGACTTAATGACTAACCACAGAAAGACTGATCTTCAGCTCTAGATAAATCTTACGTCAGTATGTTTTTTCTCGACTCATGTGCTTCGAGATACCAGTTATGTGATTTGTGTGTTTCCGTGTAGCAGTGTTTCATTTGTATGTGCTGATGAAGGCTCAATAGCCGCAACGTTCACGTTTTGTTTGTATTTGTTATATTGTGAAGCTTGCTTATATACTTTTCGTTCGGTTTTATATCTTTTCTGGACATTTTCTCGATACATGGACACTTTTAGGGTGACTAATGTAGAGTCCATTATACAAAAGGAAGAGGAGCTTTCGTTGCACTAGGAAATTTGTGGAGGTTAAAAGAAAATTAAAACTAACACTAAACGTAAAATTTTTAATTCTAACGTCAATTTAATCAACTATAAACATTCA
>CAJHNH020000125.1:392335-409835 GCA_905116865.2 Candidula unifasciata | reverse complement strand
ATTAGTTCCTCAACATGAATAATAATTTTGGTCCCAGCAGGGATGCATCTGTGTTAATATTAGTTCCTCAACATGAATAATAATTTTGGTCCCAGCAGGGATGCATCTGTGTTAATATTAGTTCCTCAACATGAATAATAATTTTGGTCCCAGCAGGGATGTATCTGTGTTACTATTAGTTATCTAACATAAATAATAATTTTGGTCCTAGCAGGGATGTATCTGTGTTAATATTAGTTCCCTAACATAAATAATAATTTTGGTCCCAGCAGGGATGTATCTGTGTTACTATTAGTTATCTAACATAAATAATAATTTTGGTCCCAGCAGGGATGTATCTGTGTTACTATTAGTTATCTAACATAAATAATAATTTTGGTCCCAGCAGGGATGTATCTGTGTTAATATTAGTTCCCTAACATAAATAATAATTTTGGTCCCAGCAGGGATGTATCTGTGTTACTATTAGTTATCTAACATAAATAATAATTTTGGTCCTAGCAGGGATGTATCTGTGTTATTATTAGTTTCTTATAATGAATAATAATTTTGGTCCCGACAGGGATGTATCTGTATTAATATTAGTTCCCTGACATGAATAAAAATTTTTATCCCAGCAAGGATGTGCGAGTATTATTGATGTTAGTTACTCAACATTAATAAAAATGTTGGTCTCAGCAGTGATGTATTGTTAATATTAGTTCCTTAGCATGAATACAAATACTGGTCCTAGCAGTAATGTATGTAATTAATCATGTTAGTTCCTTAACAAGAGTACAAATGCTGGTCTCACGAGGATTGTTTTAAAAATGTTAGTTCCCTAGCAAGAGTACAAATGATGGTCCCAGCAGTAATGTATTAATAACGTTAGTTCCTTAACATGAGTACAAATGCTGGTCCTAGCAGTAATGTATTAATAGTGTTAGTTCCTTAACAAGAGTACAAATGCTGGTCCTAGCAGTAATGTATTAATAATGTTAGTTCCTTAACAAGAGTACAAATGTTGGTCCCAGCAGTAAATTATTAGTAATGTTACTTCCTTAACAAGAGTACAAATGATGGTCTCAGCCGTAATGTATTAATAACGTTAGTTCCTTAACAAGAGTACAAATGTTGGTCCCAGCAGTAAATTATTAATAACGTTAGTTCCTTAACAAGAGTACAAATGATGGTCCCAGCAGTAATGTATTAATAACGTTAGTTCCTTAACAAGAGTACAAATGTTGGTCCCAGCAGTAAATTATTAATAACGTTAGTTCCTTAACAAGAGTACAAATGTTGGTCCCAGCAGTAAATTATTAATAACGTTAGTTCCTTAACAAGAGTACAAATGTTGGTCCCAGCATTAATTTATTAATAATGTTAGTTCCTTAACAAGAGTACAAATGCTGGTCCCAGCAGTAATGTATTAATAACGTTAGTTCCTTAACATGAGTACAAATGTTGGTCCCAGCATTAATGTATTAATAATGTTAGTTCCTTAACAAGAGTACAAATGATGGTCCCAGCAGTAATGTATTAATAATGTTAGTTCCTTAACAAGAGTACAAATGATGGTCCCAGCATTAATGTATTAATAACGTTAGTTCCTTAACAAGAGTACAAATGTTGGTCCCAGCAGTAATGTATTAATAATGTTAGTTCCTTAACAAGAGTACAAATGATGGTCCCAGCATTAATGTATTAATAATGTTAGTTCCTTAACAAGAGTACAAATGATGGTCTCAGCCGTAATGTATTAATAACGTTAGTTCCTTAACAAGAGTACAAATGATGGTCCCAGCAGTAATGTATTAATAATGTTAGTTCCTTAACAAAAGTACAAATGATGGTCTCACAAGGGATGGGAGAGTGTTATTGATATTGGTTCCTTAACATGAATCCATTTGTTGGTTGTAGCAGAGATGTATCCGTATTAAGAATGTGTTACTGTATTTTGTCTTCTTCAGCTTTCGAGGCCCCCCCCCCCCTTTTTTTTTTCCTGCTCCCAAACTCGTCTTTATAAATCTTCTGATGTTAGTCCTGACAAGCAAGGGACTGCTTTTATCCATTTGTTGCACTGGCAACAAAGATAAAGTCTCTAGCTACTATTTACTTGCGGCTGTTCATGTGGTGTTGTGTCTATTGTCGCCTGTTTATCTTGTTTACTCTTGCAGTTGTGAATAGAATAGTTCTACTAAAGGTCCTGTTCAATAGTATCTAAGCTATATTTTGATATCCTGAACTGTAGTCCCTTTTAATGCCGCCTTTCATCAATAGTATTGAATAAACTATCTTTCTATGTTTTGTTTTTCGCTCTTTGCGTTGGTTCTGGTATGTTTACTGCTGGTGGTCGGCAATTATTGATTGGTTCCAGATGCGCCTTACTGTTGCAGTTGTTTTACCTGAAAGCTTTCCATTCTTGTTTACTCCTTCTCAAATTGTCGTTCATCTTTTAACATTTATAAAAGTTTTTGTTCTCAGGAGTTTTGCAGAATGCGTGTCTCATTCTTTTCTTTGTTTCGTTCCTTTTCAGTGTTGAACCATGTCACCCAGGCCATTCTTCTTCTTCTACTGCGTTCGACATCAGTCATGCTAGACATTGAGTCCCGTCTGGGTCACAAATACGATTGTGCGTTTAAGGTCGCCACCGGTCCCCCATAGCTTGTCTTGCAATGTGGCTCCCTTGGGCCAGAACCACAGTCTTTGCTGGGAGAGGTTAAGGCAGTACTGTAGTATGTGCCCAGGGGTCTGTCTTTCTGCTCCACCCAGGCCATGTTTCTCTAGATTTCTTCTTCACCTTTTATCTTTTTTCGTTTCGAGTGAGATATATGGTTCTAGTCATCGCTTTTCTGCTTGCATCGACCACAGACACCCAAAATTGTTTTAGAAACAAGTAGACAAAAAAAAAAAAAAAAAAATATGATGGCAAAAGTAGCCCTTGCAAGACAAGAAATAAAGAAAGATACTCATCAATAAAAAGATTTCAAGAGCAGTGAAAAAAAGAAAGTTGAAGTTCCATGCCGAATATGCACTGTAGATGTGATTTTTTTTTTTTTTAATAGACTATGTAAAGAATCATCTGGTGAAACATCAGACTGGTTCAAGGTGCAAAAGGAAGTGAGGGAGGGGTGCATTCTTTCACTATACCTATTTAATATATGGTGATGATAATAATGTAAAGAATACTATGAAGTGCTAGGAACCCTAGCATAGTTGGTTACACCTGACTTTCGCGGCGGCCGGGTGACGAGCTCCTTGTGGTACGGGTTTACTCCCGGGGGTAGGCAGAAAAGGAACCTATAATGGAATCAAGGCCGAAGTGTTGCGATATCCATAGTACCGAGCCAAAGGGTTTATAACTCATGGTTTCTGGATACTAAAAAAAATAAATGGCAGAAAATCGAACAAGGCAGTCATCCACCAATGAACGAAGTAAACCGATAACAGAAATGAGAATCAGTGGTTACTCGCTGAAATGATATGTAGGGTGGTCTTTGCGATACGCCTCTGGCGTGGCATTTGATGATATGGCTGCTTTTCAATCTCTACCGATTTCAGTGTCACCGGTGCCAGCAACCAGATGTACACCGGTTTCTGCGACTGTTGGATGAGCCAACAAGATAAACTTAATACCCTATGATGGGTCACTTCTAGTCTTTGATGCATTAGCTGTTGTTGCCGCTACTGTTGTTAAATGTTATTCTGTCAACTGCTCGTGGTAACGTGTCTCAGCGTTGCTGCCAGAAGGAAAACTGGGGGAGGGGAGGTACCTTACACATTTTTCCAGGGGTGTTTGGCTCCTTATGGGTCATAAGCCTTGTTTAAATGTTTGAAATAATAATCATAATACGATAATAATAATAATGTGCTGAATAATAAAAAATAATAACAAGTCTTCTTCTTCTTATACGTTCATCTAAAGAGGTAACTGCTTGCATAATATATGTGATATTCTTGCCTATCGGCCGTTACATCCAACTTCTGCGGACACTTGTTTCCCGAGTTAACATTTCCGGGCAAAAGATATATCATCTGAAATGTAATGGGGCATATTTTCACTCAGATTTGGAGGGCCCAAAGCTAAACCAAAACACCGAGATATTCCAGATAGGTGATGACCACTAGTTATTACGGGTACCACAACGATGCGACCAAAGGTCGCCACGTGAAAGTAAAGGACCACCACGTGTTGCCACGTGAAACTAACCCGTGGTATAAGCCATGCTTGATTCTGGTCAAGTTTAGTTTGCGTCGACCTGTTGGAGCGAGAGGATGTGAGACTGAGTGGAAGAATGTCAACGTAAGATTGCTTGTTGCCAAAGGAGACCCTGACGACGAAGTGCGAAGCCAAGATCGACCAGATCAGTCTGTGTAATGGCAACAAGCCATATGTGTGTTCGAGTCTCGTTGAACGACCGAAATCTCTGTACTGGG
The DNA here is from genome assembly GCA_905116865.2 of Candidula unifasciata. Taxonomy (NCBI): domain Eukaryota; kingdom Metazoa; phylum Mollusca; class Gastropoda; order Stylommatophora; family Geomitridae; genus Candidula; species Candidula unifasciata. The sequence continues at coordinate 405,419 of CAJHNH020000125.1, read as the reverse complement.
TCATCTGTGTGTTCTTGTCTCGTTGAACGACCGATATCTCTGTACTGGGTCATCTGTGTGTTCTAGTCTCGTTGAACGACCGATATCTCTGTACTGGGTCATCTGTGTGTTCTAGTCTCGTTGAACGACCGATATCTCTGTACTGGGTCATCTGTGTGTTCGAGTCTCGTTGAACGACCTATATATCTGTACCAGGTCATCTGTGTGTTCGAGTCTCGTTGAACGACCTATATATCTGTACCAGGTCATCTGTGTGTTCGAGTCTCGTTGAACGACCTATATATCTGTACCAGGTCATCTGTGTGTTCGAGTCTCGTTGAACGACCTATATATCTGTACCAGGTCATCTGTGTGTTCGAGTCTCGTTGAACGACCTATATATCTGTACCAGGTCATCTGTGTGTTCGAGTCTCGTTGAACGACCTATATATCTGTACCAGGTCATCTGTGTGTTCGAGTCTCGTTGAACGACCTATATATCTGTACCAGGTCATCTGTGTGTTCGAGTCTCGTTGAACGACCTATATATCTGTACCAGGTCATCTGTGTGTTCGAGTCTCGTTGAACGACCGATATCTCTGTACTGGGTCATCTGTGTGTTCTAGTCTCGTTGAACGACCGATATCTCTGCACTGGGTCATCTGTGTGTTCTAGTCTCGTTGAACGACCAATATCTCTGTCCTGGGACATGATGGCGTTGTTCACACGTAACACGCTAGTGATTTTACAGACTGCACCAGGCCAACCGTAAAACGTATTCATAAATACAGAATATACACACGTTTTTATTGTAGTACCTAGTGTCACATTTCAGTATTGATTACATATATTTGGTCGTGTTTCTTTGCCCAATCTATGCTTTTTTTTTTTAAACACATTGTAGGAAGAATTTTGTTTCCATGGACGTGTTACCCGCCATTGCCATCATCATCATTTTACAGCAGGTCTTTAAGGGAGAGTCGGCTCTGTGGCTAAGTCAATGCGAACGCTTCGTAATGCCGGGATGCCGGGTCCGATCCCTGCTACGGACCATGCGCCTTGCGTTGGTTTCGACAGTGGTATCAAGAAAGCCGACCGTCCAGAAAGCAATGGCAAACTACTAGACGTAAATTTGCCTAGAAAAACCACACAACAGCCGGGGGTTGTTTCTGCAACGTCATGTAAAGGAAACGCAATTTACCTGAAGGAAGAAAATGGGAGCTTTTGAGCTAAAAATTCTTTAAAGAGAATCTCAGAACAATACCATGGGAAAAGACACTGGGCGAGGGGAGGGGGGGGGGGGGATACTGAAATCCGTTAAGATTTGAAAATCACGGAAGTGTGGCTAGCAAACAGCATCTTGTCCTGGAAACTGAAATATGTTGGCCGTATCAAGCGCCACTGGGGATTAGGAAGAATAACAGCAAGAGGCAGGGTACAAGGAGAGAGGGGCAGGGGCCGACCAGCACAAAGATCAAAGATAGGAGCACGATAGAAGTGATACCTCGGAGAGGAAAGGGGGTGAGGCAGATCTGGGCAGACTGTGATGAGAGCGACGTTCTGCAAACGACCTGCTGCATGATTAGTGCGAGTCTCACAACCGTACTGATCAGGAAAATTGTTGTAATTTTTTTCGGTGTGGGAAGGGGAGGGGGGGGAGAGAGAGAGAGAGAGAGAGAGAGAGAGAGAGAGAGAGAGAGAGAATGAGAGAGAAAGAGAGAGGGGGAGAGAAAGAGAGAGAGAGACAGAAAGAAAGAGAGAGACAGAAAGAAAGAGAGATAAAGAGAGATGAAGAGAGAGAGAAAGAGAGTGAGAGAAAGAAAAACAGAGAAAGAGAGAGAGAAAGCGAGAAAAAGGAGGAAAGCGAGAAATTGGAAGAAAGAGAGAGAGAGAAAGAAAGAGAGAGAAATAGAGAAAGAAAGAGAGAAAGACAAAGACAAAGAGAAAAAAAAAAGGAAGAAAGAGAAAGAGAGAGAGAAAGAGAGAGAAAGAGAGAGATCGGGAAAGAGAGAGAGAGGGAAAGAGAGAGAGGGAAAGAGAGAGAGGGAAAGAGAGAGAGGGAAAGAGAGATAAAAAGATAGAGAAAGAGAGAGAAAGAGAGAGAAAGAGAGAGAAAGAGAGAGAGAGAGAGAAAGAGATAGAGACGGAAAGAGAGAGAGAGGGAAAGAGAGAGAGGGAAAGAGAGATAAAAAGATAGAGAAAGAGAGAGAGAGAAAGAGAGAGAGAGAAAGAGAGAAAGAAAGAAAGAGAGAGAGAGAGAGAGAGAGAGAGAGAGAGAGAGAGAGAAAGAATTGAACTAAAACCCCCATCTCGATAGGAAGTTCAAGTAAAAAGTAAGAGAATATTTCCCCCAATAACGGTTCATGAGGCATGTTGGTTGTTCTAGACCCCTGTGTTTATAAATCCCATATATTTTATTGACCAGTCAGCATTCAGTTGGTGATACTTTGGATTGTACAACAGGCTGCTTGGTAACCGTCGAGTGCCATAGAATAACCCTGTGAAACTGTTGAACAGGGTTTCTGTGACTTCCTGCTAATAGATTTACACCCTATTAGTCCCTCTATGGGTCACCCAATATTGATCTTTCAGAATGCAATCCAAAGGGAGGAATATATGTGTTAACGACATGTGTTGCTACCAGTATCCCGCTGTCTTGACTTCTTAAGGCATTGCTTGTTGGACATGTTTACTCTAGCTAGAACTTTGGGCCAACATAGTAAAGTAAAATGTAAAGAAGCCTTTTCACGCCTTTAGGCGTGTCGGGTACATAGAAAAAGCACCCATATTTTTACAGACTTTCGGCACTAAGTGGGTAATGTAGTCAGCATTACGCCGGTCGTCTTTACTTTCCCATGACAGCCATCCTGGTACCCATTTTAGGCTGGGTCGACCTGCGACGCCCTATACCATAATAAAAATCCACGCCTCCAGCAGTGGGTTTCGATCGCGGTAGGTTGGAATTACGAGTCGGACTCGCAACGCCTAAAACACTTGGGCCAACATAAATTATCAAAATCCACGTTTTCGATGCCACGACCTTCTGCCCCACAGACAAATATCTACTCCAGCTCTGTGGCTGAGCTCTGTTACATCTTGACTATGCAAAAGGAAAAAGAAATTATGGATCGTTCTTAGCAAGAAGGAAACGAACGAAAATTGCAAAGGTATGAGCATTTAACAAGATCTTCCGGCCTCTCCAAAATGATACAACAAGACTCAATACAGTGCAAGAGGAAAAGAAGCAGACAAATAAGGACTTGAATACAGAAACTGGCTAACTGGACACATCTCATATTTACTTTTTCTTTTTCGGACTTACCGGCTGTAAACTCCGCGGAAAATTCTGGTTGTTCGTCCACTTTTAGACTTTAGTTAGTTTTGTTCTAGAACTTGAGTGTTCCGCGTACATCCGTTTTACAGATCTGGCTTATTTGTGTGCAGACTGTTGGTTTACTGCATTTCAGGCAGATCCACTCCGACTTCGAAGGAATCCCCTGATTAGTTGACTCTTACATATGCTTGTTATGGATGTCCTTATGGCCTGCTCTTGTTCTCCCTCTACCCGCCCCCCCCCCCTTTTTTTCCCATAATGGTTTCCCAGAACGCACACAGGAAAGGCCTCAGATAGACAAAAACCAAGTCCATTGCCCTTTACCTGAAGAGGTGGGGAGCATGGGTGGGTGAGGGAGGGTGGGTGGGGGGGGGGGGGGTTTAATCAAGCAGTCAGCAGCAACTGGTGACCTGTGGACACGCGGTACCACAGGACTCTAAAGTCAGCAGCAACTGGTGACCTGTTGACACGCGGTACCACAGGACTATAAGGTCAATGATGAAAGATAATTAAAAATACGGAAATGATATATAAAAAGACACACGCGCGAAACAAATTAGACACAGTGATCAAGGGGAAAAAAACGAGCACGCGACCATGTTGGAAATAAATGTATCACCATTTGGAATGAAACCCTGGACCATCAAACTGATAATTCAATTTATAAACCCCCTTGTTAATCCTACCGTGTGTCTCAATAATTACAGTAGTGGTAAAAATGTAAATAACAGATTGCCATCTTCTTTTTTTAGTCTTTTTTGTTTTAGAGTACAGAAATCATAAAGCGCTGTGGTATACAGAATACAATTTTATAAAACTATCTCTCGTTATGTCCTTTAACAATCAATTTAAAAAAAAAAAAAAGAATTTTTATTGGTTTATGAAAGCGAATACAATCAAATACGACAGCTTTCCTGACATTCAAGTCTCCGAGACAGGACAATAGAGCGGCTGTGTAAGTAACATCAGGTGACTATCGAGTTAACTTTTGTTCCCTTCCTTTGGCCCTGTTCATATTTTTAAAGCTCCAGTTGATTTAACAAGCTGGTGGAGGGAATAAATTTGCATTCGTTAAACCACATTTTAAGATCGGCCATGTTTATAGGCTTCGCTTGTTCTTGTAATATTATTTAGAGGCAATATTATATTAACACATTGTTTTCATTGTGTCGTATTAATACAGATTTTAATCAACTGACAACCGCTTGAAAAAATATCGTGTTCCGTTTTTGTTTGTTTTTTTAACTAATGATCAACCACTCTGCCACAATAGTGCACATAGATCAAAGATACCCCTCATAAAAATGTAGACAATTGTTTGAAAAATGGAAAACATTTCCTAGAACAAAGATCGGGTGCCTGAAATTATTATACAGTTGAGTATATGTTAAACTGAAAAGGGGGGGGGGGGGGGAGGATTGCGTTGCGAAATGGTCAAGCAATTGACCTCAAGCTCTGAAGATCGTGGCCTTGTTCCAGGGATGAGAAAAGCTAGTACCATTCACAGCGCTGGACCAGCTAATATCCCACTCCACAATGATTGAGAGCAAAAGTTAAAAAAAAATGTTGATGATGATCATAACTATATCGATGATGATGATAAATGAATGTTATCCCTGACCACGACCTACACAAAATGACAACCAATTCTGAACGTCTACATCTGACCTTCTGGGCTACAATTTAAAAGTAAAAATTCTCCGAATACCACTTCAAAGAAAAGAAGAGAGGTACTGACATTTTACAAGATCTGAACATCAAGGAAGATTGGCTAATAAACAGCATCTTCTCTCGGAAGCTAAAATATTTTGATCATATCGAGCCCCATGACAGATTTGCAAAAAATAATAGCAGAAGGCATGGTACCAGGAAGGAGGGGCAGGGGCCGACCGACACGAAGATGGGCACAGGATATAAGTGACTGCTTGAATATAAAAATACATGAGGCAGGAGAGCTGGGGAGAGATCGAGTGTCTTTCATGCAGACAGTGATGAGAGCGACGTTCTGCAAAGGACCTGCTACATGATGAATGAATAGGCATTCAATGAATAACGTGGTAAAGGCCATTGACTTTTCACACAGTGGTGAGTAATTACATGTCCGTTTTGAAATATTGTGCGGCCCAGTTCAATAAAGTGAACAATGATGTCGGCAAATCCAGCAGACGTATCAAGCAGCAATGCGATGATGCATCACAAAGGTGAAGTCAGATTCACACACACACAGAAATCTGTCACGACGCGTGTGATTTATTCTACTGTCTGTTGTTCCCCCGCACTCGGCAGACATAAGTTTGGCATACAAATACACTGTATATTCGTGCAGTGTGACAGTTTCAGTCTTTGGCCGTCCATTCTTGTCTTGTGGACGCCTGGTGTCATCATAACAGAGTGATCCCGCTTTAACGAGCTTGCCAGCTCACTACTCAGATGGCTGAGTGTTTGAATCTCTCTGGAGCAAGATTCCCCCACCCATCCACATCCCCCTACCCCCATACATATCCGATCTAAAAAAAAAATTGGGCTAGTCTCAGGCTGGCATAGGCTGAATGGGTTCCAGAACATGATCCGGGAAATCAAGGCGGGCCTGACATTAAGTATGTTATCTACTGTCATCTTGATGAAGTGTTCATGACGCTGAGTCTGCGCTTAGAGAATCCAAAGTTTGGGTTTGAACATCATTATTATGTTCTAGAGCCCAGGTATATTGGAAATCACAAGAGAATAGCCCATGGGACTACCGTTTATGTTTTATGCAATACTTGATGAGCGACAAGATGCTCTGCACTTGCCATTTCGTCTTTAAAGACTTTTTAAAGCCCACGCGAGCGTCCAGCCGAGTTGGTCAAATGGTCAAAGCATTGCATAGCCTCCATTTAGGTATGGAGTCAACACTCAGTTACGATAGAGTATTATTATGTACACATTGTTCTTCAACCGGTGCGTCGTGGCAACGGGGTTTAGCAGGCGGGTTTACTCTTTCAGGATTTTAGTCTGCAGGACTAACACCTCAAAGATGAGAATCACACAGGTTCAAATCCCGGACCATCCCCCCCCCCCCTCCGCCTTTTTTCGCCAATCGCCGTTATAATAAACTAGGGTAACCGACGCCTACGTGACCTGACGTCTTGTCTAGACTGGGAGTAAGGGCTATAACTCATGTAGCGGTTATATGGTTCCGGCACAACATGGCTGTAAGGCGAATATGGATGGATACGTATGCGACCATTTGGAGCCGCAATTTGAGGCGTAGCCATAGAATATCTGGCTGCTCTTGCAGGCGTTATTTTCTTTTTTATAATATTATTATATTATTGTTATTTTGTTTTGTTTAGAAACAAGTTATTTATTTTGCAAAATTTTAAAATAAAGACCAAACAAAAACAAAGAAATCGCAAGCAAAGACTGTTAAGACTGTAGAGGTTATGTGTTATCATATTGTGTCGTCCCTTTGTGGGATGCCATTTTTCGTTTTTGAAGCCCTACTCTGGCTCTTTCCAGGGGCCGCAATATAGACCGACCATAAATATGGTCTAAAGGCTGAACGCGGTTTCTGGGACCTCTCCACGGTGATCCTCATCCACATGGTGGCACATTGTGTCATCGGGTGTTTATCGCTTCTGCGATGTCCTGGTCGGGTACAAGAAAATAGAGATAGATAGATTTAGTAGAGGCAAGCATAATATTCATTTTAAAAATGAAAATAGTCGTCCCATGTAGGATGCAATTTTTCGTTATTTGAAACCCTATCTTGGCTTTTGCCGGGGGCCCTAAATATAGCTGGCCCATAAACAGGGCCTAACGGCTGCAAGGGGTTTCTGGTACCTCTCAACGGGTGATCCTCATCCGCATGGTGGCACTTTGTGTCACCGGGTGTTTATCGCTAGTGTGAAGTCCTGGTGGGGTACAACAAGAGAGAGAGAGAGAGAGAGAGAGAGAGAGAGAGAGAGAGAGAGAGAGAGAGAGAGAGAGAGAGCGATATTAAAGATACCAACAACAGATCATGCAGATGTCATGCTAGAGAACGAACCAATAAAAGTAACGGAACATTTCACCTACTTGGGTAACAATTTGACTCTCACAGAGAAACAGCGAAGGAAATTATTCTACGCACTGGCAAAGCAACAACAGTCTTTAAACATTATTTCCCTTCAAGCATATGCCAGTGAAAGTTGGAGAACGACCAAAGATATGGAACGAAAGCTAAATGCATCTGAAAATAAATGTCTGCGAAAACAATCGTGAATATAAAATTAGATGAATTGAAAAAGAATGAGGAGATCAAAGAAATGTGTGGACAACTGCATATATCGAAACAGTAAGACACAGAAGATGGAGATACATTCGACACTCTCTGAGACGAAATGAGCAGAGCACTATAAAACAAGCACTGAGGTGGGAAACAAACACTCTAATATTAAGAGGACGTCAAGGGGAAACACTGAGAAGAACGTTAGTAAGAAAGGCACAAAAATGCTGGGCTGAACTGCATGTCAGAAATGGAGAGAATTGCATGTAATAGAGTAGAGTGACGAAACCGAATGCGAGCCCTATGTGACGTCTCGTGGCACACACAGGATGATGATGACGGACAATATTCTGAAAAAAATTGATAATTTTGCATTAAATACACCAAGAAATCTTGAAGAAACAATAACAAAATATATGTTAATACTTCTGATGCATGCATGCACACACACACACCCACACACACACGCACGCACGCACGCGCACACGTACACACACACGTACACACACATACATACCTACACACATACCTACATACATACATACATACATACATACATACATACATACATACATACATACATACATACATACATACATACATACATACATACATACATACATACATACATACATACATACATACATACATACATACATACATACATACATACATACATACATACATACATACATACATACATACATACATACATACATACATACATACATACATACATACATACATACATACATACATACATACCATACATACATACATACATACATACATACATACATACATACATACATACATACATACATACATACATACATACATACATACATACATACATACATACATACATACATACATACATACATACATACATACATACATACATACATACATACATACATACATACATACATACATACATACATACATACATACATACATACATACATACATACATACATACATACATACATACATACATACATACATACATACATACATACATACATACATACATACATACATACATACATACATACATACATACATACATACATACATACATACATACATACATACATACATACATACATACATACATACATACATACATACATACATACATACATACATACATACATACATACATACATACATACATACATACATACATACATACATACATACATACATACATACATACATACATACATACATACATACATACATACATACATACATACATACATACATACATACATACATACATACATACATACATACATACATACATACATACATACATACATACATACATACATACATACATACATACATACATACATACATACATACATACATACATATACATACATACATACATACATACATACATACATACATACATACATACATACATACATACATACATACATACATACATACATACATACATACATACATACATACATACATACATACATACATACATACATACATACATACATACATACATACATACATACATACATACATACATACATACATACATACATACATACATACATACATAAAATGAATTCCAGAAAAATTTGACTAAAAAGCTTAACAAAGTGGGAAAGAGGAAAACGTGCACAAAACAACACAACGTAACGTTTCGGCCAGGCAGCCTTTTTCAAACACAAGTGAAATACACAAACGAGGAATGGAGAGTATGTAGATCTCTAAGGGGTGACGTGAGCGACGTTTAAAAAATGTGATGCGGAATAAATGAATTAAAATAAAATAAACGATGGCTAAAAAATATATTCACAATACTGGGAATAAAAGAAATGCAAGTGTTAATGATACATAAATGATATTGATAAGAAATAGAATATGGTAATAATATAAAATAAAATAAAATAATTAACATTTAAAATGTGATAAGATTAGAACTATTTAGATGAAGGTATGTTGGATATTGATACCTCTTGGACTAAGAACGCCAAGGCTGTGGATAAGGCGATTTTCCAAAGCGAGGCGGGTAGTATGATCGCCAGAGCATACATACATACATACATACATACATACATACATACATACATACATACATACATACATACATACATACATACATACATACATACATACATACATACATACATACATACATACATACATACATACATACATACATACATACATACATACATACATACATACATACATACATACATACATACATACATACATACATACATACATACATACATACATACATACATACATACATACATACATACATACATACATACATACATACATACATACATACATACATACATACATACATACATACATACATACATACATACATACATACATACATACATACATACATACATACATACATACATACATACATACATACATACATACATACATACATACATACATACATACATACATACATACATACATACATACATACATACATACATACATACATACATACATACATACATACATACATACATACATACATACATACATACATACATACATACATACATACATACATACATACATACATACATACATACATACATACATACATACATACATACATACATACATACATACATACATACATACATACATACATACATACATACATACATACATACATACATACATACATACATACATACATACATACATACATACATACATACATACATACATACATACATACATACATACATACATACATACATACATACATACATACATACATACATACATACATACATACATACATACATACATACATACATACATACATACCATACATACATACATACATACATACATACATACATACATACATACATACATACATACATACATACATACATACATACATACATACATACATACATACATACATACATACATACATACATACATACATACATACATACATACATACATACATACATACATACATACATACATACATACATACATACATACATACATACATACATACATACATACATACATACATACATACATACATACATACATACATACATACATACATACATACATACATACATACATACATACATACATACATACATACATACATACATACATACATACATACATACATACATACATACATACATACATACATACATACATACATACATACATACATACATACATACATACATACATACATACATACATACATACATACATACATACATACATACATACATACATACATACATACATACATACATACATACATACATACATACATACATACATACATACATACATACATACATACATACATACATACATACATACATACATACATACATACATACATACATACATACATACATACATACATACATACATACATACATACATACATACATACATACATACATACATACATACATACATACATACATACATACATACATACATACATACATACATACATACATACATACATACATACATACATACATACATACATACATACATACATACATACATACATACATACATACATACATACATACATACATACATACATACATACATACATACATACATAGGCCTACATTATTGGTTGGTTGACTGGTTGGTTGGCTAGTTTATTGACGGGGTGGTTGTTTCATTGATTGGCTGGATGATTGTTTTATTGATTGGCTGGATGATTGTTTCGTTGATTGGCTGGATGATTGTTTCGTTGATTGGCTGGATGATTGTTTCATTGATTGGCTGGATGATTGTTTCATTAATTGGCTGGATTGTTGTTTCATTGATTAGCTGGATGATTGTTTCATTGATTGGCTAGATGATTGTTTCATTGATTGGCTGGATGATTGTTTCGTTGATTGGCTGAGTAGTTGGTGGAATGGTTGGGTATTTCGTTGACTGGCTGTTTGATTAACTGTTTGGCTTGTTGGTTGACTGGTTGTTTGGTTGGCTGTTTGGTTAAGTTTTAGTTGATTGCTTGGTTAGTGATTAGTTCATTGGTTGGCTGGTTGGTTATTTCGTTGATTGGCTCATTGGTTGATATGTGGGTTAGTGGTTGGCTGGTTGGCTAAATGACTGGTTTGTTGTTGGTTGGTTTGTATGCGGGTAATCAGGCAAACAGATAAGTTGTTTGGTAGACTACAGCAGATATAGTAACATGAGAAAAAGATTTCACGAAAAGCAAGGAGGTGTGTCTATCTGACCCGCAGAGAGAGAGAGAGAGAGAGAGAGGGGGGAGAGAGAATAAGAGAGAGAGAGAGAGAGAGAGAGAGAGAGAGAGAGAGAGAGAGAGAGAGAGAGAGAGAGAGAGAGGAGGTTAGGAGGAAGGAAGTCCCTTTTCCGTATCTTTGACGGTTACTGTGAAACTTCTCAACTTTGTCCGTTAGCAGGCAGAATACTAGCGATGTGTCAGATCTTCCAAATCAAGACAATCACGAGACAATCAATCAATCAATGTTGGGAAATCTTGAAAACAGTCACTCGTGGTCACGATCTCGGCTGTCACATGAACATGGCGCGAGTGACAGATTGTTCATGTTGTCATTGTTCAAATCTGTGTAATTTATGTGTACATTCCTTCACTGTGATGAGTCTGTTTCAAGGCAAGATTGAGTTCTTTCTGCTACAATGTTGTATTCTTTTGTTTGCTTTTGTTTATTCTTGTACAGCATACCTATTGTTTAGCTGTAGTAAACTAGAAGACAGACCGCGTCACAGATTTTCATTCTAATTCTTGTTCTTGTTCTATTTCTTGTTCTTATTCTTCTTCTTCTTCTTCTTCTTCTTCTTCTTCTTCTTCTTCTTCTTCTTCTTCTTCTTCTTCTTCTTCTTCTTCTTCTTCTTCTTCTTCTTTCTTTTTCTTCTTCTTCTTCTTCTTCTTCTTCTTCTTCTTCTTCTTCTTCTTCTTCTTCTTCTTCTTCTTCTTCTTCTTCTTCTTCTTCTTCTTCTTCTTCTTCTTCTTCTTCTTCTTCTTCTTCTCTTTCTTTTCTTCTTCTTCTTCTTCTTCTTCTTCTTCTTCTTCTTTCTTCTTTTTCTTCTTCTTCTTTTTCTTATGCTTCTTCTTTTTCTTTTCTCTTTCTTCTTCTTCTTCTTCTTCTTCTTCTTCTTCTTCTTCTTCTTCTTCTTCTTCTTCTTCTTCTTCTTCTTCTTCTTCTTCTTCTTCTTCTTCTTCTTCTTCTTCTTCTTCTTCTTCTTCTTCTTCTTCTTCTTCTTCTTCTTCTTCTTCTTCTTCTTCTTCTTCTTCTTCTTCTTCTTCTTCTTCTTCTTCTTCTTCTTCTTTCTTTTTCTTCTTCTTCTTCTTCTTCTTCTTTCTTTTTCTTCTTCTTCTTCTTCTTCTTCTTCTTTCTTTTTCTTCTTCTTTCTTTTTCTTCTTCTTCTTCTTCTTTCTTTTTCTTCTTCTTCTTCTTCTTCTTCTTCTTCTTCTTCTTCTTTCTTTTCTTCTTCTTCTCTTCTTC